>OX359268.1:33513734-33863734 GCA_947179155.2 Hedera helix | reverse complement strand
AAGCTGTTAGAAAGAGGGCCTAACAATTTATATCGCGCTAAAACTATATTTACTTTGCAGGTGCAAATTTGTAGTCTTTCTCAAAAGAAACGCGAGTTCAAGAAGAAAGATGTAGTTTTGGATTTGGCTATTCGAGATAACAAAGTTGATTATAAAATGCAAGCTTCAAATATGATGCAAAGGATTAGGTCAAACTTTTCATCATCAGCTTGCAAGAGCTTGATTAGTTCTTGGCTTAATTCTTTTGGCGAATCAGGTAGTACAGCTGCAGTTCATGCACAGAATAATAAGCATGATCAGCTTTCTAGTTCCGACAGAAAAATAGTATTTTCGGATAAGAGGCGCGATGTCTTACTAAGGAATGACTACGGATCACTTGGTCAGAACAAAATGAGTTCAGTTTCCAAGAGCCATGATTTGCAGAATTCTAGCTATGAACGAGAAATTGTTGCTGAAAATCACAAGGGGAGAGGAGATGAATTGGAGCCTCGCTTAAGCCATGTTCACCCAAAGCTTCCAGACTATGATGAATTAGTTGCAGAGTTCACAGATCTCAAGAAAGATTATGTGCAGAAAAATTCAGATAATGTAGTGCTTGGAAAGTGGATGCGCCGTTAGATTATTGTAGTAGTAGTTTAGTACTATGGTAGGCTATGGATTGCAGTCGTAGACTCTGTCTTTGTTGCAACTGCATGTGTGTCCAAATAAATGTTGCTCTTGGCCATTTCGCTTAAAATGATCCCGGGTCAAACAGTAGCTTACTCAAATTTTACTCAAAACTTTTTAAAGGTGTTCGAATTCGAGTACGAATTCGAATACAATTTTGAAATCTTTGCTCAGCTTCGTATTCGACTCAACTTGATTCGTTTGTTAGTCGAACTACTTGCTAGCATTTGATACATACATGAATCAAAATTGGATAATTTATATTATGATAATGCACATAAAATTAACTTCGTAAACTATTAAGAATAATTTAAATTTAAACTCTTCAAGCTAGATCTCAAGTCTTGTAAAAAATTAATGAGATGATATTATCACTCTTGAATCTATTGATGGACATGTACAAGAAATATAAAAATCCCTTTCACTTCTCAAAGTATGTGAATAATTTAATTGTTAAATACTATGTTTGAGTAAGTATCGACGAATTTGTATCGAGGAGAGTTTAGTGAAATAAGAGAAATTCGATACTTTAAATGAGCGAACAGTAGACGGCTCATAATCGACTCGTATAAGTGTCTGAGTATCAAAATAGTTTCGAATTCGACTCGTTTAAGTATCGAATCCGAGTTTTGTTTGTTCTCGAACAGAGTTTCGAACCACTCGGGTTCATTTTCAGCTCTACTGAAATAAAGTGGATATATATAACTCTTTCTTTGATCTTCTTTGCTTCTATATAACATGGCTGAGGTTTTTAAAGGTCCTATTTGCATTCTGATTTTCTACTGATATATTGATGGTATCAAGAAATAATTTATTGTATAATATCCATCCACCCCTGTTGTCTTCTTACCGTCACTTTTATATTTTACCCTTTAAACACATCGCAAAATGTCTGCTGATCCGAAAGAAAGGAGCGGAGAGGTACAATTGTGCTGTGCCCAGTTCATGATCTGATTAAAGAACAAAAAAATCCGCGCAGATTGAAGATTCGTTTTGAAAAGAAAAAGAATAATCTGCTACGAAAAAATATATGATACACAGGATATCAACAGTAGTACAGATGACCGATGAACAGATTCTTTAGATTCAGTAAACACTAAACAAATAGTTTTTAAACGGGAATAATAGTAGCAAGAAACCCCAAAGGGTGGTGCATGCAACAAAGCAATAGATTGCCAGCTGAACAAGAAAATTTAATGACACTCTTGCACAATGCGTAACACTTGGAAAGACGAACTGTATTACAAAAAAAGAATCTTTACACAATTTTTTTTTTCATAAACAATATAATTTCAAATAAAATTACATTGATACAAACAACAATCGCAAGATATTAACATTATCAACTCAGATATATAAATATAAATACACACACACACACACACACACACACACACACACACACACATATAAAACAATAGAATCATGGATTACCAGCTTACTGCCTCCGTGGTAATTCTTTTTCTGTAAGTATCTCCTCTACGGTAATCCAGACAATTGCAAAACTGACTCTCTTCATATGGCAGTAGCAGCCAGGGCCTTATTACGATGGCGTCTCTTGAATTCAAAAGTCGCCTGCCTTACATCTACTGGAAAATCGAGCAATTCAAAAGACAAACCCACAAATCTCATCCATAATAGTTTATGTACTTGAGAAAAAGGAGAGTTTCAACTTCTCAAACCAAACAATAAAATCTTTCTGAATCCTTTCTGAGCTTTAGGAGAATTTTTACCACTGTCCCATTTCTTCCTAGAGTGAAGTGGCTCCGGGCTCATTTGGTTTTCTGGTGGTGGAGTATTGGTTTCTACCACAGAAATTTCAGGTGAGCCAGGAAACTTGCCCTTGCTAGGTGCCCTAAGTAGAGGATTTATAGTCGTATCAAGGACTACTTGACCAGAGTCACTGGAAACTTTTGTCTCCTCATGAAGAACTTGAAGTGACTTAGATATTTCCTTATTGCCACCTTTCAAGTGATCCAGTTGTGCAGACTGACTTTCATTTTGCACAGATAAGTTTCCATTCGATGAAATCCCGTTGCAGCTATTCTCATCAAAAGAATTGGCCAGTGGAATCATATTGACTGAAGATACGCTATATAATTCCTCAACCTTATCAAATTCATTGATGCCATTAGAGGGTTGAGTTCCATTTGAAGTGCTGAAGTCTTTTGGCAGTGCTGCCATGCCACCTGTGGAATCCTTCTTTTTGAGGGTGTCAGATACAGAATAAGGTGAACTACTTGATGTCTTTTGACCTTTCGTTTTCTCTGAAGGTTTTACCCTGTTTCTTAATTTCTTGTTCTCAGCTCCAGCTGTCCTGTGTAACAAAGAAGAAACCTCACCACCACTTCCTTTTGTGGCTCGCTTTTGAGGTTGGTCAGGTTTGAGTTCAGTTGGTGAGAGCTTTTCAGTTAAACGTGCAGCAGCAAAGCGATCAATGGTGGAAGTCCTAAGGATTGCTTTATGTAATTTTTTTGCGTCATGAGTTGGGGCCTGGACTTTTGGCTTCTCATTCTTCATGGAGTCCATGGCTGTCTTGGTCTCTTTTGAGATTCCCTTAGACAACGCTGGAGTATTACCACTAGCTGCACTTCTTTCCGCAATTCTCTTTTGACGTTGAATCTGTAATTCCTCCATTTTCCTTCTTTTCTCTTCTTCCTGTGAAAATGGGAACAAGAAAAAGGAAAAGAGAAGGTAAAAATGATATGAAAGGATGATAGTAAAAATATTAATCAATAATATACTTGAAACACAGGCATGTAGACACCATAAGAACATCATAAGATTGTCCAATAGTTTTGTATTATGATAATAAGTAACATGGTCACTTCAACTGGATAAAAAGGAGACATTTTCTAATGCTAAGGAAGGAAAATGGAATGATTCTAATTGACATGCAATGTCCAGGCACTAATTATATGTGTGTTGAGTACCTGCTCGAATTTGTTCTTCTGGACAATGGTTCTGTTTCCAGGAGGTTTTTTGCTTCCGGATATAATCTCAGATTTGCTCTTTCTGAGAGAGCCAACTGAAGCTTTGGGTCTTGCTTCTTTACTTGAAAGTTTTCTTTCAGGAGCTCCGTTAGTTTTTCTGCTTTCCTTACCATGAGATGGCAGCTTAGCATCAAGAGCCTCATTCGGTTCACCATTAAGGTTTTTAACAACTTCAAGCAATGGACTGTTATTTCCATAATCCATTTCAGGATTCCAAGGTGCCACAGGTTGCTCAGAAGCTGTGTCCCGTCCAAGAACCATATAAAGGTCATCTGGCTCATAGATACTACCGGCTTCAACTTTTTCTTGTAAATGATTTGGTGAGCTATCATCAATTTTGGTAGTTCCTCCAATATCTGAAACCATGAACATATCTGTCCTCTGTTGAGGATCAGTAGACTTGTCCATAGAGTGAACCATGAAAGAATCATCAACAAAGACATCTTTCTTGTTTTTCCCAGACTCGGTATGATCTCTGCCTAATGATGCATCATAACCACTGTCAAAAATATTATGGTCTACTCTTTCATTCTGATTTGATGATTTATCCAGTTGGTTACCGAACCAATCTCCTTGTTGGTTCTTGATGATGGCAGACTCAATGGCATAATCAGAAAAGGCGACACTTGAATAGTTCTCTGATCCTTCAATTCTTTGTGAAACTAACAACTCCTCATATGCGCTCTCTCTCTTAACAGCTTGGCAGACATTCTCCCCAGTTTCAAAGTTTTCTACATGGGTTTTCCCTTCATTGATATACTTCTCAGTGACAATGAAAGAATCATTTGAAACGCCACGACGTTCTAACATTTTCCGAGACTCCATTCCAAATGCAAATGGCATTTCTTCTCCAGCCTGTACAGACTGAGAATCTATAACATTAGACTCTGAATCTGCATCCTTCAGTATAAGATTCTGGAAAATATCCCAGTTTTCATTGCTTTTTTCCTCTTCAGAAACTTTTGTGATTACATTTCCAGTATCACAGTTATTATGCTTACTGCCTTCTCTTTTCTTAGTAACATTAGAGCTTGATTTATGGCGTCTCTCCAATGATCCAACAGCTTCCTCTACCTGCTGCTTGAGGGAATCCCCATTGATGAATTCACCCTCATCAGATGAACTTGAAGAATTGCCCCTTTCCCCATCCCTTTTTGAAGTGATGTAATTTATATTGCGAATAACCACCTTTCTTGATGATTTATTCCCATGCTTCTTTACACGAATCTTATTATTTGAAGAATACCTTTTCTCATGCTCATACTCATCTGAAACATTCTCAGAACTAGAGTCACTGTTATCAGAGTTTCCCTGTAGTTCTAAAGTTCGTGAAGCTTTATCATGTGAAGATTTCAATTTAGTCCTGGAAGATGATTTATGATTTTGGTCTCTATCTAGTTCCCCAACATCTTCTATGTTTGGAGGCCATGGCATATGTCCTGCATAGTATCCAGGGGTCTGAAAGCCAGGAAAATGGTACCCAGGATATGGGGGCATATGCTGAAATGCGGGACCCTGAAAATTGTGCATGTACTGGGGAAGTTGATTTGTCCATGGCATTGGCAGTGTGGCATTGGCATCTGTTGATGGCATCTGAGTTGTTGGCAGGCCATTATCTGCACATATTGTTTTAAATACCAGAACTTAATCTCTATTGATCTCTAAACGAATTTTGCTTATAATGCATGCCCATGGAAATCAATAATCTTGATAAGCATAATTATTGTAGAAATAACCAGAAATCAAGTTCCATTCCTCTGATTAATAGCATAGTAAGAGTTAAATAAATATATTCAGAACAGCTACGTGTTTTATCTTTTAGACAAAAATCTAGTTGCATTTGAGTTGCTTTTATCAAATGCAGACTTCTTGACGCTGACAAATGATTCAATGCAAACCATCTCCAAGAAAGTATTTTTCTTGGAATTTTCAGTACCTTTTCTTCTTCTCTCGATGTTGTTCAACAACATCTTATAATCATATTTATATTTTTGTTGCTTTAAACCAGTATATTTGAGTCAAATCAATGTCTTTATTGGCTCATACCTAGTTGAAGCAGCCTTATTTTCCCATGAGATAGTCCATCAGAAGTTCATGAGTACGGCATGTATACTAAAAAAATCTTCCAAATTGAAAACTTTAAGGATCACATAAGAATTTAGGTATCCAGTACAGTTCTCATCAGCTTGCTTATGCCATCATAGTGCAACTTATGACAGAAAATGGGTTCGACTTATTACGGGGCATAATGGACTTACACTATACACTTGCTATAAATGGCTTTATGTTGTTCATGATCTTTGACTTTTATTATTTTTACTATTTACCAAGACTTCATATGTAATTATAGGAAGGATTTCCACTATTATTCTCATGTGCGACATTTATCTAAAAACCAAAATGAGACCGTGATACCAGTTGTTTTAGCAATACAAGTAACATGAAATATGAGGTAGCAAGAACAAGGGTTTTTAACATTACCTTGGTTTTTGTCTAAACTAACATGACTGATGGTTGATTCAGATGCTGATGCGTCATTAGTGCCATTTGGTTTCCTGCTAGAGAGGCTACCATTCTGGACATCAATGATGAATTCTTTTCTAGATTCATTATCTTCACCAGCAAGTATTATTCCAGATGTTCCCAAGTATGACAATCCTGAATGAGAGAATGCCTGCATTGCTGCTATTTCATTCCTCCAGATACCATCATCCTTCTTTTTATTGCACAATTCCATGAAGTTCATGCATGCTACCCTGAGTAAAAAGAATACTGAAAACATGATTATGTAGACAAGATGTTGCCCTTATTGACCTAAAATAACAATCTTGAAGTTAGCTCAAGTTTTTATTTTTAATTTTTCACTGGGCCTTTATTTCATGTTGCTCAACCCAGGCACAGAAAAGCACACGAGTATACTAATGTTGAAGAATTATAAAGGCATAAAAATGAGAGAGAATGTTGAGGATAAAATCAACTATGATAAAAATTCACTCAGATCAGACTTGAAGATCCAAAAATTAAAGCGTTGACTTTCTACCAGTCTCAAATTGAGCTCATAAATGTTGAGATGGTTCTTTTTTCAGTTTTATGGAATGTAACTGATTAATTGAATTATCAAAATACAATTTCAACCTGAGAAAATACTTTTAGTTTTGAAAGAAAAAGAAAAGAAAAGAAAGGCAGCCATTTTTCTGTAAATTTGGTAATTACATGGGATAACAAAATAGGCATCTACTTTGGATCATTTCCACTGTGACAAAAGCATGCAAAACTGGGATCAGAACCATGGGTATGAAAGTCAAGTGAACACATAAAGTGCACATCTTAATCAGTTACAAGCTCAACTTCTTACATAATTTTCTCAATCAATTACCTTAAAAGTTGAAGGGATAAGTAATTCAGAATCTTCCAATACCAAATATTTTTATAAAAGAATTGTTGGTTTGCTCAGTATAGATGAATGGTGAAGAAACATTATTGGTAAAATCAATCCTGAGTCCGTTATAGTGTTCACATGATTCAAATTGACTTGGCTTCAGAAGATGACTGGGAGTCATGTGGAACAGATGAGCTTCATATTTATTACACCAGCACTTGGGGTCCAACAACAACAGCATGGTTGATTTGGAGGTCATTTAAATCTCAAAGCATTGAGAAAAAGAAAATCTTAAGAAACACTTGGCTATGAAAGTGAAACAAAAAAGCCGAGTTCCTCTAGCAAATGTGTTTTAGTGCCAAAGCTTCTGTGATGATCCATGCAAAAGCCAGTTGCACAAGACACTAGTGGAATACAAAGATTTTGAAGCAAAAGTTTGCACTGAGCATAAGAAGTTGATGCATTAATATAATGAGTCAATCATTGTTTAGAAATTCAAAAGCAGTTGACTTGATCTCATTCCATGCTAGGATGACAAATTTCTTCATGTTTGTCTCCATAAAACATGAACACTGAATTAGAAGACCTTGGTACCTTAAACGCGAAGCTCCAAAAGCATCAGCGAAAGAGATAAGATCGTCAATGTAATCCATCTCAAACCCTGATACCAAGGCGCGTGCATAAGCCATTGCCTGCTCTTTCTGGAGTACAGATTTCCGAGTTTTAAGAACACGTTGAAGATGATCCCTGTCCATCAGAAAAGGCAAACACTTGCAGCAAAAGAACATATAGCTATAGTTGCAATTAGGTCAAGCATGAATAAAGATAATCTTACTTGGAATTTTCATCATGCATAGCATTATTAGTTCCATTTGATTCACCAGTTAACTGAAGTTCAGCATAACAAGGAAGATTGGAAATGATTTAGTGAGCTTTCAGAAGAAATTAGAAATGTGCGTGTGTGCAAAAATTATGACATACCTTAGAAGAAGCTAATTTTATTGTATTTCCGTCACTAGCCAATACATTCCCTGATAATTCCAAGTTAGTTAGAAAGAACAATCATGTTATGTATCAAACATATTTCTCAATCTCAAAAGTTGTTTTGCAGAAGATTCCTTTACTATTAATGATAGAATACAATTTAATAATAAATTATAAAAAATGCTTCTTCAGAGACTATGTTTAAAATATATTGACAACATTTATGTGAAGATTACCCAAAATTCTCCCAATTACTTTACACTGCTGAATATTAGGCAAACAAGCATGTTAGGTCTCCCATAAACATCTAAATTGTTTCACCACTTTTCAACTTTACAAAAATAAATAAATTGAACAGCCGAAAATAATCACGTATCAACAGCGAAATATAAGCATCAAGTGAAACAATTCAAGAAAAAAACAGAACGATTGTCTAGTAGCAATCTACTTGTCATTTGAATTAAGGACATACCTTCCGTATCTGTTGCCTGTCCGTTTGGTTTAACAGAAGTTTCAATCTGAGCAATCTCGCTCTCTAATGTAACAAATCTCTCAAGAACTTCAGGTGTGCCGACAAATCTCACAAACCTGATCAAAAAATAAGAAGACGACATTAAATTTGAGAGAGATATATAATGATTAAAAATCAGAAGAAAGACAATAAAATAGCAGACAGATCTACAAAAAGCACTATTTGCTTAATAATATGAAATTAGCTTTGATTATAAACTAAACAGGTCAATCATATATACGAAAAGCAAGTAAATTAAAAGATTTAAAACAAAAAGAAATCCAACAATATCATTCCAGCTACGTCTTACGTCTATAAAGGCATTCGAATGCTAACATTTTGGAGGATCTATATTAGAACTGATCAAGAATACAATAGAACAGGGAAACAATCTCATGTTTTTTTTTACTTTTACTTTTACTTTTTTGGTAAGTGAGCAAATTATGAGTATAAACAAATTGAACTCAAGAATTAATCAATGTTGAGCATTGGTAGCATAAATTGAAATGTTCACCTTTCCAAAATAGCTTTGGTGAACCAAGGAGCATTGGCAGAAGGTTGAAGAGTGATGGAGTATCCGCCTTTAGAAATCTGATCTCTAGCGGAGTTGAGATGCGAAAGGAATGGCTCCAGCAATCCAGAAGCCAGTTTTTCACTAGCCTTTCCCGCGAAAATTACCAGATCACATCTTCAACAAACAATCGGAAGAAAATGAAAAACGCAAATTAGAGCTGAGATTTGGGATATGAACCGAGTAATAAGTAATCAGACAATATAACAGTGTTGTTACCTGGTTCTAGTTGGGGTAAGTTGAAACAGAGCGTAATCAAGACGAGTTCTGGACTCCATTTTTTATCTTCAAACGCAAAAAAAAAGAGAAAGAAGATATTCAAAATTTCAACGTAGAATACAATTATTCATATTCTAGAGCTGCCGTACATGTAGATTGGGGGGGAGGGATTTGATAATTTGAAGACTGAAGATGTAGGTAGGTCCTAGTAGATGCCGACAGTAGATTCTCCCCCACCCCAGTAGTGGAAGAAGAGAATGAATGACTCCAATATGCTTGATGCGATGCTTCGCAGAGAGAGAAAGAAAGAAAGCGCGCGGGCGAGTGGAGAATGAAGGTTGTTAGTTGAGTGGTCGAATCATTTCTCTTTTAATCTGTGTAATCATCTCTTTCTATTCTAGTGTTTGCCTTTACTAAGTGAGCAGAACAACCAATTTCTCTTCTTTTCTCTTTCGGTTGGATGCTATATTGCTATATATATAATTATAATTTATTTACGTATTAAATATTGAAGTAAGTGAATACACATAAAAAATGATAGTTAAAAAGAATTTACACATTAATGTTATATTTTATAATTTTTAATTTCACATTAATTACCAGTTACAACTTATAAATTACGTTTAATATAAAATTAGTTATCACTTGTCATATATATATATATATATATATATATATATATATATGAACCCCCTTCATTGTCATAGTAAATTCCTCTTTTTATTTTATTTTATTATATACATCGTTTTATAAGTTTTTTTTAAATATAAAATATTTTTTATATATTTAAGATAAAAAATTTAATTATTTTTTATTTTATCTTTAATGATAGAATAATTGAGAGAGAGATGAGAAATAGTAATTAATTAGTGTATGAATAATAATAAAATTATAAACGAAAAACGACTTATATAATAAGAAAGAGAGAGTATTTTTTTTTAATTATTTTAGTCTATCGTACACTCACTTAAAAAGACAATTGAATATATTAATGATAATAATTTAAATTTTTATATACATATTTAAATATATTATATTAACCTGTGTGAGGCTGAAATATTATAATAACCAGTCTTGTATTTCCTTAGCTTCTTGAAATCGTTAAAACAACTTTGCCTTGTAACTGAAAGAAAATATAACATGACCTCCAAAATTATGTTTTTGAGATTTAATTAGTAGTCTAATGAGTTCCAGTTCCAAGCACATAACCAAAAATGGAAACCTTTCGGCTTTCACATTATCTATTTTATTAGTAATTGATAAAGTGAAGAAGTGGTCACGGGCGACAAAATAGAAGTGATAATCCATACATGATACATATAATGATTTACAATTGTCAGCATATATAATCACCATTTTTACCACTCGGTTCAAAAATAAGAATTCTATTGGATGCTTTAACTTCCTTATACTTGTCGCTTGTCGAAATGAAAGCTCAAATTTTTTTTTGGGGGGGGGGGGGGGGGGGGGGGGGGGGGTATTCTGAAACATTTAAACATAAATATTTCAATAATTTCTTTTACTAATATATTGATTTTTAAAGTTTAATATGAAATATTAGAAAATAATCATTTAAACATTAATTTGGTTAATACATATTGAAACATAACTTTTTTAGTAACTTCTTTTAAGCACAACCTTGCTTTAAATTTAACTAGACTGATAGTCTATATAAAACACGTATTAATATAAGTAATATAATTTAAAATTACAGTGTTAGTCATGTGATATTATAATTTGAATATAAATAATATTAGTGTGGATGATATTGAAGAGTTGTATATGTATTTTAATTCATGCATGACCCTTAAAATAATACAAAAAAATTGATATATTATGAACATAACATACATTTTATCAATAGAGGTGAACTCAGACTAACTCATGACTACCTCAATGACCATCTAAATTGACTCAATTAATTTAGATAAAATCTATATTTACTTTGTTATATATAACAATAGATATTCAAAAGATAAAAAAAATTATGTTCAAGTGAATTTTAAGAAAAAATTTAAATACATAAAAAATAATCAAAGAGTTAATCGTGATTTGATACTGATAGGTGGGAGAGATTGGGCTTTAGGAGGCAAGCTCAAGAATATTATTCAAACTCGACTTGATTAAAATTATCAGACCCTAAGTCCCAAACTTCAGATTAATTTAAAAAGTTTTATAATAAGTAGACTCAAGTTCAGTTCAAATAAGTCATAAATTTCAAACTTATTTCGAAAACGCTTATCGATTAATTCGACCCAAATTTCACTTGGGTTGACTTTTTTGTCCAAACTTTGACTCAACTTACTCTTTAGTTTTGAGTTTTTACACGATAAACAATTGTACTTTGAAGTTTGAACTTAAATATCATATAAGTTTGATAAACAATTGTACCTTGAAGTTTGAAGTTTGTACTTAAATATCATATAAGTTTGAGTTTTTCTCGATGTCAAAATTTATCAGATCTATCGATCCCAAAAATCTTTTGATTAAGCGATGTGTTATTTTTTGTAGGTCGTCACTTCACGCATCTAAGTTCAGTTATTCCTTTTTTTCTTTTTTTTTTACACTTTTCCTTTGCATTAAGGCAAGGCACATAAAGATGAGGGTATATGCATATCTATTTATATTGATTAATTTGTGATCGAAGAAAGAAGAAGATTCACGTTAAGAGTTGATAGGAGGAAGAAACTAAATGGTTATATGTGATTTGAAAAAATAAAGAGTTGTGATACTAAAATCAAAGAGATAAAGCATTTCACAAAACAAAGATAAAGCATTTCACAAAACAAACATTTACAATGTATCGTTAACTCATTTCGAACTTAATATAATAACTTAATTATTTGTTAAATTAACTTAAATAAAATTTCAATCAATTAAAAATTAAGTCACTTTAAAATCAGGGGTGATCATTTTTTTATATAGAGTATACTGGATCGATCTGAACCAAATGGTTTGGGACACAAAAGACAGGTCTAGTACTAATTTGGTATATCGATCCAACCGATTTCGGTACCGGTTTGTGATTATGGGATTCGGTATTTATCAAATCGCGCCGGTTATACCGGTTTTTTATTTATTTATTTATTTATTATTAAGAAATAACTAATAATAATAAAATAAAATAATAATAATAATAATTATTATTATTTTCGGTATATATTCGGTAAAACCGGTATCAAACTGGCAAGTCGATTCCATATATTGGTACTGGTATCGATATTAAATTTTAAATAATTTTAATACTGATTCAATTTGATACAATTTTTACCGAATACACATTTTCATTCAAAATCACGAGTCATATAGAATTTTCTGGCATTATAATTATAACACATTTCAATATTTTTTTATCTGTAGACTAGACGAATACATTACCTTGACGCGCTCTTTTTATTTTTTTCGGCATTTGTGGTATCCACGTTTGTGGCGCTCTCACCTTACGTGAAGTCGGATAAAAAGTAGGCATCTCACAGCTGGAGGCTCGTGTCCCCACTAGGGATAAGGTTGGGTTTGGTCGCAGATATCTTTCTCTTTCTTGGACTAACCCCACCGGGGGCCTATTCATACTCCTAAGTTTAGACCCATCTTCTTAAATACTGCACTGGACCACTATTCAATCTCACTCATTGCTATTCAAGACAAATAATTAACCACACGAGCCGATTATCGAGCAGCTATATAATATGGTCATTTACCACTTGACATTTTATTAAATCCTTGTTTTATTTAAAAAAAAATCACATATTAGATTTTTTTTCCTCTGACGTCTAAACCTAAATTTTTATATTTTATATTTTTATTGTTTCTAAATTAGAAGTATAATATTTTTTTGACTCAAAATATTAGAGCACAATATGTGAAATGAAAAATAAAATATTTTATATTTGAAATGAATGGAGTATTATTATATATATATATATATATATATATATATATATATAGCAATGTAATATTTTAAATTTAAATTTAAATTTTTTTGGATAATAAATACTGTTGTGATACATTTCTGCAACTCCCACTTGCACTGAATAAATGCCATGATCTTGATAAATTAAAGTACAGCAATCACCGGGTCCCTTCTAAAACCTAAAGCATGCAACTTTGCTTATGAGCTTTGGATCGTAAGGGTGAAAATGAAGTCCAGATCTAATGTGAGACATATCTATCTTACCTTAGCTGGACATATTTATTGATTTTTTTATGTCTACGATAACGACTAAACACCCATTTGAGGCACTTCATCTATTGGGTGATTGGGTCCATTTATTTTTATAGTTCTAGTATTTTTAAGAAATTGATATTTTTTTATATGTATTTTTAATATTTTTAATTAATTTTTTTTATTCAAAAATAGAGTAAATTTTATCGTTATATAAAAGAAGACTATATAAAAATATCAAAAATACACAGAAAACCATCCACCAATTCTATGGATCGCAAGTATCAAGTCATGTGTAGAATAGGAGCACTACTAGCAATCAAATTATTTTGATTTTGACCCAACAAATAAAAATTTGATGGAGAAGTGTTATCAAAAGTGTCATCAGTAGGTAGGCACATTATGGACTCAAAATTTTTGAGACACTTTGGGATCATGAAGTTTTCACCCGATTACATACCGAGAAACTTTTTTGCATAACTCAGAAGCACTTTGGGGTAGAGATGACATATCCTATTTGTGTATATAGCATGGTTTTCAGACTTGGACAATTGATTGAATCGAAAAAAGTACTGAGTGAATTAGTTATTGGTCCAATTAATGGTTAGACTGTTATTAAACCGATGATATCATTAATATGTAATAAATAATAAATAATTAAATATATTAATTATTATTATATATTATATATAATATTTAGTAAATATGTAAAATTAATCAATCTCTCTACACAAAAAATAAAATAAAATCTATTTGTACAATATTTATTTTATACAATTCAAATAAATACTAAATTTATATAAAAAGAAATATATTAAATCATGATCATAACTCAAAACTCAAGACTCAATAGTGATAAAATCAAACACAAATGAACATAAACATCTCTAGGATATATTCAATCAAATTCGATAAAAAAAAATTAAATCTATTTGTACAATATTTACTTTATACAATTCAAATAAATACTAAATCTATATGAAAAGAAAGATATTAAATCATGATCATAACTCAAAACTTATTCAAGAATAGATTTAACGAAATTCAAATGTTTAAATTTAAAAATAAAATAAAATAAATAGTGAATAGGTAAAACCGGTGACCCGGTTACCTGGTCACTGAGTCGATCGGTCCAACCGCCGGGTCATCGTGTTTGATCGAGTTTTGACTAAAACTATTTTCTAGGTTTGAACTGGATTGAAGAATCGACCGGTTTCGATTTTTTTCGGTCGAACAGACGGTCTGATTTGAGTTTGAAAATCATGGTATATAGTGGTTGAGATCTTGTGAATATATATATATATATCTCACTATCAAGTTTTTATATATATTGAAAAACAGAAGAAAAAAAAATTCCAAAATTTTTTATACTCTATCATGTCCAATAAAAACTCGTTTTTAAGATTATGACTCGACTCAAACAAACAATGAGTTTGAATTAACGTGAATCGTCCGTATAAAAATTCTTAACTTGGAGTTAAGAGATTTAACTTCTTGTTTTTAAGTATATCGATATAAATATAATTAAACTGCATAATTAGTATAAAGCATCTCTCATTACACTAGCACCGAATAATCTGGCTCAATTATAACCCTCATTAAGTATCCTAAATAACTAGGGAGTACTTTAAAAAAAGCAAAGGGAAGTGTGGGCTACATATTCAATTTATAAAAGAAAAAAAAGCGGAGTTAATTAAGTCGGTCCAATATAGTAATATAGATGAACACTTTTTGGTGAAGTTGATTCCAAGCCCATCTAGTAATACTAGAAATAATTAGTCATCATCTCTTCATATTCACCCACCCAGCCCATCTCTTTTTGTTTGTTATTTTCTCTCTTTATCTTTTCTGAGATTAAATGCAATATATATATATATATATATATATATATATATATATATATAGAACGGTTTAAAAACATACATTATATACATTTTAAATAACATACCTATTTAAATAACATACATTTATCAAAACGACGTCGTTTTAAAGATTATTTGATCCCATTTTCCTAAATAAAAGAAAAACAAGTGGGGTCACAGAATGTCACATCTTTTTTAAATGAAGTATTATTTTTTAAAAAAAAAAATCTTCAAAACAACGTCATTTTGATAAAGATATATTATTTAAAAGAGTTATGTTATTTAAGAGTCCATATATATTTATTTTTTTGATAATTTATCTTACATGAATGAGCTTATAATTATAACGTTTAATTATAATCAGTCACATTATTTTGTAAGTAATTTTTTGTAACGGCTGCCGTTTGTGAATGAAAGAGTTTCATTAATACACAAAATCAAATTACAACGTCATCAAAATGAAGATCAAAATAACATCTTATTAAATAAAAAAAGGGCGGGTAGTAAAACTAGAGGATAGCCCCAAATAAACACAACGTGATATGAAATATCTTATTAATTACTCCTTATAAAGAGAAAATATAAGGTTTAAAATCTTCAAACAAACTGATGAAGGTATTCGTCCACGGTGGTGTATTTGACATCAGGATAAAGTTGGGAAGCCTCGACTCCAAATGATGGTTCTATCTCAAAGTTGGTATGATCTCCACACACAAATACTGAGTGGCTGATTGACAGTATAACATTGAGTGGAATCGGTGACTCTGCAAAATTAAGCATATACAAAGTTTAGTACAAACTTTTATGTTTATTTTGTTAAGAGTGGCTGATTAATTTCTATTATAGTACCTTGTATTTGCTTTAGAACTTGCTCCTCAGGAAAATGAATCTTTTCAATTGCCTTGCCAATCTTCTTCTCCCACAAGGAAACAAGCTCATTGAATGAGTAAATATTGTTATGGGGCTTAATGTAGAGGATCTTGTTCAGTGTTCTTGGATCATCCACAGCTTTGATGGTGTAGGTCCCAATATCATGTTCTTCATTGAATACAGCTACAAATCGAGATAAGAGAGAAAAAAATTATTACATAAGAAATAAACAGTACCATCAATTTTAAGATCTACTAAATTTATATTAAAAAGAAAACAAAAAAGCGATGCCTTCGTTGTGTTGCGAAACAATTTAACTATACAACACAATATTGCGGTACGAAAAAATACTAATTTCGAATTAAAAGTAACACAACTTCTCATCCGCAACACAATTATACAATAGTTAAGTTGTTCCGCAACACTGTGTTACAAAGAGTTCCGTTTTTTAAAATCATGACAATCAAGTTTTGTATGTAAGATTTATTGGTTTAGGCTTATAGACACTATTTTCAGTGAATTGGCGCATATATATGCTCCAAATTCCTTAAAACTTGATTGAATTGTTCTTAGTCCTACCTTTAGGATTCCCATCTCCCATTATGATGGCTTTATCTCTGGGCGGAGCAGTTGCTCCAGGCTGCGCCAACGATGGGAGAAAATAGCCAGCAAAACAACCGGTAACTACATAGGTATAGGGAATTCCTTCAGCCTCAATTGCTCGGCGGAGTTGAGATTTAATTGCAAATGCAGATTTTGCAGGCTCAACTGCATGAGTACGATCCACATCGTTTCCAAACTCCGAAGGGATGAATCTCTGTACATTTAAATTAGGAACATTATATTGGTGGGCCCTCTATCTAACAGATTAAGCTTTTTGAGGCGTTGGTAACATACAATTAATTATTACTATGTAAGAATTCATAACGTGCCCTAGTTTGGAATTGGAATGCCAAAATGTACAGTTACATTTTCCGATCTATTTACTTTCGTAATTGAGATTGCAAGAGCCTTGTGCATTAGATAAAACTTTTTTTATATCTTTTATAATTGAAATTGCGACAGACTTGTGCACTGGATAAGACTTTTTTTTTATATCGTTATTCCATAAATTGACAAGACTCATTAGCTACTCATGATTAATTTAAAAATTATCTAAAGGTCTAGATAATAAGCATAATCATAACTAATCAAGCAAAAGATGAATGAAAATGGGAAGTAAAATTCAGAATTAAGGAACAAGTGTTCAAAGGATGAAGGTCAACCTTAATATTTCCAGCTTCTTTAATGGCAGATATGATCTTAGCTTGATCTGCTATCTGCATGAAACCTACAGTTGATATCACCACATCCACTAGCTTTAAAGCCTTCACCAAACCTTCATGATCATACATATCTCCCTGTTCCAAACATCCATATCATTCTAAATTTCTAATATCACTTATAAATGACTAAAATACAAAATTGTCCCAAAATGTGCGGATTTGGTCCTCATTTTGTGGTACATTTAGTAGTGTAAAGTTGTCCCATTTAGGATAGCTTTGCCCTACCAAATGTTTGACAAGGAACCGTTCTGCTAAATATGCAAGTTAAGGACCAAATCCGCACACTGAGACACACTCGAGACAAATTTGGATTTTAATCCTCCTAAAATTACGATTTTTTAAAAATAAATAAATATAGAGGGGGTGAAAATTGTGGTTACATAAATCAGAGTTACACCAGAGCTCTTAAAGCTCTCAATGAGCTTTCCCTTGACAGGGTCTGTAACTGAGCTTTCCCTAACCAAAGCAAAAGTAGGGTGGCCAGCCTTTGCACTTGCTTCCACCACAAATTTTCCGATGTACCCGGTTGCTCCGATGACCAGAATCTTACTTTTCTCAGCCATCTTTATATGTAAAAAATTGTATTAGTCAGTGAATATCGACTAGTACTAACAAGTTTCAAGTTGTTTTTTGTTCTTGAGGCACCACTTTTTATACAAAAAATTGGGTGTAGTAAGTTACGAAAATGACCTCTTGGTGACCTAACAAGTGACCTCAAAGTCAACTCGTTACGTGGGTAAAATTTGTCAAATCTGAGAAATGAGTTGTTAATTACATAAATTTATCAAGTTAGATCGTGCTCGCTAGAGTCTTTGGTAAGCATTCCTTGACTCAACCAATAAGTTAAATTTCTATTCAACCTTATATATATATATATATATATATATATATATATATATATATATATATATTGTTAGAATCAACTTAAATAATTGACTTTTGTCTTCACATTCCCATTAAGATTTAAGACTGATTGGGACGGCCAATACTGCAATTAAGTATTCAGAAATTGAAACTATAATTATTTTCAACGCATAGTGTAAGGTTAAAGATTAAAGAGTAGGCCCTTCAATTATTTTTCACACATACTCTGTTTTACAAAAAAAGTTTTATTTATCATTTTTTCTATTTTAAATACCGAGTCACTTCCTTTATTTTATAAAAGAGTCTTATTTATTTGAATTGAAGTATAAATTGAGACAATCTTCTCAAGTTTATCATCACAATTTTATTATTATACATTTTCTAATAAACTAAATTAAAGTGTAAACATGTGTGTTTGTTTTTTTGAAGTTTATGAAAATTTTATTAATATGACTTTTTGTGGGATAGAGGGGGTATTTTTTAGTAATCTTATGCCGTGTTTTTTCTTTCTTTTTTATTTTTATTTTTTAAAATAAATTAATATGACTATTTATATTAATTTAATATCTTTGTAGACAATTAATCCCATGATCAGTCTTTTATTTGATTTCATATATTATGTCTTTTCATTTTCAAAGTTACTTGACGATGGACTATAATCCAGATTGAGAGTTGGTATTATATAATTCTTTTTCTAACCATTAAATCACCTTAAAAATAATAACAAATATATAATTCATGGTATTAAACAAAATACTAATTATAAAATAACTAGTAAAAATATTAAATTAGTAAAAATAATTTTATCTCATATAAGTAATTTTTACCAACAACCAAAGTCAGCCTTAGATTTTACTTCTTGTATAAGAAGAATGAGTCACAAGGTGGAAGTTGACCATTTCTCAAAGTATGGCCATTTTTCAAACTGCTAATAGCAAATCCCCATAAATAACTAATCTATACAAGTCTTTTCATTTTATGACGGTCTTGCATAAACATATGATGGTGGTTGCAAATTACAGCCACTTTCATACATGAACTTGGACCATTTCTTGGATTTATTTATTTTTTTGATATTTTTAAGTCATTGGTATTGCAATGTTACAATCACTTGTAATGCAAGGGTATTTTTGTTAAAGGACTACTAAGATTTATAGAATTATTTGGAGTAAGTAACTAATTGCTCTTAATATACCTGAATCCACAAATGTCTAAACGGTAAATGACAAAATTGCCATGATATCTTTCCCAATAGAAAATGTATACTACGCCTGTCCGAATCAGTCAATTACATGTAGTAGTATATAAAAATAATTGTCCTTAAAAGAATGATAATATTTTACTCTATTCATTGTAAAGTATGAGATTAATATTAATTTTTTTAAAATTAATTTAATATATTTTTAAATTTAAAATTAATATAATTTATTTAAATTTTAAAAATAATAAATTTTATACGGGTGCTATTGTTTAAGTAATTTATGATATTCATAATTGTATTGATATAAATTAAATAAATTAATATTAATTTTGATTTTTAAAATATTTAAAATTATTTTTTAAAAAGTCAGTAATATTCTTATAAATTTAGAATAGAGATAGTATTAAAAAAAATACAAGTGAAAAGCAAAAACTTATTTTATATTTTTTCATCTAATTAATGCATAGTTTGTTTAATTGCGTCTAATGAAACTCTTCTCTTTTTATATTGTTATTTGACCCAATCAACCACAAAGTCACCATTCGCAGTCATGATCCTCCTTTTCACACTTCTTTTTACATTGCTCATCACGTTCATAGGTGGGTTCATAAGTTAATGATGCCTTAACAGTCTTAGTTCGATAGTTATGATATGTATCACTCATAGGGTGTGAGGTATATCTAATGTTAAAATATTTTAAAAATATCGAAATTATTATATAGTTTATTATACTTATATTAAGTGGGGAAATTTTAAAAAATAAATATAAATAAAATATTTGAGTTAATTTATACTCTTTTCGTTCTTAAAAAAATGTCCTAAATATATTTTTTACACAAATTAAAAAAAGAAAAACAATAAAAGAAGTTTCAAATTTATTTTAATGGCTTCATAAAATTATATAAAGTGATAAGTCATTTTTTTAAATAAATATTAGTGGACCCGCTAAAAAACATACTTGCCTTTTACTTTATGTACTTATTGTCATTATTCTGTTGACAAAAAAATTATGCCTTATCCATCCTTTTGATAATTGGCGGACCTATACTGGAACAGTGGAGACCCTAGTATTTGATGTAGTATTTGGTTGTTTATTGAAAGTTTTTATCCATCCTTTATACTTATTCATCTTTATATATGGGTGTTAATTGAAAGTTTTTATTCTTAAAATTCTTGTTTTTAAAATAAAAATAAAAATCACATATTAAAGTTTTCCTATGAATTCTAAACCTATTTTAAAAAAAATATTTTTACTACTTTTTTTTTAAATTAGAAGGAAGTATAATATTTTTTTAATTCAAAATATATGAGCACAATATGCAGAAGAAAATATTTTTATATTTGAAAATGATCGGAATATTACTATGCATGGTTATATTTAGAAATGGAATACCTTAAATATCACTCGGTTGTCTATAGCCAATAGTGTTTCAAAGAGACTACTCTATTCGTTCCAATAAAACTAGCTTCACTTTTTAAATCAAATTGATTATTTAACTAAATAGTAAATATGTTTGCTAAATTTTGAACTCAAGATCATTACAGTTATTATTAGTAAATTCAACATAATTTTGTACGATCATAGTCTTTTTGCTTTTATTCATAAAAATTAGTATAAATTTTAATTAATTTTAAAATTAAGTTATTTGACCTAAAAAGTCAAATTTTAGGGTGGGGGGGGGGGGGGGGGTGGGGGAGGGAGAGGGCAATTTTTTTTAGGATAATAAATACTACTACTACGATAGATTTCTACATATCACAATTGCACCGAATAAATGCAAATGAAGTCCAAGTGGGATATAATGTGAGACATATCTATCTTACCTTAGCTGGACATATTTGATGATTCTGTCTACGATGATAACGACCACGCACTTCATCTCTTGGGACCAGTATTTTCCCCCCCGCCTTTTCAGTTTGATTAAATAATACATCATGTTGTCATTTGACACAAAATCCGCAAGTTAAAGAGGTTACCGGAGGATATTTTTTGGACAGCAACAAAGGTGATCCAAGCCTTCAAGGATGCAGCAGAATTGGCCAAGAAACTATGGGATTTCGGCTTGACCTTGACAACTCCCAAATAATTACAGTTGTAATTTCAACCACGAGACATGGTTGTCCACTGTATTACATACTTTGTGTTATTCCTTATGAATTTGGCTTGTATCAGTTTGATGGTGTAAACTAGCGAGGGGGGAAATAAAGAAATATAGAAAAAGATCATTTACTTTTGTTCGACTTTATGATTTTAATTTTGTGATATTCTTGAACTGAATTATAAAGTCAAAAGTAAACGATTTTTTTGTTTGACTATGCAATCTTCTTGAATTAAATCGTAGTGTTAATCTTCTATCGTTTAATAAAAGTTACTAACCGATTCGAGTTTTACTAAAGTGCAGAGGTTTCGTTTCATTTATCCAGTTTAGTAGAGTGACCTTATTGCTATATAATCAAAAGCTAACTAAACGATTTCATAATCTTTTTTAACAGTCTGTAATATTACAATCTCATAGATATTTGGACAAAACGAATTTGCAAATTATATAGCAATGTTTTTTTATACACATGCTTTACGATCAAACAAAATTTGAATCTACCCAGTCTTTTTATATTATTTAGCAAATTTTATAAGGACTGTACAAAAATTATCTTTAATTACACGTATACATTAATTCATCATCAAATTAAATTAGGCAATAATAACCATAAATAACATCATATAAGTACTAACAGGATATGGATATACCCTCTCAGCCATGTTCCCAATCCGATTATATATATGTATAATTATTTTAGTAATCCACACTTTAGTAGTATCACAAAGGACATTTTTGGCAGTTTTCCAATTCGCACTCCTACAGTGCGGACGTCCCCATACTATAGTGTGAACGGAATATTATCTTCATTGTTAGATTTGCGATTAGATGATTATAATTTGTTGTAAAAATAATCTTAAATTTACTAATATATATACACCTTAGTAATAAGTGAGGTATAATGTTAAAAAATAATTATTTACTTAACTTATGTTTGTTAGTATAAAATAAAATTTGTTCATAATAATAATAATATAAAAAAAAAGTGTTGAGGGTTGATTAATTTTAGTTAACATTATATTTTCTTCCAGTCGACATTGCTATAAAATCAACACAAATATTAACCAACATTACATATTCTTCAATCACCATAGCCATAAATCATCACAAATATTCTTTAATCAAATTTATCCTACATTACTTTCTTTTTTTAAAATAAAAATGACCAACGTTTAGTTCAAAAAATCCATGCAGTTGGCAGTAGCATACAAGCATCCGTAGTTTTTACTCAAGAAAATCATATAACCATATATTTCTGGAAACAAAAATGCAAGAAAATATTACTGGAGTTGTAAATGCTATATATTAAGATTATATGAAAACTGATATTTTTATAAAAAAAAAATTAATATTTTTACATAAAAAATATCGTTATAAATTTATAAAAATAATTTTAACCGCCGCTATTAATCTAAAAATATATAAAAAAAAATTTGCAAAAATATCACTTTCCTATCCTATGTCTATAAAGCTAGCTACGATAAGTTTGGATAATAAAAGAAAGAAGACTTTTGGTATCATTATATATATATTTTACTCTAACCTTTAATGAACTTCGAATAAGTGGAATTATTCTTAACAGGCTAATAATGAGAATGGTTAGAGTCATTCACCAATGGGCAACGGCCATGGACAAACAAAAGAAAGAAAAACGGAACAATTTAGCGCAAACTCCTTTTTCGATCATAATAACATCCCTACTTTATTACAATATCATATTTGTAGTTTTGTACCCAAATAAGGCAAATAGACATATCTTATGCCTCCTATATTTTACAACTCTTGACTACGTCAGATATATATATATATATATATATATATATATATATATATATATATATAAATAAATAAAGGGGGGTTTAAGAGCAAATATACACAAACTTTTATTTAAGTATGCTCCCCCTCCATATATATATATATACACACACACACGTTAACCAAAAACATGTCCAACATATATACTAGTATATTACATTAGTGGATGGCATGAATCAGACATATTCTCACGTGCTAATGCCAGTGTGACCATTAGTCTTGGGAGCTAGGCATCCAAGGTGGCTACATGGAATTGCGACGCATACTTGCTGTACCTAGCATTACTTTCTTCTGATGATGCAATCACCGGCGGCTCATTTAAAAATGCTGAGCTACTACTTGTCCACCTACACAATCAATAACGACAACATCAGCTACCTATATATATACTTCTTCTGCTTACTCCCTAAACAATATCAGCTATATTCACTTCTTGTTTCAATTCGAAAATAATTTTTTTTTATGAAGTTGGACTTTTGAAAGTAGTCCCTCGTTTGGGGACAAGAATATAAATGAGAGATCATGAAAATGAAAGGCTAGTGACTAGAGGGTACTACATAGTAATTTACCAGCCATTTTTCATTATTAGTTTCTCCAAGCTTGCTTTATGATCCTCAGTTTCCATGTCCAAGAAATTTCCCTTGGTATTGGCTACTGGCATAGTGCTTGATCGTTGAAACCGTTTCTCAGACTCCGTGAGCGTTGGTATTTCCTGAAAAATGACAATTATTGTTTTAGTTTTGACTAAAATTGCAAAACTTTTTCTCGTAGTACAATTATTAGTCCAATTATTAGTGCAAAATTTATCATTTTAAAATATAATTAAATAATTAAAATTACAAAAATGATATTAAAAAAATAATATAATGTCGGACTAATAATTTTACCCATAAAGTGATAAATGAATATAAGCAATTTACGTCTTAGTCTTTTAATTAGCACCACATAACATAAATTTGGAAAATTTATTAAGCGGCGGGCTGTTTTTATTTTGTAAACATTTATTAATCCAAACTATATCTATAAACCTACATAACGTCATGCAACAAGAAGGGGCAAGATCATCCGTAACGAAATCCTCAAAATAAGCTTCGCTACTAGAAAATCAGGCTAAGGCGACGAGATATAGCGACGGGCTGTAACTAAATCCTCAAAATAAGCTTCGCTACTAGAAAATTAGACTAAGACGATGAGACATAGCGACGGCCGAAGCGGGAACGTAAATAATATAGATCTATAGCGACGGAGCATATTAGACAAACCTCAGAAACAACTTTGACATGTTCCTCCTCTTTTTGCTTCTTTGATTTCCAGTAAGTATCAATCTCTTCCCTGGTCAACGACTGATTCCTTCGATATTTCACTGGAAAAAATAAATAAATAATAGAAAGTAATATTATTAAATTTACTAATAAGTTGAGAAAGCAATTAATTTACCATTTGTAATTAAAAATAATAATCAAGAATATTATGAAAATTAATTAATTAGCTCACCTGCTCTAGGATCTGCACCAGGTGAGGCCCAACCGGCCATTAGAGAACCCATTTGCTTAATTATGATCTGCAAATCTCCTTGAAATATTATTTTCTTCAATACAAAATTAAACCAGAGCACACTGGACTGTGACTGTGTTACTGGTATGAATTGAAATTGGAGAAAGTCTTTTATAAGGGTGGAGGTGTTGGTGATGGTGATGGTGGGGCGGTGGGCCTTAACTTTTCTTGATCTTATCGGGATATATACATTTAATATTTAAATAGTACTACGTAGCTTTCATAGATAAGCTCGGAATTCTGATTACGAACATAGTAGTAGTATATATTACATTCTTTGCCTCTTAAAAATTAAAGTCAAAAAATTATCCTATAAAATATAATTTAAGCAAAGTAAAATATTATATAATAACTAATTTATTCTTAAAAAAAAAATTAAATATGGTCTACAAAATTAAACAAAGAAAAATGTTTTGTATCATACTTAATTTCCAGTTTGTTTGAAATTACTCCCTCCGTCCTCTTTTGAATGTTTTAAAAAAAAAAAATATTTTTTATCTTTTAATATTTTTTATTTGAAAATTTTAAATAAATATTAATTTTTTAGTTTTTAATATTATCTCAAATATTAAATATAATTTTAATTCTCTCATTATTTTTTATCTAATAATTAATGCTCTCTTATTTCAATGTAAGAACAAAATTAATATTTAAATTTATTTTTAACTAAATTATATAAAAAAAAATTCATATATATGTTCACTTCGAAAAATAATAAGGGACGGATGAATTATAAAGTTATTATTAATTTTTAAAATTTAATTTATTATATTTTATATTTAAAATTAAAATAATTTATTAAAAATTATAAAATAATAAATTTTATGATAAATAGCACCTTTAAAAGTCTATAAAATTAATTATTATATCTATTAAAATTAAATTAACTCTAAAATATCTCAAGTTATGTCGACCAAAAATAGAACTTTTTAAATTACCTAAAAAGGTCATTAGATATAATAAATTCATTTTTGTTTTGATAATTTCAAATAAATATTAATTACTTAATTTTTAATATTATCTCAAGTATTAAATATAATTTTAGTTCTCTAATTATTTTCTATCCAATAAATAATAATATCTTATTTTAATGTAAGAATAATATTAACATTTAAAATTATTTTTAACTAAAAAATATAGCATTAATTATTTTTTAATATGTGCGTTCACTTCTAAAAAGACAAATAACGAGAGACAGATAGAGTATAAGGCTATTATTAATTTTTAAAAGTCAATTTATTATATTTTATATTTAAAATTAAAATAATTCATTGAAATAATTTATTAAAAATTATGAAATAATAAATTTTATAATAAACAAGAACTTTAAAAGTCTATAAAATTTATTATTATATCTATTAAAATTAAATTAAATCTAAAAATATCCCAAGCTATGTCGACCAAAAATAGAACTTGTTAAATTACCCAAAAAGGTCATTAGATATAATAAAGTCATTTTTGCTTTGTTCATTGAATGTGTCGGTGTTGGTTTATTTACTAGGGGCTATGGGGCATGACTGCATGACATGACCAAATTCCGCTAACTGTAGTTTACCAGAAGAGTCCAACAGCCCACTGATTTACATGCATTTGACCAAAAGCAAAAGATAAATATAAAAATCCAGCTCGACCATGTATATCTATTGAGAAAAGGGAATAATCTATTTCTAATCTCATTTGTTAAATTTATAAATATTAATAATATAGTTTTATTTTATATTTATTTTTTAAAATATTAAATTATTTTTTAATTATGATAACTTGCTAATAAAATTATGTCAAAAAATCTGAGATCATTATATCATTTTATAATATACCAATAAAAATATAAGCCTTTTTTTGAATAAAAAAGTTGGCAACTAACTAGATTTATTTTGTAGAACAAGTAGAGTATTTTCAAAAATAAAAGCCAAGAGTGTTTTGCTTAATGCATTATCGATATTTCCTTTGTTAGGATGAATATTTCGCTAAGCCTGGTCTGGTAAATATATGATGGGCTAGGCCCAACGGACCGTCAGCTTGGCAAATTCTTATGAGGACTCCTAAGTCCAATAGGCTTGGGATAAGTCCCTAACCAATCTGGACTGTGGCTATTTACTATATCTAATCCGAATTAGAATAGGAGTCAGGTTCTTAGATGGTTTAGGAGATTACCTTCCTATTCAAACTACACCACGTTGAGGGACAATCCTAAAAGGAATCGGTAAGAGTCAGGTATGCACTATAAATACTCAGTCAATGATGGAGGAAAGGGTTACGCACACATACACTTTACTACTATACTAAATACTTGGACCTCCATTGTTGACCTTTCTTAGAACCTTCACTAACTCTTACACCAGAGGAGTCCCCCAACGGCCCAAGCCGTTAGGACTTTTGTGCAGGTATCTTATCCGGACGGCCAGCAGGACAGCCGGACAAAACCAGGCGTCAACATTGGCGCTAGAAGGAGGGCACCAAGTAAAATCTCCATCAATCAACATTGATATGGAAACTTCACACTCGCAAAGTTATTCACGGCGACCAACACCCTCCCAGTCTCGCCGGGAGACGGCGGCTGAGAAAGAACGTCGCCTCCAGATAATTCTCGACAGAAAAAAGGCTCTAGATATCCAGCAGAAAGAGCTTGATAAGCAGTACGAGGAATTAACCGAAACAGGGGACAATCTCTCGAGCCAGAGAGGCTCGACCTCCCGCTCAGACCACCGGGGCAGACGGGAAGACAGACACACGGAACGCCGTAGAGGTGGCCCCCAACCCCGAGAAAAGGAACTGACCCGCTCCAAGTCGATTTGGACGGCGGATTTGAGGAAGCGAGCCAGATCACCCTCCAAAAGGGATAGGGAGGACAGATGTAAGACCCCGAATTTATGAAATACAAAATTTAATTTTTCTTCATATATATTTTTCCTGAAACAGTAAGTGGTTAAATTGACGAAATTGAAAGTTAAGGATGTTATATGCAAATTTTATTTTGACGGACAATATTCGTTTTGTCGGGGAATATTCGTTTTGTCGGGGAATATTCGGGCCGTACGACGGCGCCGAAATAACAAATTATTTGTGGACCCCACAACGGAATATTTGTCGGATATAGAAAACGACAGAAGTAACCTTTTTAAATAAAAATAGTCAACGGTGTTAACTGTTAAAATACCGGTGATAAAAGAATAGTAGCATACGGTAATTTATGGTATTTTCTGTAGCACACGGTACTCTACAGTAGCACACGGTATTGCACAGTGTCTCATATTATTGGTCTGATAATTGACACCGTAATTGTTACGCATCATTTCATCAATAATTGTCACTGCATAATATTTTATATTATCAATTCAATTATTGTTGCTACACAGTATTTTGCATTATTGATTCAATAATTGTCATTACACTGTATTTCATATCATCGAGTCAATAATTGTTGGTGCACTGTAGTTTAAAATTATTGAATCTAATAATTGTCACAGTAGCAAATACACTATAATTTATATTATTAAATTAATAAAAATATGTAACGTGTTTCTTACATTATTGTGGTAACATTATTTTATATGTTGGACTCACAGGAAGAATAAATAAATAAATAAAAAATAAAATAATTAATTTTACTATTTGAAATAGTAACGTGAATAGTGACGTGAATAGTACGTGAATAGTAAGAAACATGTGGGACCCATTGTGGGGCCCACATGAAATGTGAGAAATGTGAGAATTTGCTGAAGAGTTGGTGGAGGCTGCGCAGCTGCCTCTGCTGATTTTTTTTTCTGTTCACCTACCATGCATAGTAACTTATTTTCTCCTATAAATAGCTTGTTCAGCTGAATAGAAAAATCACACCTAAAACATAAAATTTTTCTATAAGAATTTTATGAGTTTTCTCTGAGAATAGTAAGGTTATTTTGAGTGTTTGAAAGTCAAAAGGAGTGCAAGAATTTTTCAAGTAAGTCTTTTATTAAAGAGTAATAATTTCATAAATTCCTATTTTTCACGGTATTCACAAATCTTCCCTTAGAAGACTCTTCTTTGAGAAGATTCATTTTTAAAAGCTTTCTTTGGAAGATTTATTTTGGAATATTATTTTAAAAACTATTTTAAAGTAGTTATATTATACTACAAAAATTATGTTAAATATATATAATTTTGATAATTCATATTATACGAGTTATCATACACTTTGAAATTTATATGTGGAAATTACTAATTTTATTATAAAAATATAGGTTGATCAACCTCATTTAAATCAATATCCAGTCACGTGTTAAGGTAAGGAATATCATATTCTTTCATTTTCTATTATTTAAACTTACTACGGTAAGGGGTATCATTTTTTTTCATCATCATAAATGGATATTATTTTCTTTCTTACTTGAAGGGATTATCATTCTTTGATTCTCAAAAATAATATCGTTTCTTTCTGTGCCATTTATTTCCATGTATTAAATTGTGGGAATAACCTTACGGCGCGGTTTACCGCCTGTTGGTGAATAACCTTTTGTATTCATTCCTTATTAATCTTTGAGAATAACCTTACGGTGCGGATTATCGCCTGTTTGGTGAATAACTCTTCGTGTTCAAATTCTATTAAATTGTGGGAATAACCTTACGGTGCGGATTACGCCTGTTTGGTGAATAACTATTCGTATTCAAATTGATGGGAATAACCTTACGGTGCGGATTATCGCCTGTTGGTGAATAACCCTTTTTATTTGTCTCGTGTGGAAATAATTTGTCTACACGAATTATCACATGACACTTTTATTCCATATTCGTAAGTGATATCATTTTCCTTTATACTCATAAGGGATACCATCTTTTTCATCTTTCATTATTCAAACTTACTATGGTAAGGGATATTAATTCCCTTCACCTTTTGTTAATCAAACCTGCTACGGTAAGGGATATTATTTTCTTCCATACACCTAAATCGAAACTTATTATGGAACTATTGCTTCTATAATTCCTGAAAATATTATATGTTCCATAATAGTTGAATTTCATTAGTTCAACTGAACCTTCCTATTTTCTGAACATTTCTATTGAACTGTAATCGTTATTCTGAACTGTGGATCTTGAATATCATTTTTAAATTTCACTCCACATCATGTTGGCAATTTGGACATTATTTGAATATGCACAAAGTAAACTTCCGATGCTTATTGTTTATCATGTTCTTCTGTTCATCATTTGTATCACTGTTATTTGTATTAATCATCAAGAATCAAGCTGTTGTGAATATCTGTGGCCGGGGGCACAGATGTGATATAATTGTTGAACAGATGATAGGTTAAAGGCGATATACTAGGTTAAAGGCGATACATCTGTTCGGTGTCTTTTATGGCACGTGGTTAATGTTCTCTTTGGCCCGTAGTGCAAAGATGAACTGTTGATTGGTATGATTATGACCAAAGGCTGAATCTGGTATAATCATGACCGTTGGTGTTATATTGAATGTCTTTGGCCCGTAGTGCAAAGATGAACTGTTGATCTGCATGATTATGACCAGGAACTGTGAAGTTGTATTATTTTGACTAATGGTATTTCAGATGATAAAAGTTGATGATATTTTTACTAAAAAGAGAAGCGAGTGGACATTATAGTCTGCATTATTCTTCTAATAGATTGCTCATTCCCCTGCTATTATTGATCTGAACGTTGTTTAAGAATTTAACTGCAGTTTTTGATATAAACCTTGTAGTCTATTGTATTCTATCAAGAACTCAACTGTTGAAGGCTAATGATAAATTATTCGTCATTATCTTAGTCATGATATTTCTTACTGGGCTATTTGAGCTCACCCTTTGTTTTGTTCCATTACAGGAGATGAAAACGTAACAGGGTCTAGCCGGGGAATGGAGTGAGAGTCTGAGGAATAGTTGTCGTAGTCTTCACGTGTTGTAAAATAGTGTGGCAATAATAGTGAAGACTTAGTTGTGTATTATTATACCCTGTATTGTTGTACGTTGTGCTTTGTTGTAATAATTTTGTTGTAGTCTTTTGACGACTCAAGTTTGGGCTGTGTGGGCCTAGATTTGGGGGCGTCACAGTTGGCATCAGAGCTTAGGGACATGGTCTTTAATAGAGATCTGGGGTTAGAACTAGGAGGGGAGAGACGAATAGAATCAGTCACTAGTATGTCCTACCTAAATTAGATTTTATTATCTAATGAGTTGATTTGAATATAGGGACATGAAGTGATGAGTCAGTTTATTTGAACTAACATTTATTTTGTGACCACAGTTTAGTATGGCATCTGGAAATCAGGAGGTTAACCACGGAGTACCCGAAGTGAATGTAGAGGCCACAAACAATTCTTCTACAAACTCAGAGTTGAATAATTTGCCTAAAGCAAAAATTATTTGTATCCGATCTAAAGAAGAAGAAGGTGAAAGTTCTACCGTCGTTCTTCCAAATTCGTTCTTTAAAGGATATCCGGAACTTGCGGAAATTGTTGCCTTTAATTTGCTCGACAGTTGGAAACATATCATCACCTGGTTATGCTCGATAACAAAGGATCAGAATATATGGACGTTTCATATAAGTCTTTGGGATTTATGGTGTTCGAGCTATGATTTTCAAGATTATTTAAAAATGATGTATCTATACTTTTGGGCGTTACAATTTAGAGGAATTCAGGTTAAGTTAGTCACTATCGTGGAAACTGTAGTCTATCGAAAATACTATTTTAATGGAAATCATTGGTACGCTACTACTGATGAAGTTGAAGAATCTGAGAAACAGTTCGTTAGAGAACTATTTCGTGGTATCTGTGACGCCCCCAAATCTGGGCCCACACAGCCCAAACTTGAGTCGTCAAAATACTACAACAAAATTATTACAACAAAGCACAACGTACAACAATACAGTGTATAATAATACACAACTAAGTCTTCACTATTATTGCCACACTAGTTTACAAAACGTGAAGACTATGATAACTATTACTCGGACCCTCACTCCATTCCCCGGCTAGACCCTGTTATGTTTTCATCTCCTGTTGAAAAACAATGGAACAAAAGAAAGGGTGAGCTCAAATAGCCCAGTAAGAAATATCATGACTAAGATAATGACGAATAAATTATCATTAGCCTTCAACAGTTGAGTTCTTGATAGAATACAATAGACTACAAGGTTTATATCAAAAACTGTAGTTAAATTCTTAAACAATGTTCAGATCAATAATAGCAGCGGAATGAGCAATCTATTAGAAGAATAATGCAGACTATAATGTCCACTCGCTTCTCTTTTTCGTAAAAACATCATCAACTTTTATCATCTGAAATACCATTAATCATGATAATATAAATTCACAGTTCCTGATCATAATCATGCACATCAACAGTTCATCTTTGCACTACGGGCCAAAGATATTCAATATAGCACCAACGGTCATGATTATACCAGATTCAGCCTTTGGTCATAATCATACCAATCAACAGTTCATCTTTGCACTACGGGCCAAAGATATTCAATATAACACCAACGGTCATCATTATACCAGATTCAGCCTTTGGTCCTAATCATACCAATCAACAGTTCATCTTTGCACTACAGGCCAAAGAGAACATTCACCACGTGCCATAAAAGACACCGAACAGATGTATCGCCTTTAACCTATTATATCGCCTTTAACCTATCATCTGTTCAACAAATATATCACATCTGTGCCCCCGGCCACAGATATTCACAACAGCTTGATTTTTGGATGATTAGAATGATATAAATGATGAACAGAAGAAATAGGATAACAATAAGTATCGGAAGTTTACTTTGTACAGATTCAAATAATGTCCAAATTGTCAACATGATGTGGAGTAAAATTTAAAAATGATATTCAAGATCCACAGTTCAGAATAACGGTTACAATTCAATAGAAAGGTTCACGTAAATAGGAAGGTTCAGTTGAAATAATGAAGTTCAACTATTATGGAACATATAATATTTTCAGGAATTATAGAAGCAATAGTTCCATAATAAATTTCGATTTAGGAGTATGAAAGAAAATAATATCCCTTACCGTAGCAGGTTTGATTAACAAAAGGTGAAGAAAATTAATACAAAGGGTTATTCACCAACAGACGGCAATCCGCTCCGTAAGGTTATTCCCACAATTTAATAGAATTTGAGTACAAAGAGTTATTCACCAAACAGGCGGCAATCCGCTCCGTAAGGTTATTCTCAGAGATTAATAATGAATGAATACGAAAGGTTATTCACCAACAGGCGGCAATCCGCTCCGTAAGGTTATTCCCACAATTTAATACATGGAAATAAAAGGCACGTCTTATGAGTAAGGAAGAAACAATATTATTATCGAGAATCAAATAATGATAATCCCTTACCATAGTATGTTTGAATAATGGAAGATGAAAAAGATGGTATCCCTTACCTCAACACGTGACTGGATATTGATTTAAATGAGGTTGATTAACTTGAACAGTACACGTATACTTATAGATCTTCACAAATACTCAAGATAACTTAAGCACACTTAGAGAGAACTTTCACAAGAAGTATTTAGAGAGAGAAAGAAAGAACAAGTAAGGAAGTTTATGAAAAATCCTTAAGTTAAGGCTTCTATTTATAGCCAAAAATCTTATCATTCATTTAATCTAAACCATTCATTTAAAGATCATCTTTTAATCTACACCATCCATTTCAAATATTATATTATCTTTAATCTACACCATTCATTTCATATCACCTAATAATCACCTAACTTTATATTATAAACAAATCAATTTAATTATTCAACAATAATTCACACTTTAATCTACACCATTCATTTCATATCACCTAATAATCACCTAACTTTATATTATAAACAAATCAATTCAATTATTCAACAATAATTCACACTTTAATCTACACCATTCATTTCATATCACCTAATAATCACCTAACTTTATATTATAAACAAATAACTTTATCAATTCAAGTATTATGACTAATTGTTATAAATACAGTATAGTTAGTTCTTAGATATCAAGTCAATAAATTAATGAAATACAACTGTTTAAATAACATCATAATAGAGATAACAATAATGTAAAATAAAGCATACGTTACTGTGTAATGACAATTATTGATTCAATAATGTGAATTACTGTGCATATGTTACTGTGACAATTATTAGGTTCAATAATTTTAAAAACAGTGCAACAACAATTATTGACTCAATGATATAAAATACAGTGTAATGACAATTATTAAATCAATAATGCAAAATACTGTGTAACAACAATTATTGAATTGATAATATAAAATATTATGCAGTGACAATTATCGATGAAATGATGCGTAACAGTTACGGTGTCAATTATCAGACCAATAATATGAGACACTATGCAATACCGCGTGTTACTGTAGAGTACCGAGTGCTACAGAAAATACCAATAACTACCGTATGCTACTATTCTTTTATCACCGGTATTTTAACGGTTCCGTTGACTATTTTTATTTAAAAAGGTTATTTCTGTCATTTTCTATATCCGACAAATATTCTGTTGTGGGGTCCACCAATAATTTGTTATTTCGGCGCCGTCGGACCAAACGAATATTTCCCGACAAAGCGAATATTGTCCGACAAAATAAAATTTGCACATAACATCCTTAACTTTTAACTTTATCGATTTAACCACTTACTGTTTCAAAAAATATATATATGAAGAAAAATTAAATTTTGTATGTCATAAAATTCGGGGTCTTACAACCTCCCCTCCTTATGAAATTTCGTCCCCGAAATTGACGTACCTGACATATCGAAGAGGTAAGGATACTTAGATTTCATCTCAGATTCTAGCTCCCAGGTCATTTCCTCAGTATCTTGGTTCCTCCATAAAACCTTAACTTGAGGTATAACCTTTGAGCGTAGGATCTGCTCCTTCTTATCCAGGATCTTAACAGGTACTTCCTCGTATGTTAAATCCTCTGCTATAACGTCTGGTTCTAACTCAATGACGTGGTTTGGGTCCTTCACATATTTACGTAACATAGATATGTGAAAAACGTTATGGATGCGAGACATACTTGGTGGTAGGGCTAGTCTGTAGGCTACGGTTCCTATTCGATCGAGGATTTCAAATGGGCCAATAAATCGAGGGTTGAGCTTTCCTCTCTTTCCGAATCTCGTAACCCCTTTCCACGGAGAAACACGTAAGAATACATGATCTCCGACGTTGAAACTTTCGTCTCTCCGATGAAGATCAGCATAACTCTTTTGTCGTTCTTGTGCGGTCTGTATTCGTTGTCGGATCATTTGGATCTTTTCGGTCGTCAAGCGTACCAACTCGGGTCCCAACAATTTTGCTTCTCCTACCTCATTCCAACATATTGGAGAGCGACACTTCCTTCCATACAATGCCTCGAATGGAGCGATGCCTATGCTTGCTTGGTAACTGTTGTTGTAAGAAAATTCCACCAACGGCAAGTACTTATCCCAACTTCCTTTGAAGTCTAATACACAAAGTCTCAAAAGATCTTCGAGGGTCTGGATCGTCCTTTCCGATTGTCCGTCCGTTTGAGGATGGTATGCAGAACTAAAACGTAGTTCAGTGCCCATAACTTTTTGTAGACTGATCCAAAAGCGTGAAGTGAATCTAGGATCTCGATCAGAAACTATGGAAACTGGCATGCCATGCAATCTCACGATCTCATTTATGTACATACCGACAAGACGTTCAAGTGAAAAGTTTTCTCGTATAGGCAAGAAATGAGCGGATTTGGTCAATCTATCTACGATGACCCAAATTGCATCTAAGCCTTGAGAAACTTTGGGAAGACCCGTCACGAAATCCATATTGATATATTCCCACTTCCATTCAGGAACTTCAAGTGGTTGTAATGGACCCTTAGGTACTTGATGCTCTGCCTTGACACGTTGACAAGTTAGGCACCTTGAGATAAACTCTGCAATTTCCATTTTTATATTGTTCCACCAAAATGTATGTCGAAGATCACGATACATCTTGGTACCTCCTGGGTGGATTGCAAACGGCGTGTTGTGTGCCTCCATCATGATTTTATGCTTCAATTCAGGATCGTTAGGAACACAGAGTCGAGAGTTGACTCGAAGTATTCCTTTCTCGTCGATTATTGCCTCAGGAATAGCACCTTCTTGTACTTTCTTCATCATATTCATCAACTCCGGATCGGTAGCTTGAACAACTTTAATTTTATCGATTAAAGCTGGTTCTACTCGTACGTGCGCAATCTTCAAGTGGGTCATTGGTGTTTTTAGCTCTATCCCTATCTTTTGCAAGTCGTACAAAATACGCTTTTGTGTTGTCAGCAGTGCACTTGTACTCACATAATATCTTCTGCTCAAAGCGTCAGCTACAACGTTCGCCTTTCCCGGGTGATACTGGATTGTGTGGTCATAATCCTTCAACAGCTCAAGCCAACGTCGTTGTCGCATGTTGAGTTCCTTCTGGGTGAAGAAATACTTGAGACTTTTATGATCCGTATAGATATCCACTTTTTCTCCGTACAAGTAGTGTCTCCAGATCTTCAACGCGAAAACGACTGCTGCCAACTCTAGATCATGAGTAGGATAATTTTTCTCATAATCTTTGAGTTGTCGAGAGGCATAGGCTATAACCTTTCCATGTTGCATAAGGACACAGCCTAGACCTTTGCCAGAAGCATCGCTGTAGATAACAAATTCTCCTGATCCTGATGGTATGGTCAGAACAGGAGCTGAAACAAGTCTCCTCTTGAGTTCTTGGAAACTCTTCTTGCATTCCTCGCTCGATATAAGTTTTGTACTAGAACGAATGATACCGATATCTAATAATTAAACTTTTAACTCTTGGCGTTCTATGAGAGCCATTCGGTATGGGGCTTTGGAAATGGGCTTGGTACCGAGTTCAAGATCAATACAAAATTCATTTTCACGGTTTGGGGTAAGCTAGGAAGTTCTTCAGGAAAAACGTCAGGAAACTCATTAACAATGGTAATATCATTCAAGTTTGACGTATTTTTGTTCAAATCAGTGACATGAGCTAAAAAGGCTTGACATCCGTTTTTCAATAAACGAATGACTTTATGGCTAGAAATAACAGTTATAGATTTCAATGGTTTAGTTGCTTGAACTTGCATGACAGGTTGATTAGGAATATGAAAACTAATAATCTTATGAAAACAATCAATTTTTTTGCATGATGGGTAGTCAACCAATCAATTCCTAAAATCACATCAAATTCATGCATCTCCAAAGAAATAAGGTCAACAGGTAATGTGAGGTTGTTGATTTGAACTAGGCAAGATTTATAGATAGTAGATGTGATAGATATTTCTCCCAATGAGGTTTCAACTGATAAGTCAAAGTAAAAGTTTTCAGAAGTCAAATTTAAACGTTGAGCACACGTATGTGAGATAAAAGAATGGGTAGAGCAAGTATCTAACATGGCATAAACTTCACAAGAATTTATAAATAGCTTACCGGTTATCACCTCATTCGGTTTCTTGACTGTTATCGTCAAATCGAATCCCGAATACTTCATTCGGATCTTCACGTATTTCAACCATGGGAATACCACTGAATAATTTTCTAGCAAACTGTTTCTCGGGTTCATCAACTTCATCAGTAGTAAGGTACCAATGGTTTCCATTAAAATAGTATTTTCGATAGACTGCAGTTTCCACGATAGTGACTAACTTAACCTGAATTCCTCTAAATTGTAACGCCCAAAAGTATAGAAACATCATTTTTAAATAATCTTGAAAATCATAGCTGGAACACCATAAATCCCAAAGACTAATATGAAAAGTCCATATATTCTGATCCTTTGTTATAGAGCATAACCAGGTGATATCACTCTCCCAATTAGTGAGTAAATTAAAGGCAATAATTTCCGCAAGTTCGTTACTTCCTTTAATTGCTTCTAAGAATGGATCTGGAACGACTGTAGCAGAGCTTTCACCTTCATCCTTACTGGATAGAACACGCATAATTTTTGTCTTAGGCAAATGATTCAACTCTGAGTTTGTAAGAAGATTATTCGTCGCCTCTTGTTTTGCAGCTACATTTGTTTCGGTAATTTCATAGTTAACCTCCTGATTTCCAGATGCCATAATTAACTGTGGTCACAAAATAAATGTCAGTTCAAATAAACTGACTCATCTCTTCATGTTCCTACATTCAAATCGATTCATTAGATAAAAAAATAAATCTAATTTAGGTAGGACACACTAGTGATTGATTCTATTCGTCTCTCCCCTCCTAGTTCTAACCCCAGATCTCCATTAAAGACCATATCCCTAAGCTCTGATGCCAACTGTGACGCCCCCAAATCTGGGCCCACACAGCCCAAACTTGAGTCGTCAAAATACTACAACAAAATTATTACAACAAAGCACAACGTACAACAATACAGTGTATAATAATACACAACTAAGTCTTCACTATTATTGCCACACTATTTTACAAAACGTGAAGACTATGATAACTATTCCTCGGACCCTCACTCCATTCCCCGGCTAGACCCTGTTATGTTTTCATCTCCTGTTGAAAAACAATGGAACAAAAGAAAGGGTGAGCTCAAATAGCCCAGTAAGAAATATCATGACTAAGATAATGACGAATAAATTATCATTAGCCTTCAACAGTTGAGTTCTTGATAGAATACAATAGACTACAAGGTTTATATCAAAAACTGTAGTTAAATTCTTAAACAATGTTCAGATCAATAATAGCAGCGGAATGAGCAATCTATTAGAAGAATAATGCAGACTATAATGTCCACTCGCTTCTCTTTTTCGTAAAAACATCATCAACTTTTATCATCTGAAATACCATTAGTCATGATAATATAAATTCACAGTTCCTGATCATAATCATGCACATCAACAGTTCATCTTTGCACTACGGGCCAAAGATATTCAATATAGCACCAACGGTCATGATTATACCAGATTCAGCCTTTGGTCATAATCATACCAATCAACAGTTCATCTTTGCACTACGGGCCAAAGATATTCAATATAGCACCAACGGTCATGATTATACCAGATTCAGCCTTTGGTCATAATCATACCAATCAACAGTTCATCTTTGCACTACGGGCCAAAGAGAACATTCACCACGTGCCATAAAAGACACCGAACAGATGTATCGCCTTTAACCTATTATATCGCCTTTAACCTATCATCTGTTCAACAAATATATCACATCTGTGCCCCCGGCCACAGATATTCACAACAGCTTGATTTTTGGATGATTAGAATGATATAAATGATGAACAGAAGAAATAGGATAACAATAAGTATCGGAAGTTTACTTTGTACAGATTCAAATAATGTCCAAATTGTCAACATGATGTGCAGTGAAATTTAAAAATGATATTCAAGATCCACAGTTCAGAATAACGGTTACAATTCAATAGAAAGGTTCACGTAAATAGGAAGGTTCAGTTGAAATAATGAAGTTCAACTATTATGGAACATATAATATTTTCAGGAATTATAGAAGCAATAGTTCCATAATAAATGTCGATTTAGGAGTATGAAAGAAAATAATATCCCTTACCGTAGCAGGTTTGATTAACAAAAGGTGAAGAAAATTAATACAAAGGGTTATTCACCAACAGACGGCAATCCGCTCCGTAAGGTTATTCCCACAATTTAATAGAATTTGAGTACAAAGAGTTATTCACCAAACAGGCGGCAATCCGCTCCGTAAGGTTATTCTCAGAGATTAATAATGAATGAATACGAAAGGTTATTCACCAACAGGCGGCAATCCGCTCCGTAAGGTTATTCCCACAATTTAATACATGGAAATAAAAGGCACGTCTTATGAGTAAGGAAGAAACAATATTATTATCGAGAATCAAATAATGATAATCCCTTACCATAGTATGTTTGAATAATGGAAGATGAAAAAGATGGTATCCCTTACCTCAACACGTGACTGGATATTGATTTAAATGAGGTTGATTAACTTGAACAGTACACGTATACTTATAGATCTTCACAAATACTCAAGATAACTTAAGCACACTTAGAGAGAGAAAGAAAGAACAAGTAAGGAAGTTTATGAAAAATCCTTAAGTTAAGGCTTCTATTTATAGCCAAAAATCTTATCATTCATTTAATCTAAACCATTCATTTAAAGATCATCTTTTAATCTACACCATCCATTTCAAATATTATATTATCTTTAATCTACACCATTCATTTCATATCACCTAATAATCACCTAACTTTATATTTTAAACAAATCAATTTAATTATTCAACAATAATTCACACTTTAATCTACACCATTCATTTCATATCACCTAATAATCACCTAACTTTATATTATAAACAAATCAATTCAATTATTCAACAATAATTCACACTTTAATCTACACCATTCATTTCATATCACCTAATAATCACCTAACTTTATATTATAAACAAATAACTTTATCAATTCAATTATTATGACTAATTGTTATAAATACAGTATAGTTAGTTCTTAGATATCAAGTCAATAAATTAATGAAATACAACTGTTTAAATAACATCATAATAGAGATAACAATAATGTAAAATAAAGCATACGTTACTGTGTAATGACAATTATTGATTCAATAATGTGAATTACTGTGCATATGTTACTGTGACAATTATTAGGTTCAATAATTTTAAAAACAGTGCAACAACAATTATTGACTCAATGATATAAAATACAGTGTAATGACAATTATTAAATCAATAATGCAAAATACTGTGTAACAACAATTATTGAATTGATAATATAAAATATTATGCAGTGACAATTATCGATGAAATGATGCGTAACAGTTACGGTGTCAATTATCAGACCAATAATATGAGACACTATGCAATACCGCGTGTTACTGTAGAGTACCGAGTGCTACAGAAAATACCAATAACTACCGTATGCTACTATTCTTTTATCACCGGTATTTTAACAGTTCCGTTGACTATTTTTATTTAAAAAGGTTATTTCTGTCGTTTTCTATATCCGACAAATATTCTGTTGTGGGGTCCACCAATAATTTGTTATTTCGGCGCCGTCGGACCAAACGAATATTCCCCGACAAAGCGAATATTGTCCGACAAAATAAAATTTGCACATAACATCCTTAACTTTTAACTTTATCGATTTAACCACTTACTGTTTCAAAAAATATATATATGAAGAAAAATTAAATTTTGTATGTCATAAAATTCGGGGTCTTACAACCTCCCCTCCTTATGAAATTTCGTCCCCGAAATTGACGTACCTGACATATCGAAGAGGTAAGGATACTTAGATTTCATCTCAGATTCTAGCTCCCAGGTCATTTCCTCAGTATCTTGGTTCCTCCATAAAACCTTAACTTGAGGTATAACCTTTGAGCGTAGGATCTGCTCCTTCTTATCCAGGATCTTAACAGGTACTTCCTCGTATGTTAAATCCTCTGCTATAACGTCTGGTTCTAACTCAATGACGTGGTTTGGGTCCTTCACATATTTACGTAACATAGATATGTGAAAAACGTTATGGATGCGAGACATACTTGGTGGTAGGGCTAGTCTGTAGGCTACGGTTCCTATTCGATCGAGGATTTCAAATGGGCCAATAAATCGAGGGTTGAGCTTTCCTCTCTTTCCGAATCTCGTAACCCCTTTCCACGGAGAAACACGTAAGAATACATGATCTCCGACGTTGAAACTTTCGTCTCTCCGATGAAGATCAGCATAACTCTTTTGTCGTTCTTGTGCGGTCTGTATTCGTTGTCGGATCATTTGAATCTTTTCGGTCGTCAAGCGTACCAACTCGGGTCCCAACAATTTTGCTTCTCCTACCTCATTCCAACATATTGGAGAGCGACACTTCCTTCCATACAATGCCTCGAATAGAGCGATGCCTATGCTTGCTTGGTAACTGTTGTTGTAAGAAAATTCCACCAACGGCAAGTACTTATCCCAACTTCCTTTGAAGTCTAATACACAAAGTCTCAAAAGATCTTCGAGGGTCTGGATCGTCCTTTCCGATTGTCCGTCCGTTTGAGGATGGTATGCAGAACTAAAACGTAGTTCAGTGCCCATAACTTTTTGTAGACTGATCCAAAAGCGTGAAGTGAATCTAGGATCTCGATCAGAAACTATGGAAACTGGCATGCCATGCAATCTCACGATCTCATTTATGTACATACCGACAAGACGTTCAAGTGAAAAGTTTTCTCGTATAGGCAAGAAATGAGCGGATTTGGTCAATCTATCTACGATGACCCAAATTGCATCTAAGCCTTGAGAAACTTTGGGAAGACCCGTCACGAAATCCATATTGATATATTCCCACTTCCATTCAGGAACTTCAAGTGGTTGTAATGGACCCTTAGGTACTTGATGCTCTGCCTTGACACGTTGACAAGTTAGGCACCTTGAGATAAACTCTGCAATTTCCATTTTTATATTGTTCCACCAAAATGTATGTCGAAGATCACGATACATCTTGGTACCTCCTGGGTGGATTGCAAACGGCGTGTTGTGTGCCTCCATCATGATTTTATGCTTCAATTCAGGATCGTTAGGAACACAGAGTCGAGAGTTGACTCGAAGTATTCCTTTCTCGTCGATTATTGCCTCAGGAATAGCACCTTCTTGTACTTTATTCATCATATTCATCAACTCCGGATCGGTAGCTTGAACAACTTTAATTTTATCGATTAAAGCTGGTTCTACTCGTACGTGCGCAATCTTCAAGTGGGTCATTGGTGTTTTTAGCTCTATCCCTATCTTTTGCAAGTCGTACAAAATACGCTTTTGTGTTGTCAGCAGTGCACTTGTACTCACATAATATCTTCTGCTCAAAGCGTCAGCTACAACGTTCGCCTTTCCCGGGTGATACTGGATTGTGTGGTCATAATCCTTCAACAGCTCAAGCCAACGTCGTTGTCGCATGTTGAGTTCCTTCTGGGTGAAGAAATACTTGAGACTTTTATGATCCGTATAGATATCCACTTTTTCTCCGTACAAGTAGTGTCTCCAGATCTTCAACGCGAAAACGACTGCTGCCAACTCTAGATCATGAGTAGGATAATTTTTCTCATAATCTTTGAGTTGTCGAGAGGCATAGGCTATAACCTTTCCATGTTGCATAAGGACACAGCCTAGACCTTTGCCAGAAGCATCGCTGTAGATAACAAATTCTCCTGATCCTGATGGTATGGTCAGAACAGGAGCTGAAACAAGTCTCCTCTTGAGTTCTTGGAAACTCTTCTTGCATTCCTCGCTCGATATAAGTTTTGTACTAGAACGAATGATACCGATATCTAATAATTAAACTTTTAACTCTTGGCGTTCTATGAGAGCCATTCGGTATGGGGCTTTGGAAATGGGCTTGGTACCGAGTTCAAGATCAATACAAAATTCATTTTCACGGTTTGGGGTAAGCTAGGAAGTTCTTCAGGAAAAACGTCAGGAAACTCATTAACAATGGTAATATCATTCAAGTTTGACGTATTTTTGTTCAAATCAGTGACATGAGCTAAAAAGGCTTGACATCCGTTTTTCAATAAACGAATGACTTTATGGCTAGAAATAACAGTTATAGATTTCAATGGTTTAGTTGCTTGAACTTGCATGACAGGTTGATTAGGAATATGAAAACTAATAATCTTATGAAAACAATCAATTTTTTTGCATGATGGGTAGTCAACCAATCAATTCCTAAAATCACATCAAATTCATGCATCTCCAAAGAAATAAGGTCAACAGGTAATGTGAGGTTGTTGATTTGAACTAGGCAAGATTTATAGATAGTAGATGTGATAGATATTTCTCCCAATGAGGTTTCAACTGATAAGTCAAAGTAAAAGTTTTCAGAAGTCAAATTTAAACGTTGAGCACACGTATGTGAGATAAAAGAATGGGTAGAGCAAGTATCTAACATGGCATAAACTTCACAAGAATTTATAAATAGCTTACCGGTTATCACCTCATTCGGTTTCTTGACTGTTATCGTCAAATCGAATCCCGAATACTTCATTCGGATCTTCACGTATTTCAACCATGGGAATACCACTGAATAATTTTCTAGCAAACTGTTTCTCGGGTTCATCAACTTCATCAGTAGTAAGGTACCAATGATTTCCATTAAAATAGTATTTTCGATAGACTGCAGTTTCCACGATAGTGACTAACTTAACCTGAATTCCTCTAAATTGTAACGCCCAAAAGTATAGAAACATCATTTTTAAATAATCTTGAAAATCATAGCTGGAACACCATAAATCCCAAAGACTAATATGAAAAGTCCATATATTCTGATCCTTTGTTATAGAGCATAACCAGGTGATATCACTCTCCCAATTAGTGAGTAAATTAAAGGCAATAATTTCCGCAAGTTCGTTACTTCCTTTAATTGCTTCTAAGAATGGATCTGGAACGACTGTAGCAGAGCTTTCACCTTCATCCTTACTGGATAGAACACGCATAATTTTTGTCTTAGGCAAATGATTCAACTCTGAGTTTGTAAGAAGATTATTCGTCGCCTCTTGTTTTGCAGCTACATTTGTTTCGGTAATTTCATAGTTAACCTCCTGATTTCCAGATGCCATAATTAACTGTGGTCACAAAATAAATGTCAGTTCAAATAAACTGACTCATCTCTTCATGTTCCTACATTCAAATCGATTCATTAGATAAAAAAATAAATCTAATTTAGGTAGGACACACTAGTGATTGATTCTATTCGTCTCTCCCCTCCTAGTTCTAACCCCAGATCTCCATTAAAGACCATATCCCTAAGCTCTGATGCCAACTGTGACGCCCCCAAATCTGGGCCCACACAGCCCAAACTTGAGTCGTCAAAATACTACAACAAAATTATTACAACAAAGCACAACGTACAACAATACAGTGTATAATAATACACAACTAAGTCTTCACTATTATTGCCACACTATTTTACAAAACGTGAAGACTATGATAACTATTCCTCGGACCCTCACTCCATTCCCCGGCTAGACCCTGTTATGTTTTCATCTCCTGTTGAAAAACAATGGAACAAAAGAAAGGGTGAGCTCAAATAGCCCAGTAAGAAATATCATGACTAAGATAATGACGAATAAATTATCATTAGCCTTCAACAGTTGAGTTCTTGATAGAATACAATAGACTACAAGGTTTATATCAAAAACTGTAGTTAAATTCTTAAACAATGTTCAGATCAATAATAGCAGCGGAATGAGCAATCTATTAGAAGAATAATGCAGACTATAATGTCCACTCGCTTCTCTTTTTCGTAAAAACATCATCAACTTTTATCATCTGAAATACCATTAGTCATGATAATATAAATTCACAGTTCCTGATCATAATCATGCACATCAACAGTTCATCTTTGCACTACGGGCCAAAGATATTCAATATAGCACCAACGGTCATGATTATACCAGATTCAGCCTTTGGTCATAATCATACCAATCAACAGTTCATCTTTGCACTACGGGCCAAAGATATTCAATATAGCACCAACGGTCATGATTATACCAGATTCAGCCTTTGGTCATAATCATACCAATCAACAGTTCATCTTTGCACTACGGGCCAAAGAGAACATTCACCACGTGCCATAAAAGACACCGAACAAATGTATCGCCTTTAACCTATTATATCGCCTTTAACCTATCATCTGTTCAACAAATATATCACATCTGTGCCCCCGGCCACAGATATTCACAACAGCTTGATTTTTGGATGATTAGAATGATATAAATGATGAACAGAAGAAATAGGATAACAATAAGTATCGGAAGTTTACTTTGTACAGATTCAAATAATGTCCAAATTGTCAACATGATGTGCAGTGAAATTTAAAAATGATATTCAAGATCCACAGTTCAGAATAACGGTTACAATTCAATAGAAAGGTTCACGTAAATAGGAAGGTTCAGTTGAAATAATGAAGTTCAACTATTATGGAACATATAATATTTTCAGGAATTATAGAAGCAATAGTTCCATAATAAATTTCGATTTAGGAGTATGAAAGAAAATAATATCCCTTACCGTAGCAGGTTTGATTAACAAAAGGTGAAGAAAATTAATACAAAGGGTTATTCACCAACAGACGGCAATCCGCTCCGTAAGGTTATTCCCACAATTTAATAGAATTTGAGTACAAAGAGTTATTCACCAAACAGGCGGCAATCCGCTCCGTAAGGTTATTCTCAGAGATTAATAATGAATGAATACGAAAGGTTATTCACCAACAGGCGGCAATCCGCTCCGTAAGGTTATTCCCACAATTTAATACATGGAAATAAAAGGCACGTCTTATGAGTAAGGAAGAAACAATATTATTATCGAGAATCAAATAATGATAATCCCTTACCATAGTATGTTTGAATAATGGAAGATGAAAAAGATGGTATCCCTTACCTCAACACGTGACTGGATATTGATTTAAATGAGGTTGATTAACTTGAACAGTACACGTATACTTATAGATCTTCACAAATACTCAAGATAACTTAAGCACACTTAGAGAGAGAAAGAAAGAACAAGTAAGGAAGTTTATGAAAAATCCTTAAGTTAAGGCTTCTATTTATAGCCAAAAATCTTATCATTCATTTAATCTAAACCATTCATTTAAAGATCATCTTTTAATCTACACCATCCATTTCAAATATTATATTATCTTTAATCTACACCATTCATTTCATATCACCTAATAATCACCTAACTTTATATTTTAAACAAATCAATTTAATTATTCAACAATAATTCACACTTTAATCTACACCATTCATTTCATATCACCTAATAATCACCTAACTTTATATTATAAACAAATCAATTCAATTATTCAACAATAATTCACACTTTAATCTACACCATTCATTTCATATCACCTAATAATCACCTAACTTTATATTATAAACAAATAACTTTATCAATTCAATTATTATGACTAATTGTTATAAATACAGTATAATTAGTTCTTAGATATCAAGTCAATAAATTAATGAAATACAACTGTTTAAATAACATCATAATAGAGATAACAATAATGTAAAATAAAGCATACGTTACTGTGTAATGACAATTATTGATTCAATAATGTGAATTACTGTGTATATGTTACTGTGACAATTATTAGGTTCAATAATTTTAAAAACAGTGCAACAACAATTATTGACTCAATGATATAAAATACAGTGTAATGACAATTATTAAATCAATAATGCAAAATACTGTGTAACAACAATTATTGAATTGATAATATAAAATATTATGCAGTGACAATTATCGATGAAATGATGCGTAACAGTTACGGTGTCAATTATCAGACCAATAATATGAGACACTATGCAATACCGCGTGTTACTGTAGAGTACCGAGTGCTACAGAAAATACCAATAACTACCGTATGCTACTATTCTTTTATCACCGGTATTTTAACAGTTCCGTTGACTATTTTTATTTAAAAAGGTTATTTCTGTCGTTTTCTATATCCGACAAATATTCTGTTGTGGGGTCCACCAATAATTTGTTATTTCGGCGCCGTCGGACCAAACGAATATTCCCCGACAAAGCGAATATTGTCCGACAAAATAAAATTTGCACATAACATCCTTAACTTTTAACTTTATCGATTTAACCACTTACTGTTTCAAAAAATATATATATGAAGAAAAATTAAATTTTGTATGTCATAAAATTCGGGGTCTTACAACCTCCCCTCCTTATGAAATTTCGTCCCCGAAATTGACGTACCTGACATATCGAAGAGGTAAGGATACTTAGATTTCATCTCAGATTCTAGCTCCCAGGTCATTTCCTCAGTATCTTGGTTCCTCCATAAAACCTTAACTTGAGGTATAACCTTTGAGCGTAGGATCTGCTCCTTCTTATCCAGGATCTTAACAGGTACTTCCTCGTATGTTAAATCCTCTGCTATAACGTCTGGTTCTAACTCAATGACGTGGTTTGGGTCCTTCACATATTTACGTAACATAGATATGTGAAAAACGTTATGGATGCGAGACATACTTGGTGGTAGGGCTAGTCTGTAGGCTACGGTTCCTATTCGATCGAGGATTTCAAATGGGCCAATAAATCGAGGGTTGAGCTTTCCTCTCTTTCCGAATCTCGTAACCCCTTTCCACGGAGAAACACGTAAGAATACATGATCTCCGACGTTGAAACTTTCGTCTCTCCGATGAAGATCAGCATAACTCTTTTGTCGTTCTTGTGCGGTCTGTATTCGTTGTCGGATCATTTGGATCTTTTCGGTCGTCAAGCGTACCAACTCGGGTCCCAACAATTTTGCTTCTCCTACCTCATTCCAACATATTGGAGAGCGACACTTCCTTCCATACAATGCCTCGAATAGAGCGATGCCTATGCTTGCTTGGTAACTGTTGTTGTAAGAAAATTCCACAAACGGCAAGTACTTATCCCAACTTCCTTTGAAGTCTAATACACAAAGTCTCAAAAGATCTTCGAGGGTCTGGATCGTCCTTTCCGATTGTCCGTCCGTTTGAGGATGGTATGCAGAACTAAAACGTAGTTCAGTGCCCATAACTTTTTGTAAACTGATCCAAAAGCGTGAAGTGAATCTAGGATCTCGATCAGAAACTATGGAAACTGGCATGCCATGCAATCTCACGATCTCATTTATGTACATACCGACAAGACGTTCAAGTGAAAAGTTTTCTCGTATAGGCAAGAAATGAGCGGATTTGGTCAATCTATCTACGATGACCCAAATTGCATCTAAGCCTTGAGAAACTTTGGGAAGACCCGTCACGAAATCCATATTGATATATTCCCACTTCCATTCAGGAACTTCAAGTGGTTGTAATGGACCCTTAGGTACTTGATGCTCTGCCTTGACACGTTGACAAGTTAGGCACCTTGAGATAAACTCTGCAATTTCCATTTTTATATTGTTCCACCAAAATGTATGTCGAAGATCACGATACATCTTGGTACCTCCTGGGTGGATTGCAAACGGCGTGTTGTGTGCCTCCATCATGATTTTATGCTTCAATTCAGGATCGTTAGGAACACAGAGTCGAGAGTTGACTCGAAGTATTCCTTTCTCGTCGATTATTGCCTCAGGAATAGCACCTTCTTGTACTTTCTTCATCATATTCATCAACTCCGGATCGGTAGCTTGAACAACTTTAATTTTATCGATTAAAGCTGGTTCTACTCGTACGTGCGCAATCTTCAAGTGGGTCATTGGTGTTTTTAGCTCTATCCCTATCTTTTGCAAGTCGTACAAAATACGCTTTTGTGTTGTCAGCAGTGCACTTGTACTCACATAATATCTTCTGCTCAAAGCGTCAGCTACAACGTTCGCCTTTCCCGGGTGATACTGGATTGTGTGGTCATAATCCTTCAACAGCTCAAGCCAACGTCGTTGTCGCATGTTGAGTTCCTTCTGGGTGAAGAAATACTTGAGACTTTTATGATCCGTATAGATATCCACTTTTTCTCCGTACAAGTAGTGTCTCCAGATCTTCAACGCGAAAACGACTGCTGCCAACTCTAGATCATGAGTAGGATAATTTTTCTCATAATCTTTGAGTTGTCGAGAGGCATAGGCTATAACCTTTCCATGTTGCATAAGGACACAGCCTAGACCTTTGCCAGAAGCATCGCTGTAGATAACAAATTCTCCTGATCCTGATGGTATGGTCAGAACAGGAGCTGAAACAAGTCTCCTCTTGAGTTCTTGGAAACTCTTCTTGCATTCCTCGCTCGATATAAGTTTTGTACTAGAACGAATGATACCGATATCTAATAATTAAACTTTTAACTCTTGGCGTTCTATGAGAGCCATTCGGTATGGGGCTTTGGAAATGGGCTTGGTACCGAGTTCAAGATCAATACAAAATTCATTTTCACGGTTTGGGGTAAGCTAGGAAGTTCTTCAGGAAAAACGTCAGGAAACTCATTAACAATGGTAATATCATTCAAGTTTGACGTATTTTTGTTCAAATCAGTGACATGAGCTAAAAAGGCTTGACATCCGTTTTTCAATAAACGAATGACTTTATGGCTAGAAATAACAGTTATAGATTTCAATGGTTTAGTTGCTTGAACTTGCATGACAGGTTGATTAGGAATATGAAAACTAATAATCTTATGAAAACAATCAATTTTTTTGCATGATGGGTAGTCAACCAATCAATTCCTAAAATCACATCAAATTCATGCATCTCCAAAGAAATAAGGTCAACAGGTAATGTGAGGTTGTTGATTTGAACTAGGCAAGATTTATAGATAGTAGATGTGATAGATATTTCTCCCAATGAGGTTTCAACTGATAAGTCAAAGTAAAAGTTTTCAGAAGTCAAATTTAAACGTTGAGCACACGTATGTGAGATAAAAGAATGGGTAGAGCAAGTATCTAACATGGCATAAACTTCACAAGAATTTATAAATAGCTTACCGGTTATCACCTCATTCGGTTTCTTGACTGTTATCGTCAAATCGAATCCCGAATACTTCATTCGGATCTTCACGTATTTCAACCATGGGAATACCACTGAATAATTTTCTAGCAAACTGTTTCTCGGGTTCATCAACTTCATCAGTAGTAAGGTACCAATGGTTTCCATTAAAATAGTATTTTCGATAGACTGCAGTTTCCACGATAGTGACTAACTTAACCTGAATTCCTCTAAATTGTAACGCCCAAAAGTATAGAAACATCATTTTTAAATAATCTTGAAAATCATAGCTGGAACACCATAAATCCCAAAGACTAATATGAAAAGTCCATATATTCTGATCCTTTGTTATAGAGCATAACCAGGTGATATCACTCTCCCAATTAGTGAGTAAATTAAAGGCAATAATTTCCGCAAGTTCGTTACTTCCTTTAATTGCTTCTAAGAATGGATCTGGAACGACTGTAGCAGAGCTTTCACCTTCATCCTTACTGGATAGAACACGCATAATTTTTGTCTTAGGCAAATGATTCAACTCTGAGTTTGTAAGAAGATTATTCGTCGCCTCTTGTTTTGCAGCTACATTTGTTTCGGTAATTTCATAGTTAACCTCCTGATTTCCAGATGCCATAATTAACTGTGGTCACAAAATAAATGTCAGTTCAAATAAACTGACTCATCTCTTCATGTTCCTACATTCAAATCGATTCATTAGATAAAAAAATAAATCTAATTTAGGTAGGACACACTAGTGATTGATTCTATTCGTCTCTCCCCTCCTAGTTCTAACCCCAGATCTCCATTAAAGACCATATCCCTAAGCTCTGATGCCAACTGTGACGCCCCCAAATCTGGGCCCACACAGCCCAAACTTGAGTCGTCAAAATACTACAACAAAATTATTACAACAAAGCACAACGTACAACAATACAGTGTATAATAATACACAACTAAGTCTTCACTATTATTGCCACACTATTTTACAAAACGTGAAGACTATGATAACTATTCCTCGGACCCTCACTCCATTCCCCGGCTAGACCCTGTTATGTTTTCATCTCCTGTTGAAAAACAATGGAACAAAAGAAAGGGTGAGCTCAAATAGCCCAGTAAGAAATATCATGACTAAGATAATGACGAATAAATTATCATTAGCCTTCAACAGTTGAGTTCTTGATAGAATACAATAGACTACAAGGTTTATATCAAAAACTGTAGTTAAATTCTTAAACAATGTTCAGATCAATAATAGCAGCGGAATGAGCAATCTATTAGAAGAATAATGCAGACTATAATGTCCACTCGCTTCTCTTTTTCGTAAAAACATCATCAACTTTTATCATCTGAAATACCATTAGTCATGATAATATAAATTCACAGTTCCTGATCATAATCATGCACATCAACAGTTCATCTTTGCACTACGGGCCAAAGATATTCAATATAGCACCAACGGTCATGATTATACCAGATTCAGCCTTTGGTCATAATCATACCAATCAACAGTTCATCTTTGCACTACGGGCCAAAGATATTCAATATAGCACCAACGGTCATGATTATACCAGATTCAGCCTTTGGTCATAATCATACCAATCAACAGTTCATCTTTGCACTACGGGCCAAAGAGAACATTCACCACGTGCCATAAAAGACACCGAACAGATGTATCGCCTTTAACCTATTATATCGCCTTTAACCTATCATCTGTTCAACAAATATATCACCTCTGTGCCCCCGGCCACAGATATTCACAACAGCTTGATTTTTGGATGATTAGAATGATATAAATGATGAACAGAAGAAATAGGATAACAATAAGTATCGGAAGTTTACTTTGTACAGATTCAAATAATGTCCAAATTGTCAACATGATGTGCAGTGAAATTTAAAAATGATATTCAAGATCCACAGTTCAGAATAACGGTTACAATTCAATAGAAAGGTTCACGTAAATAGGAAGGTTCAGTTGAAATAATGAAGTTCAACTATTATGGAACATATAATATTTTCAGGAATTATAGAAGCAATAGTTCCATAATAAATTTCGATTTAGGAGTATGAAAGAAAATAATATCCCTTACCGTAGCAGGTTTGATTAACAAAAGGTGAAGAAAATTAATACAAACGGTTATTCACCAACAGACGGCAATCTGCTCCGTAAGGTTATTCCCACAATTTAATAGAATTTGAGTACAAAGAGTTATTCACCAAACAGGCGGCAATCCGCTCCGTAAGGTTATTCTCAGAGATTAATAATGAATGAATACGAAAGGTTATTCACCAACAGGCGGCAATCCGCTCCGTAAGGTTATTCCCACAATTTAATACATGGAAATAAAAGGCACGTCTTATGAGTAAGGAAGAAACAATATTATTATCGAGAATCAAATAATGATAATCCCTTACCATAGTATGTTTGAATAATGGAAGATGAAAAAGATGGTATCCCTTACCTCAACACGTGACTGGATATTGATTTAAATGAGGTTGATTAACTTGAACAGTACACGTATACTTATAGATCTTCACAAATACTCAAGATAACTTAAGCACACTTAGAGAGAACTTTCACAAGAAGTATTTAGAGAGAGAAAGAAAGAACAAGTAAGGAAGTTTATGAAAAATCCTTAAGTTAAGGCTTCTATTTATAGCCAAAAATCTTATCATTCATTTAATCTAAACCATTCATTTAAAGATCATCTTTTAATCTACACCATCCATTTCAAATATTATATTATCTTTAATCTACACCATTCATTTCATATCACCTAATAATCACCTAACTTTATATTATAAACAAATCAATTTAATTATTCAACAATAATTCACACTTTAATCTACACCATTCATTTCATATCACCTAATAATCACCTAACTTTATATTATAAATAAATCAATTCAATTATTCAACAATAATTCACACTTTAATCTACACCATTCATTTCATATCACCTAATAATCACCTAACTTTATATTATAAACAAATAACTTTATCAATTCAATTATTATGACTAATTGTTATAAATACAGTATAGTTAGTTCTTAGATATCAAGTCAATAAATTAATGAAATACAACTGTTTAAATAACATCATAATAGAGATAACAATAATGTAAAATAAAGCATACGTTACTGTGTAATGACAATTATTGATTCAATAATGTGAATTATTGTGCATATGTTACTGTGACAATTATTAGGTTCAATAATTTTAAAAACAGTGCAACAACAATTATTGACTCAATGATATAAAATACAGTGTAATGACAATTATTAAATCAATAATGCAAAATACTGTGTAACAACAATTATTGAATTGATAATATAAAATATTATGCAGTGACAATTATCGATGAAATGATGCGTAACAGTTACGGTGTCAATTATCAGACCAATAATATGAGACACTATGCAATACCGCGTGTTACTGTAGAGTACCGAGTGCTACAGAAAATACCAATAACTACCGTATGCTACTATTCTTTTATCACCGGTATTTTAACAGTTCCGTTGACTATTTTTATTTAAAAAGGTTATTTCTGTCGTTTTCTATATCCGACAAATATTCTGTTGTGGGGTCCACCAATAATTTGTTATTTCGGCGCCGTCGGACCAAACGAATATTCCCCGACAAAGCGAATATTGTCCGACAAAATAAAATTTGCACATAACATCCTTAACTTTTAACTTTATCGATTTAACCACTTACTGTTTCAAAAAATATATATATGAAGAAAAATTAAATTTTGTATGTCATAAAATTCGGGGTCTTACAGTATCCCCATGGTTGAAATACGTGAAGATCCGGATGAAGTATATGGGACTCGATTTGATGATGACAGCCTTGATGATCAAGAAATCGAATGAGGTGATGACCGGTAAGCTATTCATCAATTCTCGAGAAGTCTATGCCATGTTAGATATTGGCTCTATCCACTCTTTTATCTCACCTATATGTACTCAACGTTTAAATTTGCCTATTGAAAACTTAAATCTTGTCTTATCAGTTGAAATCTCATTGGGAGAAATACCTATTACATTTACTATCTATAAATCTTGCCTAGTTTAAATCAACAACCTCACATTACCTGTTGACCTTATTTCTTTGGAGATGCATGAATTTGATGTGATTTTAGGAATTGATTGGTTGACTACCCATCATGCTAAAATTGATTGTTTTCATAAGATTATTAGTTTTCATATTCCTAATCAACCTGTCATGCAAATTCAAGCAACTAAACCATTGAAATCTATAACTATTATTTCTAGCCATAAAGTCATTCGTTTATTGAAAAACGGATGTCAAGCCTTTTTAGCCCATGTCATTGATTTGAACAAAAACACGTCAAACTTGAATGATATTCCTATTGTTAATGAGTTCCTGACGTTTTTCCTGAGGAACTTCCTGACTTATCCCCAAACCGAGAAATTGAATTCTGTATCGATCTTGAACCCGATACTAAGCCCTTTTTCAAAGCCCAACACCAAATGGCTCCCATTGAACGCCAAGAGATGAAAGTTTGATTATTAGATATCGGTATCATTCGAGCGAGGAATGCGAGAAGAGTTTTCAAGAACTCAAGAGGAGACTTGTTTCAGCTCCTGTTCTGACCATTCCATCAGGATCAGGAAAGTTCGTCATATATAGCGATGCTTCAGGCAAAGGTCTAGGTTGTGTCCTTATGCAACATGGAAAGGTTATAGCTTATGCCTCTCGACAACTCAAAGATTATGAGAAAAATTATCCTACTCATGATCTAGAGTTGGCAGCAGTCGTTTTCGCGTTGAAGATTTGGAGACACTACTTGTACGGAGAAAAAGTGGATATCTATACGGATCATAAAAGTCTCAAGTATTTCTTCACCCAGAAAGAACTCAACATGCGACAACGACGTTGGCTTGAGCTGTTGAAGGATTATGATCACACAATCCAGTATCACCCGGGAAAGGCGAACGTTATAGCTGACGCTTTGAGCAGAAAATCTTATGCGAGTACAAGTGCACTGCTGACAACACAAAAGCGTATTTTGTACGACTTGCAAAAGATGGAGATACAGCTAAAGACACCAGGGACCCACTCGAAGATTGCTCACGTGCGAGTAGAACCGGCTTTAATCGATAAAATTAAAGCTGCGCAAGCTACCGATCCGGAACTGATGAACATGATGAAGAAAGTACAAGAAGGTGTCATTCCCGAAGCAAGAATTGACGAGAAAGGAATACTTCGAGTCAACTCTCGACTCTGTGTTCCTAACGATCCTGAATTGAAGCATAAAATCATGATGGAGGCACACAACACGCCATTTGCAATCCACCCAGGAGGTACCAAGATGTATCGAGATCTTCGACATACATTTTGGTGGAACAATATGAAAAGGGAGATTGCAGAGTTTATCTCAAGGTGCTTAACTTGTCAACGTGTCAAGGCAGAGCATCAAGTACCTAAGGGTCCTTTACAACCACTTGAGGTTCCCGAATGGAAGTGGGAACACATCAATATGGATTTTGTGACGGGTCTTCCAAAAGTTTCTCAAGGCTTAGATGCAATTTGGGTGATCATAGATAGATTGACCAAATCCGCTCATTTCTTGCCTATACGAGAAAACTTTTCACTTGAACGTCTTGCCGGTATGTACATAAATGAGATCGTGAGATTGCATGGCATGCCAGTTTCCATAGTTTCTGATCGAGATCCTAGATTCACTTCACGCTTTTGGATCAGTCTACAAAAAGCTATGGGCACTGAACTACGTTTTAGTTCTGCATACCATCCTCAAACGGACGGACAATCGGAAAGGACGATCCAGACCCTCGAAGATCTTTTGAGACTTTGCGTACTAGATTTCAAAGGAAGTTGGGATAAGTACTTGCCATTGGTGGAATTTTCCTACAACAATAGTTACCAAGCAAGTATAGGTATGGCTCCATTCGAGGCTTTATATGGACGCAAGTGTCGCTCTCCAGTATGTTGGAATGAGGTAGGAGAAGCAAAACTGTTGGGACCCGAGTTGGTACGCTTGACGACCGAAAAGATCCAAATGATCCGACAACGAATACAGACAGCACAAGAACGACAAAAGAGTTATGTCGATCTTCATCGGAGAGATGAGAGATTCAACGTCGGAGATCATGTATTCTTACGTGTTTCTCCATGGAAAGGGGTTACGAGATTCGGAAAGAGAGGAAAGTTCAACCCTCGATTTATTGGCCCATTTGAAATCCTCGGTCGAGTAGGATCCGTAGCCTACAGACTAGCCCTACCACCAAGTATGTCTCGCATCCATAACGTTTTTCACATATCTATGTTACGTAAATATGTGAAGGACCCAAACCACGTCATTGAGTTAGAACCAGACGTTATAGCAGAAGATTTAACGTATGAGGAGGTACCTGTTAAGATCCTAGATAAGAAGGAGCAGATCTTACGCTCAAAGGTTATACCTCAAGTTAAGGTTTTATGGAGGAACCAAGATATTGAGGAAATGACCTGGGAGCTAGAATCTGAAATGAAGTCTAGGTATCCATACCTCTTCGAAATGCCAGGTACGTCAATTTCGGGGACGAAATTTCATAAGGAGGGGAGGTTGTAAGACCCCGAATTTATGAAATACAAAATTTAATTTTTCTTCATATATATTTTTCCTGAAACAGTAAGTGGTTAAATTGACGAAATTGAAAGTTAAGGATGTTATATGCAAATTTTATTTTGACGGACAATATTCGTTTTGTCGGGGAATATTCGTTTTGTCGGGGAATATTCGGGCCGTACGACGGCGCCGAAATAACAAATTATTTGTGGACCCCACAACGGAATATTTGTCGGATATAGAAAACGACAGAAGTAACCTTTTTAAATAAAAATAGTCAACGGTGTTAACTGTTAAAATACCGGTGATAAAAGAATAGTAGCATACGGTAATTTATGGTATTTTCTGTAGCACACGGTATTGCACAGTGTCTCATATTATTGGTCTGATAATTGACACCGTAATTGTTACGCATCATTTCATCAATAATTGTCACTGCATAATATTTTATATTATCAATTCAATTATTGTTGCTACACAGTATTTTGCATTATTGATTCAATAATTGTCATTACACTGTATTTCATATCATCGAGTCAATAATTGTTGGTGCACTGTAGTTTAAAATTATTGAATCTAATAATTGTCACAGTAGCAAATACACTATAATTTATATTATTAAATTAATAAAAATATGTAACGTGTTTCTTACATTATTGTGGTAACATTATTTTATATGTTGGACTCACAGGAAGAATAAATAAATAAATAAAAAATAAAATAATTAATTTTACTATTTGAAATAGTAACGTGAATAGTGACGTGAATAGTACGTGAATAGTAAGAAACATGTGGGACCCATTGTGGGGCCCACATGAAATGTGAGAAATGTGAGAATTTGCTGAAGAGTTGGTGGAGGCTGCGCAGCAGCCTCTGCTGATTTTTTTTTCTGTTCACCTACCATGCATAGTAACTTATTTTCTCCTATAAATAGCTTGTTCAGCTGAATAGAAAAATCACACCTAAAACATAAAATTTTTCTATAAGAATTTTATGAGTTTTCTCTGAGAATAGTAAGGTTATTTTGAGTGTTTGAAAGTCAAAAGGAGTGCAGGAATTTTTCAAGTAAGTCTTTTATTAAAGAGTAATAATTTCATAAATTCCTATTTTTCACGGTATTCACAAATCTTCCCTTAGAAGACTCTTCTTTGAGAATATTCATTTTTAAAAGCTTTCTTTGGAAGATTTATTTTGGAATATTATTTTAAAAACTATTTTAAAGTAGTTATATTATACTACAAAAATTATGTTAAATATATATAATTTTGATAATTCATATTATACGAGTTATCATACACTTTGAAATTTATATGTGGAAATTACTAATTTTATTATAAAAATATAGGTTGATCAACCTCACTTAAATCAATATCCAGTCACGTGTTAAGGTAAGGAATATCATATTCTTTCATTTTCTATTATTTAAACTTACTACGGTAAGGGGTATCATTTTTTTTCATCATCATAAATGGATATTATTTTCTTTCTTACTTGAAGGGATTATCATTCTTTGATTCTCAAAAATAATATCGTTTCTTTCTGTGCCATTTATTTCCATGTATTAAATTGTGGGAATAACCTTACGGCGCGGTTTACCGCCTGTTGGTGAATAACCTTTTGTATTCATTCCTTATTAATATTTGAGAATAACCTTACGGTGCGGATTATCGCCTGTTTGGTGAATAACTCTTCGTGTTCAAATTCTATTAAATTGTGGGAATAACCTTACGGTGCGGATTACGCCTGTTTGGTGAATAACTATTCGTATTCAAATTGATGGGAATAACCTTACGGTGCGGATTATCGCCTGTTGGTGAATAACCCTTTTTATTTGTCTCGTGTGGAAATAATTTGTCTACACGAATTATCACATGACACTTTTATTCCATATTCGTAAGTGATATCATTTTCCTTTATACTCATAAGGGATACCATCTTTTTCATCTTCCATTATTCAAACTTACTATGGTAAGGGATATTAATTCCCTTCACCTTTTGTTAATCAAACCTGCTACGGTAAGGGATATTATTTTCTTCCATACACCTAAATCGAAACTTATTATGGAACTATTGCTTCTATAATTCCTGAAAATATTATATGTTCCATAATAGTTGAATTTCATTAGTTCAACTGAACCTTCCTATTTTCTGAACATTTCTATTGAACTGTAATCGTTATTCTGAACTGTGGATCTTGAATATCATTTTTAAATTTCACTCCACATCATGTTGGCAATTTGGACATTATTTGAATCTGCACAAAGTAAACTTTCGATACTTATTGTTTATCCTGTTCTTCTGTTCATCATTTGTATCACTGTTATTTGTATTAATCATCAAGAATCAAGCTGTTGTGAATATCTGTGGCCGGGGGCACAGATGTGATATAATTGTTGAACAGATGATAGGTTAAAGGCGATATACTAGGTTAAAGGCGATACATCTGTTCGGTGTCTTTTATGGCACGTGGTTAATGTTCTCTTTGGCCCGTAGTGCAAAGATGAACTGTTGATTGGTATGATTATGACCAAAGGCTGAATCTGGTATAATCATGACCGTTGGTGTTATATTGAATGTCTTTGGCCCGTAGTGCAAAGATGAACTGTTGATCTGCATGATTATGACCAGGAACTGTGAAGTTGTATTATTTTGACTAATGGTATTTCAGATGATAAAAGTTGATGATATTTTTACTAAAAAGAGAAGCGAGTGGACATTATAGTCTGCATTATTCTTCTAATAGATTGCTCATTCCGCTGCTATTATTGATCTGAACGTTGTTTAAGAATTTAACTGCAGTTTTTGATATAAACCTTGTAGTCTATTGTATTCTATCAAGAACTCAACTGTTGAAGGCTAATGATAAATTATTCGTCATTATCTTAGTCATGATATTTCTTACTGGGCTATTTGAGCTCACCCTTTCTTTTGTTCCATTACAGGAGATGAAAACGTAACAGGGTCTAGACGGGGAATGGAGTGAGAGTCTGAGGAATAGCTGTCGTAGTCTTCACGTGTTGTAAAATAGTGTGGCAATAATAGTGAAGACTTAGTTGTGTATTATTATACCCTGTATTGTTGTACGTTGTGCTTTGTTGTAATAATTTTGTTGTAGTCTTTTGACGACTCAAGTTTGGGCTGTGTGGGCCTAGATTTGGGGGCGTCACAACAGACGCAGCCACGGGAGCCATACTGGAGAATCCTCACCCAAGAAGGCTTCGGACAAGTACTATGGGTCCAAGAAGGCCCGGTTCTCCCCGTTCTCAAAGGATTTGGAGGAAGCCAAAATCGATCGAAGTCGAAAAGTACCCACTTTGGAGATGTATGACGGAACGGGAGACCCGCATGATCACACTTACTCATTTGAGCAAGCCATGCACTTCCATGGTCATGATGCAGTGGCGATGTGTCACCTGTTTTTATCCACTCTAAAGAAGACAGCTAGAGAATGGGTCACCTCCCTCCCGAACGGGTCTATTAAGTCATGGGAAGAGCTACAGGAACAATTTCATACCCGCTTCGGGAGCAATAAAAGACGGGCCAGAATGATGACCTCTCTATTACAAGTAAAACAGAAGCCGAATGAGACTCTTCGGCAGTATGTCAAAAGATTTCGGGAGGCTGTGTCTGAAATCAACGGAATCGACCCAAAGCAGGTAATCCAATTTTTAACTATGGGATTAAACGTTGACAAATCCAGCAGGTTGATCGAGGAACTCATCTCAAAAGCTCCAGAAACCCTATCAGAAACTTACGAGAAAGTAGACAAGTTTGTGGAATTGGAAGAGGCTCTCGCCAATCTTCGGGGCTCTTCGAAAAACACAGGTGAGTTTCACCAGAGAAACCCCGAAGACGAAAGCGCCGAGAAGAAATCCAATGGCTCCGGCAAAAGGGGGAATGACCGAAGAGATTCTAGCCGAGATCGACAGTAAAAGAACCATCCCCCAAGGGATAGAGGAGGTGCCGACAAGGATTACACGCCCCTGAATACAAACAAAAGTAATATCGTGAAAGCGATAAAAAAGAACCCTTCTACGAAAAACCCCCGAAGATTCGGGTTTTCGCAAGGCAAAAGAACGGGGATAGATATTGCACCTACCATGAAGCAAAAGGACATGATACCGAGGAGTGTTACCAGCTCAAAGATTTCCTAGAAAAACAGATACGGAAGGGTAACCTCGACTGTTACGTCACCGATTCTCATCGACAATCAGCCTTCGATCGCCTGGAACCACCTCCACCCGCTTCCGAGGTAAGAGGAGTGGTTGATGTCATCTCTGGAGGATCGATCACCGTTCTATCTAACCGAAAGAGGAAAGCCTTCGGTAGAGAAGTCCATCAAGTGTCCGGTAAACCCCAGGATATCAAGACCGACCCCATCACTTTCTCCGACGATGATTACCCGTCGGGAATGGTTATTCCGCATCAGGACGCACTGGTCGTCACAGCTCAGGTCGGTACCATGGATATGAAGAGGATGCTTGTTGATAATGGGAGTTCAGTCGACGTACTCTATAGCCAAGCATATAATCGGCTAGACTTGGGAGGAAGGAAGCTGGAAATCTGCAATGAGTCCCCCTTATATGGCTTCGGGAATAACTCGGTCCGTATAGCAGGGACGATCGAATTGCCTGTGATTTTCGGGACTGCCCCAAAGCAAGCTTCCATCATGGTCCGTTTCTATGTAGTCCAGGTGGAAAGTAACTACAACGCCATCTTGGGAAGAACGACTCTGTCAGCCTTGAAAGCCGTTACCTCTATCCCGCATTTAAAAATGAAATTCCCAACAAAGAATGGGATCGGGGAATCAGTCGGCGACCAAGATCTTTCCCGAAGATGCTATCTACAGACCATTCAGGCATCCCCTATCATCGACAGCAAACAGAAAGCCACCATGAAGATTGAGCTCGAACCTTTCACTGAGGGATGCACTGAACCAATAGCAACACCTACCGAAGATACGGTTCAGGTTCCATTATTTCAAGAAGATGACGAGAGGACAGTACAGATTGGGACAGGCCTTCAGGAAAATACCAGAGCACGGTTGGTGGCCCTTTTACAACAATACTCGGATATCTTTGCTTGGGTCCCAGCCGATATGCCAGACATTGATAAGACTGTGGCCGTGCACCAGCTGAGTGTAAAGCCGAACTCAAAACCTGTTAAGCAAAAGCGAAGGAACATAGCTCCCGAAAGACAACAAGTAATTGATGACGAAATCGATAAACTTCTGGCTGCTGACTTCATCTTTGAAATCAATTACCCAGAATGGCTCGCGAACGTGGTGCTAGTTAAAAAGCATAATGGGAAGTGGAGGATGTGCGTGGATTATACAGATCTGAATAAAGCGTGTCCGAAAGATTATTACCCTCTCCCGAATATCGATCAACTGATTGATTCCACATCGGGTCATACTGTAATGAGCTTCCTGGATGCTTTCTCGGGATACAACCAAATTGTCATGCATGAAAGCGATATCCCTAAGACATCCTTTATCACTCACCGAGCCATCTACGCGTACAAAGTGATGTCCTTCGGATTAATCAATGCGGGGGCCACTTATCAGAGAATGATGAACAAAGTGTTCGGCGGCCAGATAGGGAGAAATATGGAAGTTTATGTTGATGACATGATTGTTCGAAGCATGAGGGAAGAAGATCATCTAGCCGACCTGAAAGAATGCTTTGAGAATGTCAGAACGAACAACATGAGACTTAACCCAACTAAATGCACATTTGGCCTCGGGTCAGGCAAATTTTTGGGATATATGGTTAGCCGAAGAGGAATTGAGGCAAATCCCGAAAAGATAACGGCTATCCTTGAAATGCAACCGCCGAAGAACTTCAAAGAAATTCAACGGTTGACAGGGAGGTTGGCAGCTCTTCGGCGGTTTGTGGCGCGACTAGCAGAGAAATGTCTCCCATTCTTCGGAACTTTGAAGGGAGCCCAGAATCAGAAAACTTTTCAATGGACCGAAGATTGCCAGGAGGCTTTTGAACAGATTAAGAGATATATCTCTTCACCTCCGATTCTGAGTAAAGCACTGCCCGAGGAGGATCTACAAATATACCTCTCTGCCACATCCTTGGCAGTCGGATCAGCTTTGATCAGAGAAGATTCACAAGGGTAAAAACCAGTCTATTACGTAAGCCATGTTCTTCGGGATGCTGAAACAAGGTACCCAAATTTAGAGAAGTTGGCTTACGCACTGGTTATCTCCAGTCGGAAACTCAGATATTACTTCCAGGGGCGGACTATTATCGTCCTCACTGACCAGCCATTACGGAAAATCCTTTATAGGCCCGAATCGTCGGGAAGGCTTGCAGCATGGGCCATCGAGCTGAGCCAGTTTAATATAGAATTTCGCCCTCGGACAGCAATCAAAGCACAAGCACTCATTGACTTTATCATCGAGTGCTCATTTCGTAATGATCTAGAGGACAAGGAACCCGACTGTGATAAACTGACATCAACACCCGAAGAAATTGTATGGACTCTGTTCGTGGACGGATCTGCTACTGGGACGAAGAGTGGGGCCGGCATCATCCTCACTTCTTTCGAAGGTTTCAAAATACAACAATCTATACGATTTGGGTTCATAGCCACAAACAATATCACCGAATATGAAGCACTGGTGGCAGGGCTAAAGCTAGCCCGAAGTTTGGAGGTAAAGAACTTGGCAATATATAGCGACTCCCAACTGGTGGTGAAACAAGTGTTGGGAGAATATGAGGCAAAAGAAGTTCATTTACAGGCCTATCTCCAACTAGTTCGGTCATTGTTGGCATTCTTCCCGAAATACCAGCTCATAGGAGTAGTCAGATCGGAAAACAATGGTCGATGCCCTTTCCAAGTTGGCAACCACCGATCAAGGGGAACTAGACGGAGCAGTATATTTAGAAAATCTTCAGCATCCGAGCACCTTGGTTCAAACAATAATGGATATTGAACAGACGGATTCTTGGATGACCCCGATCATTCAATTCCTTCTGACCGGTGAATTGCCCGAAGACAAGTCTATGGCCCGAAGGATCAAGTACAAATCCACCAAGTATTGTATCACGAATGATCAGCTGTACCGAAGATCTTATTCTTCACCACTGCTCCGATGTCTCGACCCTAGGGAATCTGATTATGCTCTTCGAGAAGTTCATGAAGGTATCTGCGGTGACCATGTGGGAGCAAAGGCACTGGCCCATAAAATTTTGCGACAAGGATATTTTTGGCCGACAATGCTTGAAGATGTCAAAGACTTCGTCAAAAAATGTCATAAGTGTCAGATATTTGCATCCGTACCACACCAACCTCCCGAGGAGTTATCCCCGATACTCTCTTCGATCCCCTTTTCTGTATGGGGAATAGACATATTAGGCCCTATTCCACAGGGTAAGGGACAAGTGAAGTTTGTGATCGTCGCCATCGATTATTTCACCAAGTGGGTAGAAGCCAAACCACTTGCCAAGATCACCGAGCATACATGTCTACAATTCTTCAAAGAACAAGTAGTCTACCGGTTCGGCATCCCGATGATCTTAGTTTCTGACAACGGACTTCAGTTTGTTGGTAAAACTTTCGAAGGGTTCTTATTAGAACTTAATATCCAACATCGTCGGACTTCAGTAGCCCATCCACAAGCAAATGGTCAAGTAGAAGTTACAAACAGGACGCTTCTTCATGGCATTAAAAGAAGACTGGAAGAGGCAAAGGGTGCCTGGCCCGAGGAGCTTTTGCATGTTCTTTGGGCCTACCGAACAACTCCTCGGACTACTACTGGGGAGACGCCTTTTAAGATGGCCTATGGTTCCGAAGCCCTGATACCTATTGAGATCGGAGTACCTTCTCCGAGAGTCTTAAATTTTGATGAAATCCTCAATAGCGAAGGTCTTCGGTTGAACCTCGACTTATTGGAAGAGGAACGTGATTCAGTAGTCCTCAAATTGGCTGCTTATTAACAACGAACTGCTCGGCACTTTAACAAAAATGTCAAAAGAAGGTCATTTAATGTGGGCGATCTAGTTCTTCGGCAAGCCGAGGCATCCACCCCTAGGGAAACCGGCAAACTGATGCCAACATGGGAAGGACCATACTTAGTGATTGAAGTGTTGAAGGCCGGAGCTTACAAGCTTCAGGGCATGGATGGAAAAAATGTTCCAAATACTTGGCATGCCGTTCGGCTTCGTAGGTATTATCAATAGTTGGGTTACTTTGGATTTGTACTTAGTCAAATTTTGAGGCTGCATTCTAGCCGATAGGATTATCTTTTTTGATATTAATGAGAATATTTTTTACATCGTATTTCTGTATTTCTGTTTTGATACACACTTTCAAATTTATCTTCTAGCCTCATCGGGTCTTCACCCGATCAGGCTAGAGGGGGGTAAAGCAGTATAAGTAAACAGTTATACATGCAGACGATAAAATATAACTCATGAGAAAAGGGTAATAAAATAAACGATTAAGTCATAACCATCCAGTTCATAAATATTCAAAAGTTTACAAGATAAAAAGAAAAAAAAGAACAATAGCAAAAGCTTTACAAATCAGTCCTCGGGAAATACAATTCCCAGCTGATCGGGATCATGACCCTTCTCCTTGGCAAGCTCGCGAGCGTATTCGAACCCATCGCTGAATTCGTTCACAACAGATGATAGGATATCGGCCTGAAATTGATCCGAGGCCTTATATTCATCTATCACCTTTTGTTTAAGCTCGGGAATCAGGACACTCGGGGAGGCGGCGGCAATAGGACCTCTTAACCAATCGGCTTCCTTAGCACCCCAGCCTTCGACGATCAGTTCGACATTATCTTTCAGATTCTTCATCTGATCTGTCTGAAGTTGGATGATATTTTCCGATTGGGTCAAGAGAATCTTCTGACTTTGGAGTTGGGCCTCGAGCTCATTCTTGTTATTTTCCAGCTGGATCTTCTTGAGCTCTTTGGCCTGCACCAAATCCATAGCGTGAGCATTCGCCTTCTCCAGATCGATCACCCGGGCCGTCAGGCGTTCGATCTCCTTGTCCTTCTCAAGACGACCCGCCCGGGCCGATTCATACTCCTGTTTCATGATATGGAAGGAGTCATGCATGGCCTTGAGCTGGTCTTTGGTCTTCTGATGGTTCCTCAGAGCCTCGGCATGCCCTTTGCTGCTCTCCTCGGCTCTTCTCTCCAGAACCTTCTGCTCATCAGAAACCCTAAGGAGAATTGCATTTCCCTGAAAAGAAATGGTTAAAGGATGAATGAGTCAGAAAGTTAACCAACTTGAAGAGGAAAATTCTACAGATAGATCCTTACCTTTGCATGGCAGGAGAACCGCATCTCCATAAGCGTCTTCAGATCGGCACCCTCGGTACCATCTTCGGCGAATGGGATTATCGACGTTCCCAAGGACTGCATATTGATCCCCTCCTCGGGTCTTGGGCTCCCGGTCGGCATTGGGGGATCTATCGGCCCGCTTTGGGTGCTGGGGGGCTTTTGACCTTCAGCAGGTCTTTTCCCTTTATTCTGAGGAGGGGGAGCGAGACCTTCCTCTGATTGGCTGGCGACGTTCTGCTCGGCGGGAGGAGTTGATGAACTCCCTTGAAGAGCAGAAGTCTGCTTGGTTCTTGCCTGCAGAACTGACGTTAGAACCAGCCTTCTCCTCTTTGTTTTTGGTCTGCCGGCCCCCGAGTCTTTGTCAGCAGACTTCTCTCCTTCGGTGGGTTTGATAATATCACCCACCTGAGAGGATCCCGTGGCCATCTCGGGATTGGCAGCGGCCTTGGTGGAGTCCTTGGGCTTTGCAGCCTTCATGCTTCGGCTCGCCTTCAGTTTATCGGCGGCACTCATCTTCACCCTCGGGACTCCAGCTGCCCCTATGATGGCTTCATTATCAGGATTCTTTCCTTGGTCAGCCACTGCAAGGCAATCAGAACAAAAGAGTGAGTATATCAAAAAATGTCCAGAATAAAGGAGCAAGCATGGCAGAGAACTTACAACTGAAGGAATACAACCAGTCTTGGTCGTTAAGGAGATTCCGATCCCACTTCACAGATGGTCTCTTGGAATATAAGACCTCGAACTCTTCTAGCCTTGCCCGAGAGATTTTCTTCGGATTTAGCTGGTCTTTGTTCGGGTCTGACCAAGGTCCGACCATCTCAGTGTCCGGCCCCTTGATGAAAAACCAATCCCCGTGCCACCCTTTATTGCTCGAGGGGGTCTCCATCAGGGTATCCCTTCCAGGGTTCTTCATCACCGTGAAAAACCCTTTTTCTTTATTATTGGTAATGGAAAAGAATTGAAAAAAGAAATCTATGGTTGGGAGGGTTGATTCAGAAAAACAGAAGGCGATGAAGCTGTTTATATGAATAAAAGAATTGGGGGATAGCTGGTTCAAACTGAGCCCCGTCGTATGGAGTAACTCCAATACGAAGGGGCGAAGAGGGAATCGGACCCCATAGATCAGTGACTGCCTATGGATTGGAATCCATCCCCCCTCGAGCTGGTAGTACATTCTCTCCCCGGCCCCGGGTCTCTTGATTTCGTATGTTTCGGGGATATAGAATTCTGTGGGGGCTAAATCGAAATATTGGTTCCGGATTGAAGAAGGGATGTTGGCTACTCTATACAGGATATTGAAGTATTTGTTCCTATTGTACTCTTCTACATCCCTTATCCTGGTGATTACCACAGGTTTCCATGGTTGTCCCTCCGGGATCCCCATTTCGGCCACAGTAACTTCGTCCTCAACCCGGGAAGACGAAGCTTGAGCCCGTGTATCTTGGGTACTGCCAGCCATTAGGAAGTATAAAAGAAAAAGAGTAAAAGACTTACTTGATTTTAGAAAGGAGGTCGATGGAAAAACAACGAAGCAGGAACGATGGAGTTGGATCTGGGAATGAAATTATTCTCTCTCAAACGTCCTTTCTCTCGTGATAAGTTGTTTCTAATAAAAAGACGATCTGTTGGAAATGACCCATTTTATCTTGATTCAAGCGTTGTAACGGTTCAGATGGAAACGATCGAACGGATGGGGCGCACGCGCAGTACTTACTGCAGCGTAATAAATGCTGCTTCTCGCGCACGCTTCGTTAGCTAAATGAACGCGGATTTCGAAATTTAAAAATAAGTTGTTATACGGAACGGTCGTGCAAGCTGTTGGGCCAGATTTGTTGGGTTGCAGAAGCAAAACTTTGGGTTTGATGGACCCCTAGATTATTGGGCTGAGCACGGTGGGCTTAGCAAAGATTTGGGCCTGGTTATTGCGTCGCACCCAACGTTTGAAATTTCGTTCATAAGGGCCTAGCGTCGCTTCGCAAAAACCTTTCCCATCGGTATGAGGCCTCCGGTCTCCCGATGGAGCTTTCCCATCGGTCTGACGCCTCCGGGCTCCCGATGGAGTTTTTCCATCGGTTTGAGGCCTCCGGTCTCTCGATGGAGCTTTCCCATCGGTCTGATGCCTCTGGGCTCCCGATGGAGTTTTCCCATCGGTCTGAGGCCTCCGGTCTCCCGATGGCGCTTTCCCATCGGTTTTGATGCCTCCGGGATCCCGATGGAGCTTTCTTCCTCTGATACGTTGTCCCAGAATTCTTGTAAAGTTCAAGGAGGGTTTGCCTTCGGTCTAAACATCTTCTGTGTTCCTACACCTGGATTCCCGAAGAGTTATTTCCCTTTTGATCGGTGCATTTATATATACTTTCGGGGTAATTCATTCTACTCCCCTAGCACATTTATGTACTAAGGGAGTGGGGGGCAATGTTAGGATGAATATTTCGCTAAGCCTGGTCTGGTAAATATATGATGGGCTAGGCCCAACGGACCGTCAACTTGGCAAATTCTTATGAGGACTCCTAAGTCCAATAGGCTTGGGATATGTCCCTAACCAATCTGGACTGTGGCTATTTACTATATCTAATCCGAATTAGAATAGGAGTCAGGTTCTTAGATGGTTTAGGAGATTACCTTCCTATTCAAACTACACCACGTTGAGGGACAATCCTAAAAGGAATCGGTAAGAGTCAGGTATGCACTATAAATACTCAGTCAATGATGGAGGAAAGGGTTACGCACACATACACTTTACTACTATACTAAATACTTGGACCTCCATTGTTGACCTTTCTTAGAACCTTCACTAACTCTTACACCGGAGGAGTCCCTCAACGGCCCAAGCCGTTAGGACTTTTGTGCAGGTATCTTATCCGGACGGCCAGCAGGACAGCCGGACAAAACCAGGCGTCAACATCCTTCATTCTAAAATTATAGATTATAGATACACCTCGACTTTTTTTAGTCAATTTAAAAAAAAATTAAATTCAAAATAATAAGAACTTCTAGCTTGTATTACAAATAATTATATTTGCTATACTAACCACAAAAATACTAGTATAATTGTCATATTTCTTTTTTCAAAACTTAAACTTAAACATGTTCATATTTTTATTGATTTTAAATTTTAAGATTTTATAAATTAATTTTAAAAAATCAAAATTTAACTTAATTTTGAAATGGATTTAATTTAAATAAGAATGTTTTTTTGACTTGGACCGATTATCGAACCGAAAAGGGTATTAGGCGGATGAATCACTAGTCTAACTAGTGATCAAACTGTTATTGAGCCGGTTATGTCATAAATATATAAAAAAATATATTATTAATAATTAATAAAATTTTAAAATATCTAATTCTTTGTAAGTTAAAATATAGTAAAATAATGTTATAATATTAGTAAAAATATCTAATTTTTAAAATAAATTTTTTGTTCAAAAAAAATATTAAAAAATACTTTAAACACAGGATCAACTAGTGGTCAACCGAATTTTAACATAATAAGTGAGAATTGTTTTTTTGGATTGAATCAGATTGACGTGCCAACCGATTCTTATTTTTGACCAGTTGAATCGCGAATCTGGACTAAATTTAAAAACCATGATAAACTAGGCTCTAGGGTATGATTGTTAAATCTTAAAGGATAAATTTATTGATAAAACGAGAGCATTAGCCCAACCCTTCCATTATATTTTTCTTCTAAATTCATCTAATACACTAATTATTTGACCTTAGTAATTTTGTCAGTAATGATCAAAATATGTTAGTAGATAGTTGATGATAATACAATCAATCCAACTAAAAAATAGAATTTTTAAAAATATATTTACCATTAAAAGTTTAAAGAATTTTTAACAATTGAAATTTTGATGAAAAATTCAAATGTTCATTAAATGAGGGAAAAATATTGAATTATTTTTATTTTTTGAATAATTATATTATTTAATATTATAAATTAATTAATCAATGTTGATTTTAATTATACAATTTAAAATTATAAAAATATAATATATTGAATATAATTAAAAGGAAAGTATAATGGAGAAGAGTCAACTCTATTAATTAAAAAAGTCACGTCAAATCGTCAATACAAGTTAAAGTTAGACCAGCGGAACGGAGGATCCATGGTTCTAGGTAAATAGGGCCCAATGAGAAAACCGCAGGTCTGGTTTTAGTGCAGTCTATTAATTGGCTGAGCCAATCAGCCCAATGTGTAACCCAATTCTGTCCGGTAAGAAATATAATCTCGGGATTATAATTTAAAATATAGATTATAGTTCAAAAGTTATGTTTGTTGATAAGAATTACATTTAGAATAAACTTTTTAATCCTAAGTGCCTTTTTTTATTTTTAAATTTGAACTTGAGACTATTGTTTCAGGAATTATAAAATCACTTAATACGGGAGACTATTTAATACTATATTCATCCGATTGAAATGCAGAAGTGACCCTCCAATTTATATTATTTTTGCAAAACTGCTCCTCCAACTTTTATTTTGGCAAAAATCTTCCTCTAAGATACATTATCTTCCCCAGCACAACTCTCCATATTCCCCCTGCCCAAAGAAAAACTCATCTGCCAAAAAGAACGAAAACACAAGTTCATTTGTTGTTTCTTTTCCATCCACACACTAGAATTCAGTGAAGTGTAACTTTGAAAACTCAACATGACTTTTATATTATTCTCATAATTTATTTGAAGTATTTAATATATATATATATATATATATATATAAAGTATCTAAATTGGGAGAGAGTATTTTGTGAATTACCCATTTTGTGTTCTTGATATGATTTTTTTTATAAAAAAAATATATTATTTAGAAAGAATAATAGATTTTTATTTAAAGACATGGGTGAGTGAGAAACAAATTTGAGCCCCTTGATCAAACAAACGATTGACACTTTTATTATTATTCATACTATATTCATGAAACATTATAACATGATGGTTGATAATTGATGTTCTTTGAACACGTCACAAGTTGGGACCAATATTGATTGACCACACATTTTAATGTTTCATTCCCTCAAAAAGAGGGAACAAGAAATTCTTCAGTTGATGGATGGCAAATAGAAGAGAAGAGCCAATAAGAATATGTCCAAAAATTAAACCACCATAATATATATTTATTAATAGCTCCACAAAAATTTAATTTAGGTTTTGTCTTCACTATTTTGTTTCTTGCTCTTTACCTCGTTTCTTAATGACTTGTAATCAATCCAACTATGGCCCAACCTTTTGGCAAACCATTTATGCTAGTATATGCTTGTTTTTTATTTTGTTTTTTTGGGTATTAGAAAGGCCTATTTTAGGGGTAATAACAAAAGTGTCCCCCAAAATTGACAAGTTTTTCAATTTTGACCAATAAATTTTAATATCAACATTTAACACCCTAAATAAGTAAATAATTTTTAGAAGACAATTGTTTTCCTTTTGACCGGATTTGGACCGGTCAAATTACGTTTGACATATGTTGACCGTATAAATATAACAAAATTCTTACAAGTATGACAAAATTAGAGTAGTTTCTAATCGTATATTAAACTGTATTAACCAAAATTAACTTTTTTTTCCTGTTAATTTCTTTTTAGCTTAATATTCTTCACCTTCTTCTTTCTCTTTTCACCACCCTCTATTCAATTAAATTTTCATCTTCTTCAAGCCTATCACTGCTCAACTTTTACCTAAGAAAATCGCTGACATTACAGATATGACAAATCTAAGGAAAATATGACAAATGTTAAGTAGGAGAGCATAAGAAGGTATCAGTGTGAGAAGAAGTGAATAGAGAAAAGGGGATTGTGTTGATTTGGAAAGAGGTGGAAAGATAGAGCGGATTCGGGTATCTCATACAGGGAAGAACATACACTTTTTTTTTTAAAAAGTTTTGATTGGTTTGTTTAGTTTTTTATTTTCTTTAAAACGTTGTGTTTTTTTTTCTTACACACTACATTCATCTACACCATTAAAAAGTAGAGTATGATACGAATTTCAATGTCATGTCTTATTTTTTAATAATATAGATAAATGTAATGTTTGGTATAGTATTTGATTGTTGCGTGCTTATACTTATTCTTGTTATTTTAACTCTTGAGATAATAATTTTGTTCTTAAGAGCACTTTTTAATAATTTATATATTAATTATTGTTTTCATCAAAAGTGAACTAATTTATATTAATTTTAGATTTCATTTTTTATAAATCAATTAAAAATATTCAAATGATCATGTGAACATGAGCGAATACTAATTAGGTTAAATGTTAACTTAATTTTCATGTTAATGTTATTAACAAGTGAATGTTAATTTAATGTTGATGTTCTATTAATTAAAATAGAAATGCTTAAATTACTTGGTATGAAAATATCATACATGTATTCTTCCGTCTTAAAAAAATCAGTGTGTATAAAAGTCATAAAATTGACATGTATCTCATTCGGGTCAAAAATTATCCGTAGCCGGTCAAAGGAATGGTATTGTCTTTTAAAAACAAAATAGGGTGTTAATTGTTGATATTCAAACTTATGGGTTAAAATTGAAAAACATGACAACTTTAAGGGACTCTTTTGTCATTACCCCCCTATTTTATTACATTAAGGAGGGGGTGGGTAACAACTGAACTCTCACTTCCATCGACGGCTGGGTCAAAACCAATGCTATCGTCTTGATTCTTGGTGTATATATATATAGATGATTAATTTGAAATCTGCACATATATCATCGTCCTAAAAAAAATAAAAAATGAGTCAAACCTTTTTCTTTGTGAATTCTTTCTTAATATTAAACTTTGCATAATAAATATTTTAATACAATTCCATAATATCTAAAGCTAAATCTAAAAAAATTATTCTAAAAATTACATCGAAATTGTGCCTATGCGTGCAATTTTCAATATTTATAGAAAACAACATAACTCCATTTTAAATAATGACAAAATTATAAAATAAAATTCTCATTTTAGGACGAAAGTCATACTCTCTTTGTTCCAAATTATAAAATTATTATTGACTTTTAAAAGACAAATTAAGACATTTTTAAACCTAAAATTGAAGTAATTCATTAAAAATTATGAAAAAAAATAAATATTTCAATGACTAATACTGTTTATATAGTTTATAATATTCATCATTATATTGACTAAAATTAATGAAATTCGTAACGATATTATATTTTGGAACAGAAAAAATATACCAAACTTGTCTAATAACATACCACTTTTTAATCTCATTTTGAAACTGAGACTCTAATTTTTGGACAATACAAGTGTCTCTTTCAATGTCCAAGAAAGAAAAGTTATGTAACAGGAAAATAATTAGCTGTCAATTACCTCAAATTGTGGTCTAGACATAATATGGCAAATCTGAAAAAGCTTTTAAGCAGCTGGGATAGGGTTGCTGATCAAGTTGTTATCAGTTTGCGTGCGAGCCCCGTCTGTACTAAGTATCTTGTTGTCCGGCCGGCACATTTAATGGTTGGCGACAACTTCCAATATACTTAAATCCAAGTACAAAAGAATGAAACATAGAACAACTATTTTATGTGAATAGTTTTGAACATGTATCTTTATAAATTAAATTTAGGAGACTTAATTAATTTGAGCTTCTGCTAAATCTAGTTATGGGCAGAATTTAAGTGAATGTAAAAGGTGTATTTTATAGTATTTCATGTTGAGAATAAGATGGTACTTCATTTGATTCAAGTAAAAATCATTTGATGTAATTTAGTCAAACCTAAAGTGAACTGTTTGATTCTCTTTAGTCAGAAATTTTAACCTTCAAAATTTTAGATTTAGATCTAGAGTCTCTTTTCTCTTTTGAACATATCTTTTTTGTGACGCCCCCAAATCTGGGCCCACACAGCCCAAACTTGAGTCGTCAAAATACTACAACAAAATTATTACAACAAAGTACAACGTACAACAATACAGTGTATAATAATACACAACTAAGTCTTCACTATTATTGCCACACTATTTTACAAAACGTGAAGACTATGATAACTATTCCTCGGACCCTCACTCCATTCCCCGGCTAGACCCTGTTATGTTTTCATCTCCTGTTGAAAAACAATGGAACAAAAGAAAGGGTGAGCTCAAATAGCCCAGTAAAGAATATCATGACTAAGATAATGACGAATAAATTATCATTAGTCTTCAACAGTTGAGTTCTTGATAGAATACAATAGACTACAAGGTTTATATCAAAAACTGCAGTTAAATTCTTAAACAACGTTCAGATCAATAATAGCAGCGGAATGAGTAATCTATTAGAAGAATAATGCAGACTATAATGTCCACTCGGTTCTCTTTTTAGGAAAAACATCATCAACTTTTATCATCTGAAATATCATTAGTCAAGATAATACAAATTCACAGTTCCTGATCATAATCATGCAGATCAACAGTTCATCTTTGCACTACGGGCCAAAGACATTTAATATAACACCAACGGTCATGATTATACCAGATTCAGCCTTTGGTCATAATCATACCAAACAACAGTTCATCTTTGCACTACGGGCCAAAGAGAACATTCACCACGTGCCATAAAAGACACCGAACAGATGTATCGCCTTTAACCTATTATATCGCCTTTAACCTATCATTTGTTCAACAAATATATCACATATGTGCCCCCGGCCACAGATATTCACAACAGCTTGATTTTTGGATGATTAGAATGATATAAATGATGAACAGAAGAAATAGGATAACAATAAGTATCGGAAGTTTACTTTGTACAGATTCAAATAATGTCCAAATTGTCAACATGATGTGGAGTGCAATTTAAAAATGATATTCAAGATCCACAGTTCAGAATAACGGTTACAATTCAATAGAAAGGTTCACGTAAATAGGAAGGTTCAGTTGAAATAATGAAGTTCAACTATTATGGAACATATAATATTTTCAGGAATTATAGAAGCAATAGTTCCATAATAAATTTCGATTTAGGAGTATGAAAGAAAATAATATCCCTTACCGTAGCAGGTTTGATTAACAAAAGGTGAAGGAAATTAATACAAAGGGTTATTCACCAGCAGGCGGCAATCCGCTCCGTAAGGTTATTCCCACAATTTAATAGAATTTGAGTACAAAGAGTTATTCACCAAACAGGCGGCAATCCGCTCCGTAAGGTTATTCCCACAATTTAATAGAATTTGAGTACAAAGAGTTATTCACCAAACAGGCGGCAATCCGCTCCGTAAGGTTATTCTCAGAGATTAATAATGAATGAATACGAAAGGTTATTCACCAACAGGCGGCAATCCGCTCCGTAAGGTTATTCCCACAATTTAATACATGGAAATAAAAGGCACGTCTTATGAGTAAGGAAGAAACAATATTATTATCGAGAATCAAATAATGATAATCCCTCACCATAGTATGTTTGAATAATGGAAGATGAAAAAGATGGTATCCCTTACCGTAACACGTGACTGGATATTGATTTAAATGAGGTTGATTAACTTGAACAGTACACGTATACTTATAGATCTTCACAAATACTCAAGATGACTTAAGCACACTTAGAGAGAACTTTCACAAGAAGTATTTAGAGAGAGAAAGAAAGAACAAGTAAGGAAGTTTATGAAAAATCCTTAAGTTAAGGCTTCTATTTATAGCAAAAAATCTTATCATTCATTTAATCTAAACCATTCATTTAAAGATCATCTTTTAATCTACACCATCCATTTCAAATATTATATTATCTTTAATCTACACCATTCATTTCATATCACCTAATAATCACCTAACTTTATATTATAAACAAATCAATTTAATTATTCAACAATAATTCACACTTTAATCTACACCATTCATTTCATATCACCTAATAATCACCTAACTTTATATTATAAACAAATCAATTCAATTATTCAACAATAATTCACACTTTAATCTACACCATTCATTTCATATCACCTAATAATCACCTAACTTTATATTATAAACAAATAACTTTATCAATTCAATTATTATGACTAATTGTTATAAATACAGTATAGTTAGCTCTTAGATATCAAGTCAATAAATTAATGAAATACAACTGTTTAAATAACATCATAATAGAGATAACAATAATGTAAAATAAAGCATACGTTACCGTGTAATGACAATTATTGATTCAATAATGTGAATTACTGTGCATATGTTACTGTGACAATTATTAGGTTCAATAATTTTAAAAACAGTGCAACAACAATTATTGACTCAATGATATAAAATACAGTGTAATGACAATTATTAAATCAATAATGCAAAATACTGTGTAACAACAATTATTGAATTGATAATATAAAATATTATGCAGTGACAATTATCGATGAAATGATGCGTAACAGTTACGGTGTTAATTATCAGACCAAAAATATGAGACACTATGCAATACCGTGTGTTACTGTAGATTACCGAGTGCTACAGAAAATACCAATAACTACCGTATGCTACTATTCTTTTATCACCGGTATTTTAACAGTTCCGTTGACTATTTTTATTTAAAAAGGTTATTTCTGTCGTTTTCTATATCCGACAAATATTCCGTTGTGGGGTCCACCAATAATTTGTTATTTCGGCGCCGTCGGACCAAACGAATATTCCCCGACCAAACGAATATTGTCCGACAAAATAAAATTTGCACATAACATCCTTAACTTTTAACTTTATCGATTTAACCACTTACTGTTTAAAAAAAATATCTATATGAAGAAAAATTAAATTTTGTATTTCATAAAATTCGGGGTCTTACAACCTCCCCTCCTTATGAAATTTCGTCCCCGAAATTGACGTACCTGACATATCGAAGAGGTAAGGATACTTTGATTTCATCTCAGATTCTAGCTCCCAGGTCATTTCCTCAGTATCTTGGTTCCTCCATAAAACATTAACTTGAGGTATAACCTTTGAGCGTAGGATCTGCTCCTTCTTATCCAGGATCTTAACAGGTACTTCCTCGTATGTTAAATCCTCTGTTATAACGTCTGGTTCTAACTCAATGACGTGGTTTGGGTCCTTCACATATTTACGTAACATAGATATGTGAAAAAAGTTATGGATGCGAGACATACTTGGTGGTAGGGCTAGTCTGTAGGCTACGGTTCCTATTCGATCTAGGATTTCAAATGGGCCAATAAATCGAGGGTTGAGCTTTCCTCTCTTTCCGAATCTCGTAACCCCTTTCCATGGAGAAACACGTAAGAATACATGATCTCCGACGTTGAAACTTTCGTCTCTCCGATGAAGATCATCATAACTCTTTTGTCGTTCTTGTGCGGTCTGTATTCGTTGTCGGATCATTTGGATCTTTTCGGTCGTCAAGCGTACCAACTCGGGTCCCAACAATTTTGCTTCTCCTACCTCATTCCAACATATTGGAGAGCGACACTTCCTTCCATACAATGCCTCGAATGGAGCCATGCCTATGCTTGCTTGGTAACTGTTGTTGTAAGAAAATTCCACCAATGGCAAGTACTTATCCCAACTTCCTTTGAAGTCTAATACACAAAGTCTCAAAAGATCTTCGAGGGTCTGGATCGTCCTTTCCGATTGTCCGTCCGTTTGAGGATGGTATGCAGAACTAAAACGTAGTTCAGTGCCCATAGCTTTTTGTAGACTAATCCAAAAGCGTGAAGTGAATCTAGGATCTCGATCAGAAACTATGGAAACTGGCATGCCATGCAATCTCACGATCTCATTTATGTACATACCGGCAAGACGTTCAAGTGAAAAGTTTTCTCGTATAGGCAAGAAATGAGCAGATTTGGTCAATCTATCTACGATCACCCAAATTGCATCTAAGCCTTGAGAAACTTTTGGAAGACCCGTCACGAAGTCCATATTGATGTGTTCCCACTTCCATTCGGGAACTTCAAGTGATTGTAATGGACCTTTAGGAACTTGATGTTCTGCCTTGACACGTTGACAAGTTAGGCACCTTGAGATAAACTCCGCAATCTCTCTTTTCATATTGTTCCACCAAAATGTATGTCGAAGATCTCGATACATCTTGGTACCTCCTGGGTGGATTGCAAACGGCGTGTTGTGTGCCTCCATCATGATTTTATGCTTTAATTCAGGATCGTTAGGAACACAGAGTCGAGAGTTGACTCGAAGTATTCCTTTCTCGTCGATTCTTGCTTCGGGAATGGCACCTTCTTGTACTTTCTTTATCATGTTTATCAGTTCCGGATCGGTAGCTTGAGCAGCTTTAATTTTATCGATTAAAGTTGGTTCTACTCGCACGTGAGCAATCTTCGAGCGGGTCCCTGGTGTCTTTAGCTCTATCTCCATCTTTTGCAAGTCGTACAAAATACACTTTTGTGTTGTCAGCAGTGCACTTGTACTTGCATAAGATTTTCTGCTCAAAGCGTCAGCTACAACGTTCGCCTTTCCCGGGTGATACTGGATTGTGTGGTCATAATCCTTTAACAGCTCAAGCCAACGTCGTTGTCGCATGTTGAGTTCCTTCTGGGTGAAGAAATACTTGAGACTTTTATGATCCGTATAGATATCCACTTTTTCTCCGTACAAGTAGTGTCTCCAGATCTTCAACGCGAAAACGACTGCTGCCAACTCTAGATCATGAGTAGGATAATTTTTCTCATAATCTTTGAGTTGTCGAGAGGCATAGGCTATAACCTTTCCATGTTGCATAAGGACACAGCCTAGACCTTTGCCAGAAGCATCGCTGTAGATAACAAATTCTCCTGATCCTGATGGTATGGTCAGAACAGGAGCTGAAACAAGTCTCCTCTTGAGTTCTTGAAAACTCTTCTCGCATTCCTCGCTCGATATAAGTTTTGTACTAGAATGAATGATACCGATATCTAATAATTAAACTTTCAACTCTTGGTGTTCTATGGGGGCCATTTGGTATGGGACTTTAAAAATGGGCTTAGTGCCGGGTTCAAGATCGATACAGAATTCAATTTCACGGTTTGGGGTAAGCCAGAAAGTTCCTCAGAAAAAAACGTCAGGAAACTCATTAACAATGGGAATATCATTCAAGTTTGACGTGTTTTTGTTCAAATCAGTGACATGAGCTAAAAAGGCTTGACATCCGTTTTTCAATAAACGAATGGCTTTATGGCTAGAAATAACAGTTATAGATTTCAATGGTTTAGTTGCTTGAATTTGCATGACAGGTTGATTAGGAATATGAAAACTAATAATCTTATGAAAACAATCAATTTTAGCATGATGGGTAGTCAACCAATCAATTCCTAAAATCACATCAAATTCACGCATCTCCAAAGAAATAAGGTCAACAGGTAATGTGAGGTTGTTGATTTGAACTAGACAAGATTTATAGATAGTAAATGTAATAGGTATTTCTCCCAATGAGGTTTCAACTGATAAGACAAGATTTAAGTTTTCAATAGTCAAATTTAAACGTTGAGTACATATAGGTGGGATAAAAGAGTGGATAGAGCCAGTATCTAATATGGCATAGACTTCACGAGAATTTATGAATAGCTTACCGGTTATCACCTCATTCGGTTTCTTGACTGTTATCGTCAAATCGAATCCCGAATACTTCATTCGGATCTTCACGTATTTCAACCATGGGAATACCACTGAATAATTTTCTAGCAAACTGTTTCTCGGGTTCATCAACTTCATCAGTAGTAAGGTACCAATGATTTCCATTAAAATAGTATTTTCGATAGACTGCAGTTTCCACGATAGTGACTAACTTAACCTGAATTCCTCTAAATTGTAACGCCCAAAAGTATAGAAACATCATTTTTAAATAATCTTGAAAATCATAGCTGGAACACCATAAATCCCAAAGACTAATATGAAAAGTCCATATATTCTGATCCTTTGTTATAGAGCATAACCAGGTAATATCACTCTCCCAATTAGTGAGTAAATTAAAGGCAATAATTTCTGCAAGTTCGTTACTTCCTTTAATTGCTTCTAAGAATGGATCTGGAACGACTGTAGCAGAGCTTTCACCTTCATCCTTACTGGATAGAACACGCATAATTTTTGCCTTAGGCAAATGATTCAACTCTGAGTTTGTAAGAAGATTATTCGTCGCCTCTTGTTTTGCAGCTACATTTGTTTCGGTAATTTCATAGTTAACCTCCTGATTTCCAGATGCCATAATTAACTGTGGTCACAAAATAAATGTTAGTTCAAATAAACTGACTCATCTCTTCATGTTCCTACATTCAAATCGATTCATTAGATAAAAAATAAATCTAATTTAGGTAGGACACACTAGTGATTGATTCTATTCGTCTCTCCCCTCCTAGTTCTAACCCCAGATCTCCATTAAAGACCATATCCCTAAGCTCTGATGCCAACTGTGACGCCCCCAAATCTGGGCCCACACAGCCCAAACTTGAGTCGTCAAAATACTACAACAAAATTATTACAACAAAGCACAACGTACAACAATACAGTGTATAATAATACACAACTAAGTCTTCACTATTATTGCCACACTATTTTACAAAACGTGAAGACTATGATAACTATTCCTCGGACCCTCACTCCATTCCCCGGCTAGACCCTGTTATGTTTTCATCTCCTGTTGAAAAACAATGGAACAAAAGAAAGGGTGAGCTCAAATAGCCCAGTAAAGAATATCATGACTAAGATAATGACGAATAAATTATCATTAGTCTTCAACAGTTGAGTTCTTGATAGAATACAATAGACTACAAGGTTTATATCAAAAACTGCAGTTAAATTCTTAAACAACGTTCAGATCAATAATAGCAGCGGAATGAGTAATCTATTAGAAGAATAATGCAGACTATAATGTCCACTCGGTTCTCTTTTTAGGAAAAACATCATCAACTTTTATCATCTGAAATATCATTAGTCAAGATAATACAAATTCACAGTTCCTGATCATAATCATGCAGATCAACAGTTCATCTTTGCACTACGGGCCAAAGACATTTAATATAACACCAACGGTCATGATTATACCAGATTCAGCCTTTGGTCATAATCATACCAAACAACAGTTCATCTTTGCACTACGGGCCAAAGAGAACATTCACCACGTGCCATAAAAGACACCGAACAGATGTATCGCCTTTAACCTATTATATCGCCTTTAACCTATCATCTGTTCAACAAATATATCACATCTGTGCCCCCGGCCACAGATATTCACAACAGCTTGATTTTTGGATGATTAGAATGATATAAATGATGAACAGAAGAAATAGGATAACAATAAGTATCGGAAGTTTACTTTGTACAGATTCAAATAATGTCCAAATTGTCAACATGATGTGGAGTGCAATTTAAAAATGATATTCAAGATCCACAGTTCAGAATAACGGTTACAATTCAATAGAAAGGTTCACGTAAATAGGAAGGTTCAGTTGAAATAATGAAGTTCAACTATTATGGAACATATAATATTTTCAGGAATTATAGAAGCAATAGTTCCATAATAAATTTCGATTTAGGAGTATAAAAGAAAATAATATCCCTTACCGTAGCAGGTTTGATTAACAAAAGGTGAAGGAAATTAATACAAAGGGTTATTCACCAGCAGGCGGCAATCCGCTCCGTAAGGTTATTCCCACAATTTAATAGAATTTGAGTACAAAGAGTTATTCACCAAACAGGCGGCAATCCGCTCCGTAAGGTTATTCCCACAATTTAATAGAATTTGAGTACAAAGAGTTATTCACCAAACAGGCGGCAATCCGCTCCGTAAGGTTATTCTCAGAGATTAATAATGAATGAATACGAAAGGTTATTCACCAACAGGCGGCAATCCGCTCCGTAAGGTTATTCCCACAATTTAATACATGGAAATAAAAGGCACGTCTTATGAGTAAGGAAGAAACAATATTATTATCGAGAATTAAATAATGATAATCCCTTACCATAGTATGTTTGAATAATAGAAGATGAAAAAGATGGTATCCCTTACCGTAACACGTGACTGGATATTGATTTAAATGAGGTTGATTAACTTGAACAGTACACGTATACTTATAGATCTTCACAAATACTCAAGATGACTTAAGCACACTTAGAGAGAACTTTCACAAGAAGTATTTAGAGAGAGAAAGAAAGAACAAGTAAGGAAGTTTATGAAAAATCCTTAAGTTAAGGCTTCTATTTATAGCAAAAAAATCTTATCATTCATTTAATCTAAACCATTCATTTAAAGATCATCTTTTAATCTACACCATCCATTTCAAATATTATATTATCTTTAATCTACACCATTCATTTCATATCACCTAATAATCACCTAACTTTATATTATAAACAAATCAATTTAATTATTCAACAATAATTCACACTTTAATCTACACCATTCATTTCATATCACCTAATAATCACCTAACTTTATATTATAAACAAATCAATTCAATTATTCAACAATAATTCACACTTTAATCTACACCATTCATTTCATATCACCTAATAATCACCTAACTTTATATTATAAACAAATAACTTTATCAATTCAATTATTATGACTAATTATTATAAATACAGTATAGTTAGCTCTTAGATATCAAGTCAATAAATTAATGAAATACAACTGTTTAAATAACATCATAATAGAGATAACAATAATGTAAAATAAAGCATACGTTACTGTGTAATGACAATTATTGATTCAATAATGTGAATTACTGTGCATATGTTACTGTGACAATTATTAGGTTCAATAATTTTAAAAACAGTGCAACAACAATTATTGACTCAATGATATAAAATACAGTGTAATGACAATTATTAAATCAATAATGCAAAATACTGTGTAACAACAATTATTGAATTGATAATATAAAATATTATGCAGTGACAATTATCGATGAAATGATGCGTAACAGTTACGGTGTCAATTATCAGACCAAAAATATGAGACACTATGCAATACCGTGTGTTACTGTAGATTACCGAGTGCTACAGAAAATACCAATAACTACCGTATGCTACTATTCTTTTATCACCGGTATTTTAACAGTTCCGTTGACTATTTTTATTTAAAAAGGTTATTTCTGTCGTTTTCTATATCCGACAAATATTCCGTTGTGGGGTCCACCAATAATTTGTTATTTCGGCGCCGTCGGACCAAACGAATATTCCCCGACCAAACGAATATTGTCCGACAAAATAAAATTTGCACATAACATCCTTAACTTTTAACTTTATCGATTTAACCACTTACTGTTTAAAAAAAATATCTATATGAAGAAAAATTAAATTTTGTATTTCATAAAATTCGGGGTCTTACATTTTTCCCCTAGATCTTTTTATTATTATTGTTATTTTATTATTTGGTTGTTTGTTTTTTACTCTGTGTAGTTTGGGGTTAGATCTCTCGGTCTTTTTCTATTATTCTGGAAGCCCGTTTTCTCTTTTTGAGAGTTTAGATTCTCTTTATGTAGTAGAGAGTTGTTTCCTTTTTTGTTATGACGATTGCAAATATGCTAATTGGATTAGGGATATGGCATATCTCCAACAGTTGTTTTCTTGTTATTTTATTTTTTTGCTTATATTACAATTCGAATATCATTTTTGAATAAGGTTGTTATCCCTTCAACTCCATCGTACATGTAATTTATATCTTTCAGATTGAATGAAGGAACTGTTTTCGGGATTAGTCAAAAATTACTATACCTTTGTCCTGCAAATATAGAACAAAAATTACTTTGTAAAGTAATTTAATCCTTCTCAACCATGCATGTTTTTCTTTCTTGTATATTATTCGAGTTTGACCATAATTGTTAAATGCGATTTTCTTAATTTTTCCCATAATTATAATTAGTTTAACTGGCATCCATGTATCTAGAGATATACATTTTCTGTCCAACAAAATGCAAGCAGTTTTCTCTTTAATTTCGCCAATTACCTAGATTTAGCTAGCTTACTGAATATATTTAATTAAACCTATATTTTATTTCATTATAAAGCCAAAACAATTATAATGTGGATTATAAATTTGAGCAGATGGTTATCAATTTATCATCCACATTTTTTGTTGTGTGGTAATTAACAATTTTAAGCTAAGCCAGATAGAGAATACTGCACACGTGCATAACTATAAATTTGGTTAAGTGTAAGCTTCATACTAACTATAAATTTCAAAAAGTTATTGCTAAATACTGTCATTTAGCCCTCTAGTGATTGTATTGTTTTGGAGGATTTTGTGATTGTCTAACATTGGTTGGCAAGGTCTTGTTCCTGTTTGGTTGTGCCTTGTTTGGCAGCTAAATGTGCCATATGTTGAGTTATGCCATTGTTTGATCTGGGGTATGCCCCTCTGTCTTTGTGTTATTTTTTTTAATGCAAATTTTAATTTAGCAAAAAAATAATTAAAAAAAAGAATGTTGCACACGTGCGTGTGAGTTGGTTTGGGGACATTTATAACACCAAGTGGTGTGATGTCGCAAGCACCCAAAAATAAAATCTTACTTTGGAAAAATAAATATGTAGTAGTGCAAGTAAGAGTCGAACCCACAGAGAATGATTATTTAATTTTATGTTTTGTAAATAAGAATTGGGGAGTTTTGTAATTAAAGAAATAATTTAAAATAAACTAATTAAAATAATTATGCAAGAAATAAATATAAATAAAAAGTCTTGGTTTGAGTTAATATCCACCATCAAGAATTTACAACTGATCACTGATGCAAAAATAAATCAATTAATATTTTGAAGATTCACCGTAGAAAGAACTACTCGCAGGTGGAATAATTTTTCTCCTCTCTCCTTAATTTTAGATAAGTAGAGCCACGTGGTCTAAATACCCTTACTATTAAACAACCCCCGGCACGTGCTAAAGATTTAATTTAATAGCAGCATAAAGAATTAGAGAGATCGTTGAACTAAACAACACAAGCCACGTGTTTGCATTTAATTTAGATGAATATTCTTCCTAAGATAAAATAATCTTTTGATCTGCAAAACAATTATTAAACTTAGTTGCTTCACAAATAGCAGTAGATTAATATGAATAATAAACTAGTAGTACTCCTAGTAATTAAACAAATTAATCATAAAATTAAGCATAGAAGAATATTCAATAATCAAAATATAAATTGAACAATTAAAATAAATTAGATCTCACAGTGTATAAATTTTGATGGCTTCAATCACTTAAACCAAGAAAAATAAACTAACTACTCATAATAATAGAGAACACTAAATAATAGAAGAGAGAATTTTATTCTAAGAAAAGTTGTGTCTTACAATGTGCCTCAAGCCCTCTATTTATAGGCTCCAAAAACCTCCTAACTTGTCCAAACCCTAATAGGATTTATAATTAAAAATAAAAGAAAAGTAAAATAATTATTATCCTAACCCTAGTTGGAATTAAAATCCAATTTGGAATCAAATTAATGCTAAAATCGCGAATAATCCCGTTTCCGCAGAATTAACGCGCAGCCAAACACTGCCTTCGCCCCTTGACCGGTCAACTCACGCGCGTCCGCGCATTGCGCGCGCCACAGAATACAAAACGACGTCGTATTGCTCCGTTTCTTGCCACTGTTCGGCCACCGCGCGCATTGCGCGAAGGCGCTGATGGAACGGCGTCGTTTAGCTGCTCGGTTATCCATCCGCGCGCCATGCGCGGTCGATACTTTTCGGAAATTACATATTTGCCCCGGTCTTTGCTGATTTTGCAGTTTTGTCCCTCAAGCTTTGCTGAAATTACAAAAATGCCATTAGACTTTTATTTCACTACAAAATCAAATATAAAATAAATAAAAATAATATAAAAATACTAAAAATCCTAAAAACACATAATAATGAATAAAACACCTAAAACACTAAAAATAAATAAAAACACATAAATAAAAATAAATATAAAAATACTATAAAATTACGTAAATTAACATAAATTAACTAAAACCCTATAAAACCTATTAAAACCAAAACAACTAAATAATTAAACATTTAAGCACACAATAAATATAAAAACTAAGTATTAAGGAATAAAAATATCATATAATTTAGCCCTATCACCAAGCTCCATTGTCAAGTTTATAATATGCACTCAGTTTTCATAACTACAGGTAAAAATACTTCAATTTAGTTAGGGTTTGATAAAATTGTGTAATGAGAGCTTATTAAAATAGAAATTTTGTATAAAATACAGTCTCTTTTTAAAATAGAATTTAACTGTAAAAAAAAATTATTTGATAACTAACATGTATATTATGTTATAATACAACATTTCATCACTTTACTCTTAGATCAGTTTATACAAACTTAGGGTGGGGATAATAATATAATAAATATTAAATAATTAATTTAAATAGATCACCAACAATGTATAACCAGTCATATATTTTAAGTCTAATAATATAGAACAATAATTATAACAATTTTATATAATTACTGTAATATATGGTGATAGTGGTAGTAGGGAGTGAGCGGTAGCGGTGGTGATGGTGATGTCTAGTGGTGGTGGGTGGCTGGCAGGGTGGCAAGCGGTGTAATGAGAAAAGTGAGGTAAAGAATTAAAATTTTGAAATTACGGTAATAAGGGTAAAAATAATAATTAGTATTCTCTTTTTCTAAATTTTTTTTGTCTCAATCTCTTTTTTTTTCGATATTGTAATTTTTTTTTATCAAACAACTTTGCCTATGTAAGAAAAAGAGGTAAGGCCAAAAAGAGACAAAAGGAGCCTATCAAACAACGCCTTAATAATATATTAAGCTATGGACAAATGTGTTAAGGTACCGCGTGATAGTAAAATCGTATATCGAAATATAAGAAAAAAAATTAAGGACATATATGTTTTAATGTACCATAAACCTAATAAGTTAATTTTTTAGGACAAGATATAATTTCATATGAAAATATATGAGTTGAATATTTCTATCAACTGATGTCAAAATTATGACTATGGGCTTGGGTGGACTTGGGTCATCCATATGGTATAGACTGCGCAAAATGAATAAAAATAATTCATTGAGTAAGTAGTGGGCTATTCTCACAAAGTTTTGAGTTAAGATATAATTTCAGATAAGTACATTTTAGACAAATATTCTCAACAAAATGTATATATATTTGTTTGACTATTTTTACGTATTAAAATAAAAAAAGTTATAATTAGATTTTAAAATGTAAAATATAATATATACATTATGTATACAAACCATAATTGTTATGGTGACTGTGGAGACTTGAGAGGACTAAAAATTAACACTATGCCTTGGAGTTTTTGGAAAATAAAGAAGAGAATAAAAGGTTTAACAAAAAGAAAAAAGAAAAAAGAAAAGAAAAGTAAAAGTAATTACAACTAATCAACTCTTTACTTGAGAGTTTAAAAAGAAGAAAAAGAAATAAATACTCTCTCTGTTTCATATTATTTAATTATTATTGACTTTTTAAAGTTAATTTAAGAGATTTTTAAACTCAAAATTGACATAGATTCTTTTAATTTTAATTAATATATTGATTAATATTATAAACTATTTAAAAAATATTACTCATTATAAGTTTTATTTATTTTATAATTTTTAGTTACTTATCTAAATTTTGAGTTTAAAAATATCTTAAATTAATATTTTTAAAAATTAATAATAATTAAATAAATTAAAACGATTAGAATATTACTATCTTTCTTGTTGCTTATAAGTAAGGTTATTAAACCCGGATCGGACAGTTGGTTCGACCAGTAAAAATTAGAACCGGTTTGCACTCTGATCCGGTTAAAAAAAATAAATCATTTTTGGTCAAAACCCGGTCAAACCCGACGACCCAACGGTTGAACCGGTCCATTGACCTGGTAACCGGGTCATCGATTTTACCGGTTCCCTACCTCTTTTTTTATTTTTTAATTTAACCATTTGAATTTGATTGAATGTATCATTGATTAAATTTTGAGTTATGATAATGATTTAATATATTTCTTTTCATATAAATTTAGTATTTATTTGAATTATATAAAGTAAATATTTTACAAATAGATTTAGTTTTTTTTACCAAATTTGATTGAATGTATCTTAAAGATGTTTATGTTCATCTGTATTTGATTTTATCACTCTTGAGTCTTGAGTTTTGAGTTATAATCATGATTTAATATCTTTATTTTTATATAGATTTAATATTTATTTAAATTGTATAAAATAAATATTGTACAAATATGTTTAAATTATTTTTGTTGTAGATAAATTAATTAATTTTACATATTTACTAATTATTATATATAATATATAATAATAATTAATATATTTAATTATTTATTATTTATTATATATTAATGATGTCATCGGTTCAATAACGGTTCGACTACTGATTAGACCAATGACTCATTTACCCGATACTTTTTTCAATTCGATAAGTAGTCCGAATTTAAAAACACTTCTTATAAATTAAAAATAAAAGAGAGAACAGAGGAGGAGAGAGAATATAAACTTTTTTCACCATCATAACAATAAAATATAACAAAAGACAAATGAAGTAGGTTGGTAAGACAGACTTAAATAAAATTTTATTAAAAATAATTCTCTAATTAAATTTTCTTTTTCCAAATTCGAAGGAATAATCAAGATAAATAATTTTCTTTTCATTTTTATTTTACTTTTTGAAATATATATATACATTTATATATATTCCTTTTTCTTTTAACAAAAAAAAATTATATCCCTAAACATAACGTGAAAGGACACTCGACTTAGTCTTAAAAGGACAACTTTACATACACAACATCCAAACACTACTTCAAACACTACATACATCTTAACCACTAAAAAGTGGGACCTGACACGGATTTCCGTGTCAGGTCCCATCTTTTAATGGTCTAGATCATTATGTTGTGTTCCATGTTGTGCTTTATGTTGTACATTTATACTTATTCGTCTTAAAAAGGACACAACTTTTAACTCCAACCTTTTTTTTTTTCAAAAAAATAATAAACTAACAAAAAAGGAAAAAAGGTTCGAATAAAAGAATTACATGGAAGTAGAAAAGAATGTCAAACACATGCGGTACGCAAAATAGTGATGATACTGATAGAAGCTTCAAAAGGGGTCCACATAAAGGTCTAAATTTCGGGCATGGGCTTAATTTTCTGCCCCTTTTTTATTTTTATCATTTCTATCTTTTGATGTTATTTTAACAGCAGACACATTCACGAGGCATGAAATGGTGTGCATCATGAATATATATTCTCGTGACTATGATCATGATGGATGATTATATATATATATATATATTGACGAATAAAATTGAAAATTTTCAAATCCAAAGTTGTTTGATAAAAATATTTACAATAGCTTTGTACCTTGGGAAAAAAAGAGATTGAGACAAATCTTTTTAAAAAAAGAGAATACTATTTTATTTTTTTTACCTTTATTACCCTAATTGAGAAATTTCAGATTCAAAGTGGATATACGCCTTTTTTTCATCTAACTCAATTTTATTCGTCAATATATATATATATATATATATATATATATATATATATATATATATATAATTTGTAAACATGATTTTCATAAAACTAATTTGGAAATTCAAAAGTAAAAATAAGAATTAATAGCATACTTCCTAGGTTCCTACCTCCCCAAAAATGAGTACTATTACATTTCCAGTTTCTTGCAATTATAAATGTCAAGTATATGATACACTTATACATAGTTTGGTGATAATTTCTTTAGAGAATAAATTAGATTAAGGATGATTTGTAAAATTACTATCTCTTAATCATCCAATAACAACATGTTATGTAGATAATTTAGAAAAAAAATTAAGAGATTTAAACTATGGGTAACAACAATTTATGTAATTATTATTTATTGTTTAATTAGTTATACTAGATTTGAAATTCTTATTTTATGATATAAAACACTAATTTTATATATCATGCTTATATAATTTAATTATTATACAATTTTTTAATATAAAAGCTGTTATTCAATTAAATTACTATAAAAAATATTTATATGCGTCCTCTGTAAACCTTAACGTATAAAATAGATAAGAAAGATAAGACTAGTCGGTTTAAAAGGTCGGATTATTACAATTCAATCTCATTATTGTAGTTGTCGGGCGTGGCCTAATGGAAAGATTAAATATTTGTCGCAGGTTAATAACATCTTGTCTATTGATCTTCCATCGAGTGATATTTTATTTGATGTAATGAAAGATACGAACATAATGATACTAAAATATATAAATAAATTTTCCTACTAATTTAAAGAGGAGAATAGTTTGATATTTTGTGCTCCCAAAGATCAATTTATATTATTATTTAACAAGAGTTATTTCACTAGAACACACCCAAAAAAAAGAAAAAAGAAAAAAGAAAAAAAAAAAAGAAAAAAGAGAGAGAGAGAGAGAGAGAGAGAGAGAGAGAGAATGAATGTGCAATCAAACAAGTGTAACTTATAATTAAAGTTCTTAAAAAATTAATATTAAATTACTACTTTATCTCATCTTAAATAATAATGTTAAAAAATAAAAAAATATTCAATCAAACAGGTGTAACTTATAGTAAAAGTTGATAAAAAAATTAAACTAAAATTAGTATTTTATCTCATTTATGATAATAACATAAAAAAAATTTTGAATTTTTTAATCTTTGAGCACATATATATGCTAATGTACTTGGTTCTCTAGGTTGTTCCATGAAACCCTTTTTTCTTTATAATTCTCATTGATAGATGAATTTAATTATAAAAATATTAAAATTTTTGCGATGCCTCCTCCAGTCCCGTTAAAATTTGAGAATATATAGATTTCTAAAAGGTATATAAAAATAAATAAATTTAAACAGTTCTTTAACACGAGTAACGAAAAAAAATATAAAGAAAAACAACTTGCATAATTCAACTAAGTTTGTGATTGTAGAATATATATTCTCCTTATAATTTTTGGTTTTAGTCAAACAAAATTAAAATGAAGAAATGCTAAATTGTCATATTAAATATATATGTAGAAAAAACATGAGAAAAACTTATATTCACCAAGGGCCTATGTGTAAATTTCACAAAGCATGCGATGGGAGCCTAAAGGACTTGGCTTACCCAACTCTGAAAATGATATGGCACCTTAGCACCCACAAATATTTGGACACCTGTCATGCAGGTCACGCCAAAGGTTTGAGCACTCGCACACGATCCACCACTCTACCGTTAAACTGAAAAGGAAAAGAAAATTTTAAAAAGGACGGTTAAATTAGTAGTATAAATTTTGCACAAAGACGAGAGCTTTGATCGGCGGACTGGCGGTGACGCTAAGTGTGGCTTTCTTTGTTTCTACTTGGCAGCCCTTCCAATTTTTGCCTAGTGTGTCGCAGTACACGATACAACACAGGGTGCGGAGAGGAGAGAGACGCCTTTTGTTTTCTTCGATACATTGGTAGAAAGGGATTCATATATATATATATATATATATATATTAAAATATTTATATAGTATAATAATATTGGATTTTCGAGACGTTGAATTCCTCGTTGAACTTGGGTTAATCGCTGCGCATTTTCCGATCTGAGATTGTTGTTTTGTATATGGGAGACGTGAACATTCCGCTTTGGATCTGAAATTTCTCAAGTTTCTGTCGATGCAAATTGTGACGAAATTTTTTATAATAGGTAACATTATGGTTTTTGCATTATCGAATACTCCTAGAATTTATATGATTGTATGGTTGTTGAGATAATTGAGTGAAATGGAACGGAATCGGATACAGTTGTTTTGAATTTTTTGTTTTGTCTGGGATTTGTTTCTAAATGTGGGAGCCCTAATGTCAGAAAATCTAAATTCATTGCCTTTTTAACTCTCTTATGTGGATTGGAGAAGTACGGTTACAATATTTAGTTTTAAGCTTCTTTTCTTTGAGTGAACTAATGAAAATGAAACTTCTGAATCCTTTTCATTTGTTGATTTTATAATTTAATGTATGAGCTATTCTTCATTTAATTGTCTGAATTAGTGCTTTATTTTACATTCTCTACTTTTTGTATTGATTATTTTTGCCTCAAGCATCTCCTTTTGTTTTGTTTAAGCCTTGATCATCTGGTATTATACTGATTAATTGGCTCTTATGTTATGCAAACTCGATCATGTGATTAAATTATCTAATCTTATGGGGTATATGTTAATCCATTTTTAAATTTCAAATTATATAGATAAACTTTTGGGTTGAGAGTGGGATATTCAGTGCATAATGCTGCTTAGATATTTAGTGCGCGAAATTCGGGGAATCCGAGAGGGCTTTGAGAATAAGTCAAGAAGGCAAGCTGAGAGGAAGTGTGGAACTGGTCGTGGGAGGTCATATGTAGCCCCTGAAAGGTATACATCTCCACCTGCAACAGTTCAACAGAGCAGATGGGCAAATTTGCCCCCAGAGTTGCTTCTTGACATAATCCGAAGCTTAGAAGTCAGTGAGACGGTGTGGCCTGCCCGGAGGGACGTGGTTTGTTGCGCCGCGGTTTGCAAGTCATGGAGAGCTACAACAAAAGAGGTTATTAGGACTCCAGAACAATGTGGGTTGCTCACTTTTCCAATGTCACTGAAGCAGGTAACATAATCCTTCTGCATTTTTGTCACTTTAGTGCATACTTCATAAATTAAGTTTTTGATTTATGTTGTTTCCTTTTCTTACCCTCTCATGGTTGAAATGCTTTCAGCCGGGACCAAGAGATTCTCCAATACAATGCTATATAAAGAGGGAAAGGGCGACCTCAACGTATCGGTTATATCTTGGCCTCAGTCCTGGTAAATAGCACTCTTGATTAATTGATGATTTGAGATGTTCATACATAGGAGTGAAAATGATCCTGAGTTGAGTCAAATAGTAGTTTGCTCATATTTTGTTTGAAACTTTTTAAAGGTGTTTGGATTCGTATTCGAATTTGAATACAATTTTACAATTTTTGTTCAGATTCAGATTCGACTCGACTCAACTTTTATTTAGTCGAACTACTCACGAGCATTTGAGACATACACAAATTGAAACTAAATCATTTATATTATGATAGTGCAGATAAAATTAACTCAGTTAGAATAATTTAAATTTAAAATTTTCAAACTATATCCCGAGTCTTGTAAAAAATTAATGAGGTGATATTATCACCCTTGAATCAAACATGTATAGAAAATATAAAAACCCCTTCCGCTTCTCAAAGTATGTGGATAATTTAATTGTTGAATACACTCCCTTCGTCCAAGTTTATTTGTCCTAGTTTGAAAGTACACGCTTATTAACAAAAAAAAATTATATCCAAATTATCCATCTTAACTACTATATTATCATTTTATTGTTTTAATTAATCTCTTAACTATTTCTTGAAATAATAAAATAGAGGCGAAAGCGAGGAGGAGAAAAAATGAGTATGGTTGTGCTTCCAATGTCAAAGTTAATAGTGCTACTTTTTTAAATGTATGTCATGTTGTTTTCAAAGAATTTTTTTTATAAAGTTAAATGAGGGTAGTATTGAAAAAATGAGATAAAAAATAGTATTAAAATAGAAATAGGACAAACGGATTTGGACAAACAAAAAAAAAAATTAGGACAAGTAAACTTGGACGGAGGGAGTGTTAAATAAATCGAGTATACTCGATACTGTATACGAGTAAGTATCAACGAACTTGTATCGCGTAGGAATTAGTGATTTATGAGAAATTTGATACTTTAAATGAGCAAACAGTACATATTCAACTCGTATAAGTGTTCGAGTATTAAAATAAATTCGACTTGTTTAAGTGTCGAATCCGAGTCTCGCTTGAGTTGATCTCGAACCGGGTCTCAAACCACTTCATTTTCAGCCCTATTCATACATGTCATTAAATTTAACTCTACTACTGTTAAAATGGGACTATATTACATTATGTATTTTCTTTTGGGAATTTCCAAATATGATACTTCCTGATATCATACAAGTATAAATATCAGTAGTATGGAAAATTTTAGGAGTAGGATGGTAAATCTTAGGATAGCCTATTATTTGCGATCATATCTGTTATATATCTTGTAAACAGATTAATGATCAAATTTCTTAATTCTGTCAACTCTCACCTAAAAATTTAAATTATTAAATGATTGAAAATAATAACACTTCTTTCCGTATCTTATACTGTACTAATGATTTTGATGTAATCACAGCACTGGCAGGGGATGCTAGTAAATTGTTGTTGACAGCAAAGAAGATTAGAAGGGCCACAAAAACGGAATTTGTTATATCCTTGGTTGCAGATGATTTTTCTCGAGCCAGTGACGCTTATGCTGGAAAGTTGAGGTTAGCTTCAATGGCATGTTTTCCGTTGTTTCCTTATCTCTCTTGATTTAAAATAGATGTTTTATTTAATTTTGTACAATTCCATTCTTTTTTCATACAATTAATGGAACACTATGAACAGGTCCAATTTCCTTGGCACCAAGTTTTTTATTTATGACAGTCTGCCTCCATGTGAGCCTTCAACTGTGTCTAATGTCCGTTCATATCAAAAAGTAAATTTGAAGAAGGTTTCTCCTAGTGTACCAGTTGGTAATCATAAAGTGGCCACTGTATCTTATGAGCTTAATGTTCTACGCACAAGAGGACCAAGAAGAATGCAATGCACCATGCACTTGATACCCTTTGCTTCAATTGAGGAAGGGGGGACTGCCCCTACTCCATCGACATTTAGGAATTGCATTGATGAGAAGTTATCTCCTACATTAGTTTGGCATGGAAAAGATCAAGACATTAGCTCCACTAGTCTTGCTGAACCATTGGAATCGAACCACAACACAGGAGGACATCCATTAGTTTTGAAAAATAAAGCTCCTAGATGGCATGAGCAGTTGCAGTGTTGGTGTCTGAATTTCAAAGGACGTGTTACCGTGGCTTCTGTTAAGAACTTCCAGCTGGTTGCAGCTGTTGATTCATCCCAAGATATTCCATCTGTAGAGCAAGAGAAAGTGATACTACAATTTGGAAAGATCGGGAAGGACATTTTTACCATGGATTATTGCTACCCTCTCTCTGCCTTCCAAGCCTTTGCAATATGTTTAAGCAGCTTTGATACTAAACCCGCCTGCGAATAACCATGTCATTTTCTGTTTCTGGAAGTTGTTTGTAGATATTTCTTGAAGAAAGCTCTTTATGCCTTATCCTTGTCATCTGTGAGGACTTGCGGAGAGTCCGTTGATACATGTGATGTCAGTTCCGGAGATTGTATCTGAGTTCCAGAATTTGTCTAACTGCAGAATCGGAACTGTGTGTTTAACTTCATCTTTATTATGTTATCTTTTCGGGAAGTTAGTTCTTTTAGTTACTGAAGAATTCTTATTAGTTGTAGATATGTAATGTTGTGTAATCAGATTTTAGTAATTGAATGAAAATTACATTACAAGGCAATATTCCTTAGCAAATGTCTAATGATCTGCAAATACAGAATACAATCAAAAGGCATGTTTCTGTGGACGATGTAACATCCTTATTATTACTATTTACTTATTTTGTACAGAACTTTTTTCTTTTTTTTTGTGCTAAAGGTTATGTACAGATCTTTGACATCTTCTGGCATTCTGGTACTGAATATTGCAAACATGTTTCTGTGGATGTAGCATCCTTATTATTCCTGTTCACTTATTATGTAAAAAACTGTGATATCTTCTGGCATCCGGTAGAGAGTAGTCATTGCAATTTAGTGGGTCAGATAACATCTCTCTCATTATCTTTTTTCACATCTCTGCAGCCATAGCTAGATCCAAGAGACCGAGGCTTTTCAGGATTATCTGGGTCAGAGTCACTTGGTTCCATATAGAGCCCTCTGAGGATAGTGGGCTCATAGGTGAGCTTTTCCGAAGGGGTAATGTTGACTTCGGCCTTGTGTGTCTCGTGGGATTCTGTTCTATAATTAGACTTCATGGGCTCTGTTGGATAATGAGAGAGAGCCAGGTGGACGCCAGGGTTCCTTTCAGTAATGGAACTGTTCAACATAATTGAGTTATTGATATTTTGGATATTGCTGTTTATGTATGCTTTTGTCTCCTGATCGTCTTTGGTGTTTGCATCTTTTGACCTTCTGCCCTTGGAGCTTTCCTCTCCATCAGTGGTGGCGTCAGCACTCTCATCAAAATTGATCTTATAGCCTCTGTGAATGTGGACTGCTTCTCTTTTTTCTGCCGCAGAACCTAGTTGCATGGATGCTCCTCTATTTTCACCAACCAGGCTTATCACATTCGATGGTTTTTCTTCCATAGGATGCTCTGGATGTGGAATAGACATCTTATGAACAAGCTTTAATATGTCATTCCTTATCTCTTTTTGCAGGGAAACTCGTTCTCCATTTGATATCATGGGTTTTTGACGAGATTCACTTCCAGTGCTTTTTTCTTTCTGGTGCAAAATCGTGGTTTTATTTTGTTTTCCATTCAAGATTGAGGTATTTAAATTTGGTACCTCTTTTTCGCAAACCATCTCTTGCTTTTCCAGCTGCTTTTCTTCTGCTTGACATGCAACCATTGGCTGCTCCTTTGTATGTGCTATCGAGCCTGTTTCCTCAGTTGAATACTCTGCAACTATCTTCTGCTTTGGTTCTTGTGCCACTTCAGTGGCATTTTGCACCATTTCCTTCTCTTTCTTAGTTTCCACATGATATCCATCCGAGTTTGTGAGAGACTTGGGGTAAGTATCTGATTTTGTTGTTGGGAAGGGCATCTCTTTAGCCACTACAGGCGTTGTTGCAGTAGCTTCTGTAGGACCTGATTGCTTTGAAGGCTGTACTACAGTCACAGTGGGTTGAATGGTTGCTTTAATCGGGGAGGTGGAGATTGGACCGTATGTAATGTCTGTCTTGGACTGAGCCTCTAGTGCTTGTGGTCGAGGAACAGCTAGGTTTTGATCCTCTTCAGAGACAGGTGATAGGGGCTTGGTGGAACTGGGAGGAAGCTGAGAACTCTCTATGGAATTTAATGTTTTTGACGGAGAGGGGTGCTGATTAGCTGTTCCTCCTGTTGATTGTCCATTTGTGGCTGTGAGAGGAGAAGAGGGAATTGAAGATGTTTGGCCTGAAGACTGAAAGGGCAAAAGGGAATATTGAGGCTGACGGACTGTTTGAAATGATTTTTGGGGCTGTGGGAGAGCTGGGGATGAGCGCTGAGACGCAGCTTGTGCTTGAGGGGATACACGAGCTGGTGATGGGGGCTGAAAGGCAGCTCGGGATTGAGTGGATGCACGAGATGGTGAAGAGGGCCGAGACTCCATTTTTGATAATGGCTCAGCTTGGGGAAGAGGTTCTTGTACAGAAACTTGCCTTGGAGACCTCAATGGCGGCATCTGAGGTGGAATTGTGGGGGTAGGAGTGATGGTGGTCTCAGTCGGGCTTTGTTTTTCAACTGTAGGTGGAATTGGCAGGGTAGAAGTAGAAGCAGCCGCCTGGGCAGGGCTTGGAGTTTGAAGTGTAGTTTGTGTTATGGGAGCCTGTGCTTGGGTGGTAGTGAATTGGGAATCAGTTCTTGGTGATGTTTGAGCTTGGGGAAGAGCTGGTTGTGATGGGGCTATACTTGCAAACCTAAATGGTTGCCTTTGAGCAGGAGCAGGAGCAGGAGTTTGGGTTTCAGCTGAAGTTGTAGGGGTTTGGGTTGAGGTTACACGGGGAGGGCTTCGAGTTACAGCTTCAGGACGAGGAGCTGGTGCAGATGGAAGCATCCAAGGTAAGCGAAACCGGAACATTGGCCTTTGTTCCCCCATTTTTGATGAATTTTGAACAACGATGTGCTAAAAATAAATGGTTTTTGGTGTTTCCTAGAATGGCTAGTTAGGCCAATATATATGTTTTTGTTTTTGATACTTTGGAAATGTTTGAAGTGGGTTAGCACTTTTGTGTTGTATACCCCATTTTATTTCACGTCTTGGTTCTTTGCCTACCTTGAAGGCAATTACATTTTGTGTTTGAGATACATATGCTGCGTTTGGATCGAAAAAATGAAATGGAAGAATTAATTGAATAATTTTAAGGTATTTCAAATATATGTTTGATTGTTACCGGGAGTGAGTGGTGTAATATGATAGTAAACTTATTATACATATCCATTCCATTAGAATGACATATGAAATAAAAAAAATAAAAAAAAGATGGAATGAATTTTCATTCCATTAAAATGGTCAAATACACTATTTTTCTTTGCATTCCTTTTTTCATTCTATTCTCTCGATCCAAACTTACCAATAAATTCTCTAATCAACTTTCCTTATATGGCAGGTCTAGCATCCCTTTGTAATTGGTTTACGTTTCAATTTATTCGGTTTTAATTGACGAGGACACGTGGTGTTCGTTTATCACATGGTGAGATTGATTGTAGATTTCCCCGACAGTTTTGCACAGCAAGCTACACAAGCACTTAACCCAATCAAGCTTCAAGTGTGATAAGAACACCTTAATTGTTGTCATAACGATCTTGAGATTCACTGGCAATGCAGCTGATGATAGGTAATTTACTGATCCACTAAAAGAGTTCTGTTTTCAAAATTTTCAAATTTAAAAATATATATTTATTTTGAGAGCACTATTTTCCCATATATTTTTTATACTTTCATATAATCCCCGATCACATGAAAGTAGACTCACATCCTATTGAATTGTGAGAGAATATCATGTAAAAATATCAAAAACACATACAAAAATGATAATTCCTTTATATTTTTCTTCCGTTTTTACTCTTTAAATTTTTCTTCCAATACAAATAAATATTTTGCTAAAATTTTTATAATTATTTTAACAATACTTGACACTTTAAGCAACACTTGTTGATTTGACAATATCATTTTTGCAATGATAGTATTAATCCCCTAAATTCATTGAATGTTTAATTTTATAGTGTTGACAGAGAATCATGAGATATAAATCAACTCTATTTCTGGCAACAGCAGTTTATAATATTCAAAATTCATGAATTATTAGTTTATTACTGGCAACTGTTGCAAAAATCAACAGATTAAGGCGAAACAAGTGTGAAAATACAAGTATTTTTAACATAAAGTTCTCATTTGAGTCCAAGAAGCAAAGCTGCTATATATCTATAACGTAACGGAGAGGGGATGCTGACATCAGTCTTAAGGTTGTGCCACAAATTCTCTTATCCTTTTGTTCCTTTAAGTTTGGTTGTTTTACAATTTTGTCCTTTTAAATTTTTTCTTTTAATTTTATTCTCAAAGTTTGAAAAAAAATACTATTATGTTCCGTTGATGGTGTAGTCCTTTAAAACGGACAAGTGTATTGCACTACTACAGGAAATCATGTCAAACTAAAAAATATAGTTCACATACTATCATGCTGAAGAGCTCAATTTACTCCATTCAACTGCATCAAGCAGAGCATGCAAAATGCTGAAGGGGTCCTAAAGTATTAGAGAAGCTACCTCATTGCTGGTCTCTTAGTGGGCGAATGATAAAGGTGGTCTGAGATACTCAATGCCACCTTAAGTTAATTTGATGCTTTAAGCCCTTGGCTTTCCATCCATCCATGTACTCTTTTGGCATCTGGCACAAATCCGCCAGAAATAAGGGATCTGATGACCCTCTCGAAATCCCGTGCCCCCAACTGGGCCTTCCTAGTCTCGAGAACTCCCAAAGCTTGAAGAGCCTTCTTCTCATCCCCGGTCTTCGAGTACATATCACAAAGGCTTATGTGAACCTTTAAAGGAGGAGCCTCGCCCAGCTCAGTGATCTTGCCCAATAGTTCTTCAGCTTCATCAATCAGCTGCATTTGACCAAACCAATCCACCAGGGCACTATAAGTAGCAACACCAGGCTCAACCCCATCCTTCTCAAGCTGCAGCAGAAGATTCAAGGCCTTATCCAATAAATTCTTCTTCTCGTAAGCCGCAATCATGCTTGCAGTACACCTGTCATCAGGCTTGAGGCCAATATTAATCATGTAGTCAAAATGGTACCTCGCGTGATCTGGGTCACCAGCTTGGCCATATGCCTCCACAAGCAATCTACAATACCCCAACCTTGGATGGAACCCTGCAAACTGCATAGAGGTAGCAATTCTTTGGACTCCAGTAATATCATCACACTGCGCATATGACCGAAGCAAGGCCATATAAATCTCCTCTGAGGGTTTGATGCCTCTGGTATCCATTTCGCCAATCAGTAATTCAGCTGACCGTGGTTGGCTGGCATTTAAGTAGGCCATGATCATGGAGCTAAAGACCTTCATATCAGGATGGAAACCACGGCTCCTCAAGCTTTCAAATGCCTCTTTTGCCCGATCAAGGTTGCCTGCTTTGCTGTGAATGTGAACCATAATGCTTAATGTCAGGATATCTGGTATGATGCCATCTTCATTCATCTTCTTAAGTATTCTTTCAGAATCTTCTAAGCGGTTATCTTTCGCATGGGCTTCAATAAGCTTCGAGTAGTCTCGTACGTTGGTTTGGAAAGATTCTACACCAAGTAAAAGTTCTGCAACCTAGAAATTGTTAATAGCCAAATATTAGGAATAACAGCCTATATAAATTAGAATTAGTGATTGCTACCAACTAATAGTTGTGTTAGCATGCTTCAAAGATCATAAATAAATAAATAAATCCATGTCTACATCGCTGCTCCGATATTTTCTTAGGTTGTGCATGTACCAAATATCCTAATTAAATGACAACTCCGGAACAAGAGGGCCGTTATGCTCCTTACTAAACTTGTTGAAGAGATGAAATAAAACCAAAGTCTCCTATGCAGTGATATCAAAGTAAGACAATGGCAGCATAAAAACAAAGGATAAGGGGAAAACAAACTGGCATACAAACACGCAAACTAACATACAAAAAGAGTTTCTCTCTGGGGCAAGAGAATTCTCGGGTACAGAAATACAGTACAATTAAGTCCATGAAATGACATGACAAGCATATGCTTCAAATTATTATCAACGTCAAGCTCAAATAAACTAGAAGTATGAATAGCAGATGCTACTTGCATATTAAATATTCTTCATGTCTTAATCACTTATGCATATGATGAAAATAGGCCTTGTAGTATGGACAAAAGTCTAGTAGACACAAAGAGTGTAACATAACATGAAACCATAAACTCAACACTAACCAATTCAACAAGACTAGAAAAGAGCCGATAACTTGACCACATCAAGAAAACAGAACATGAAGAGGATACTGACAGAACACTCATAATACTCCACCTATAAGGTTATATAAATAACAATGCACACTAGAACTTGAAATGCGTGAGTACAGCAGTGTTGGAGCCACGTTTAAAAGGAACTTCAAATAGTGTGACAGCATAAAGTCCTTTGAAGGAAGATGGCTTCCCTGATGATAAGAAGCAAATTAAATCTTACTTTTGAGATAACTGCATTTATTGGAAATAATATGCTCTCACATGAGAATAATGAAATATACAGCAAAAACACAAATAATGAAATAATTAGGACACTGATATTTCCACATACGCTTTTGATATTTCCACATAATACGCTCTCACATGAGAATAAAGTGGGTCCCACTTTCATGTGAGGGGAGGAAATATCAAATCACATTTGGAAATAGTACTCCTCAATAATTATTATACACACATTGTAGAGGGAATTGGTCTAAGTTAACATGTACCAACAGTTTCACATCCACCTGTCAGTGTTGAACACTGATGCAATCTGGTCAATGCCCGACGCTTCTGTTAGGCATCTATATGTCAAAGGGCACACTAAAGGCTAAATGTATAAAAATATGGGCAGAAAACTGAAGAACTTGCCGTTGAGGAAAACGATCAGGGAGAGAAATTTTTCTCAATAATCAATATCCATTCATATCAAGCATAAAATGGAATTACTTGCAGTATTCATATTTATATGAACATTCTAGACTTCTTCATATCCAAAGAAGAGTAACAAATATCAATGATTTTGTTTTGATGGTGGCATGCCTTCCAATTTTTGTTGCAGTAGCTGAGTAGCAGAATAAATTGACATTGGGGGCAATGTAAGTAAGATGATACTGAATCATTCACACTTTTATTTCCTTAATTTAACTATAGATAAGAGAAAGTAAAACAAAGCAGTTATCGATGTCATTAAAAGAAAACCTTAATACATAGATACTAAACCACATAATCATGCAACTCTAATAGATAGCTGAAGATAAAGATTGTATAGTACCTTATAATATAAACCCGTGTTCTGTTCTTTCAATCTATCAAGCAAACTAATCCAGTCAATCCTGCTAGGTTGGAGAAGTTCCATCCATTCAGTTAACAGTATAGACACATCATCATCCTCTTGCAATGAAAGGATTTTCTCCGTAACAAGTTTGCATTTCCCTGATATCGGCTTTGCTTCCTGAGGCCAAATGATTTCTCCAGTCTCGTGGATTTTATCTGCGACTTCAACCCATTTTGGGCCAGAAAGATCAAGACCATAAATCTTGTATTTTATCTTCCCATGTCTTTTGGGGAGAGAAATAACCTTAGGCTTCATTTCTTCTGCCATAACTAAATCACTTTCAACAGTCTCTTCATTCACAGTTTCAGATTTCTCTGCTTCTTGGGACCGAGCTTCCTCCTCTCGGAGACGCACCAAACTCTGATAAAACTCAGTCTCCTCAAGTTTCTCTCGAGCCCATTTGAACCTCAGCTCTCTCAGCATATCCCCACAAATACCTGCCTCACCAGCAAATTTATACATTTCCTTAACTTCATCATCTTGAAGAAAAGTCTTCATTTTTTCCTTCTTCTTTGCCTTCTCCATATCATCCCAGACCATGTTGCTAACTTCCCAAACAGTCTTCCATAAGTCCTCACTGAAATCATCTGATGGGGTGACTGCTGCTGCACCAAGCATCTGCTCAAGGCCACCCTTCTCCATATCTGATACAACCTTTCCAAAAATGATCAGAAGCATGCCATCAATTGTTTCCTTATCAAAGTCAGTGTAGACTTCAGAGAGCTTCCCACGCATTATCCAGACAAATCTGGACAAGAATTCATTTATGGGTCCATCCTCCTCTAAATCATCAGAATCATGTTCTACATCACCGCTTGAATCCTTCAGATCTATTACTTGAGAAGAGTGAAAAAAATTACAGAAGAACCAAATGGGCTTTGTACATTTACGACTTTGGAAAGGAGAAGACGCATGAATATTTGGAGAACAAATGGGCAAAGAGATAGGGGTGGTTATGGTGGAGGCATTCTTGTAAGAATGGGGGTATGGAGATAGAACTCTACTATTGAGCCTAGTAATATTGTTAACTGTCTGCCTGGAAAAGATGCGATTCAAATTCATGGTTTTGTGAGAGAGAGAGAGAAATAGCAGAATTTGGATTTATAATGCCAAAACCTAATGGAAAGTTCCAATGCTGCAGATGATACTGTAGAGTGTAGAACAATAACTAACCATCTGATTTTCAGCTGTTCAACTCAACCAGCACTTACTATATGATTCAGGTGCTTGGTTATCATATTCCTAGGACCAAAGAAATAGATATTGACACGTCAACAATAATAGTATAGTATCAGCCAAACATAGTAGGAAGCGTAAGTAAGGAAAATGATGAAGGAAAATACAACATATGCAGGGGCACATCAACGAGACAATGGCTATAAATATTTTAAATTTATACTACTTACGGATAGATATACTAGTCTTTGCATATACCTGTGATTCTTTTACAGAGTTATCAAAACTACATTTCATTCTTCTCCATCCAAAAAAACAAAACAATCATATTCATTATCTTAAATAAAAATCCACAAAACCTCAATAACATAAGAAACACCCGAGAAACTATGATGCACCATTAAAAAAACATAGATGAATAAATTCAAGAACAATAGCCTCTTTTTAAGTAAAAATACGATAAATATATTCAAAAATAATAGGAGAAAAAAATGAGGCTCGTTACAAGAAGATCTAATTGTACAGATGAATGTGAGAATAAAGGAATGAAAAATATAACCCATTGATTTAAAATTTGGTATTTTAAATCCTATTGCGTCACTACAATTAAAAGAAAAACAATAATCTCCATTCATTTAATACTTTACAAGCTGAGACACCATTCAAAATCTCACTTCCAATTATTTTTGCCCATCCTATCCTCTTTTCTTCTTCATAAACATACTTGGGAATGAAAGATTACTTTTTCTGAACTCAACGGATACATCTAGCGCAAATATAAAGGTGAAATGATTGGCGAGATTACCAAATAGAAATTATGTAAAACACTGCATTTTTATATAAAATGCATTCAAATCTTGCAACTAAAAGCATTTGCGAAACCAAAGTTTAAATCTCACCTGAAGACGAGAAAGCTTGAGGCATTAATTTAGGGATTGCTTTACAGTGTCTAAGACTGGTAAGCGGAGAGAGAGACGTGCAGAGGAGAAAGGGTTAGCTAGGGCTTCGAGTCCATCGTTTTTACTTTTACATTTTCTAAATTTCTTAATATTTTATGTAATTTAGTCCCTCCATTCCAAAAAAAAATAAAATAGTATCTAATATAATTTTTTAAAATAAGTTGAAATTTAAAATTCAAATTGAATATAATTTTTTTTCTTATTTAATTATTTGATTATAAATATTGCTTAAAAGGTACTAATAAATTTAAAATTTTTGTTTCAAAAACTATAATATTCACTTAATAATTTTTTTTTGTGGAACAGAGAATTATTACTCTGTCTCCTTTCACCTATTGATTTTATAAATATGAAGGGAATATGTTATTATTCTCTTTCTAATTCACAGCAAGAGTCTTCTTTTTTTAATCTTAGTTAGTTTGAAAATTTTAAAATTCAAAATTGTGGTGTAATGTTAACTTTGCAATAATTAGAATTAAATAAATACAAATTAATTTTAAAATTTATAATTTTACGAGAAATTGATAATAAAATTCTAGGTTTAATATTTAGTGTTAAATTATTTTTAAAAAATATTACGTGCAATTGTTTTCTAAGTAAATTTTAATATACAAAAATAAGGGTCCTAGTTTAATTTTTTCGAAAGCCAATTTGTGACAATTTTTGTTGATTTGTAGATACCGTAAACTAATATTTATTAATTATTATAGTTTTAAATTGATATTTTAAAACTTAATTAAATTTATATTATTTGTATGATTTCATAAATTTGCTTTCTTAAAATCAAACCTAACTCTTATCTAAATGCGAGAGAATAAAAAGTTAAATAAGACTTTCATTTTTAAAGGAATAAAATTAGTTATCTAGTTTGTTGATAATATATATATATATATAGCACAAATTTACACATTTAACTAAATTACTAAATTTTGAAAAAAATACTTTAGAAAAGGTATATATATAAGCCTAAATATAAATTAGTACCCTAAATTTTTATAGTTTTTCATTTTGGAGATTAAACTCTCAATTTTTTCAATTAAGTGATTAAATTTTTTATTTTTTTATTTTGGGGATTGTCTTATCAGCTTTTACAATTAGAAGATTAAAATTTTAATTTTTTTTCTTCACTTTGGAGATTGTTTTCTTATTTTTTTCTAATTACGTCTAATTGATAGTTATGTATTTGTTTAATTTATTTCTTTTTATTAAATGAAATTATATATTTCCTCCGTCCCAGATTAAAAGATTATTATTAACTTTTGAATGTTGATTTAAAATATTTTTAAACTCAAAACTGATAAAATACGTTAAAAATTATGAAATAACAAGATTTTAATTAGTATTACATTTATATATTTTAAATAGTTATCATGATATTGATTATTGATGATTTTTTTAAGTTGGGTTTGTAATGTCTTAAATTTATTTTAAAAAATTAATAAATACCTAATTACAAGAATATCTAAAGTCATCATTATAAGTTTTTAAAAGTATCAATAATCAATATAATGATGAATATTTAAAATGTATAAATGTACTACTAACTAAAATCTTGTCATTTCATAATTTTTAATATATTTTATCAATTTTGAGATTAAAAATATTTTAAATTAACTTTTAAAAATCAATAATAATTTTTTAATTTGTGACGGAAGAAATACATAATTTCATTTAATATTAAGAAATAAATTAAACAAATACATAACTATCAATTAGACATAATAAAAAAAAATTGAGCAAACAATCTCTAAAGTGGGGAAAAAGAAGAAGCTTAATCCCTTAATTACAAAAACTGATAAGACAATTCTCAAAGTAAAAAATAATTAAAAATTTAATCACTTAATTAAAAAAATTAAAATTTTAATATCCAAAATAAAAAAATATTAAAAGTTCCGAGTATTCCAAACAATTAATAACAGATTAACTGCATGCATCACTTCCGAATGTCATGAATTAACTATAAACTCGGATCTTATTCTATCGTCGTGCATGCTGGATTCGGGCTCCTCGTTGTTTCCTTCAGATACCTTATTTTCTTGGGCCTTGGGGCAGGAATTGGTTGGGCTGGATTTGTTTATGTCATACATACATACATTGACACATACATACATACACTCCTGTTTAACATAATAATATACCAGCAGAGAAATATATATACCCCACGCACACATTATTACTCTGGTTCTAGAAGTTTTATGGAATCAAACTCTCCCTCTAAACAAGGAATACCTACGTTTTACATAACAAGTTGTACTTATTTGACTAAAAAAGCTGCAACATATCTAATCTATTCGAATATAACACCAATTTGTTGTCTCCTTTGGACATAACCAGTGTCCGTCCAATCTACTAAATACCATATGCTTTACTAACTGAAATTCTGCGATTCTTATTGGTTGGTTGGTTCCTGTAACTTATGCTCTTCTCTCTCCTTATCTCTCCTCATCTCTTTTACTACTTTCCCATGTCCATTCACAAATCTTTCTTTCATCAAACTTCTTTATTCAAAGATTCCATCATGGTGGGGGGTTTCAAGCTTTTTCTAGTATAGTAGTTGAGTGGAATGGATGGACCATGTAATTACGAGATGCATTTTTAAACCCAAGATTTTTAAATTTAATTTTAGAAAAATAATTTATATATCAATTAATTAAAATATAATAACAGTTGGATTCGTTATCTTGACCTTCCTATTTTATATATTCACACGTGCCAATATATTTTTACTCCGTGATATTTTTTTTGATAAACGGTCACGAAATATTTTATTATTGCAAAAATCATCAAATATAACACTACACTAAAGTGAATATCTTCTATCCAAAATATAAGAACATGAAATTCTAAAAATTAGGCAAACGTCGTATTACCATCATGGCCCACATGAATAGAGGTGATCTCATCAAAAACACTACAAATCATGCAACAATCCTTTGGAATATCTCGCTAAGGTTGATAAATGATCAATGACTCTGTTGCTATTACTTGCAATTATTAATTTAAGGAATCCAAAATCTTTGGAGAATCGAAGAGTGTCTCTTACAACCAAAGCCTGGGCACAATCGAAATCCAGGTTGCCTTCAATTCTATCCACGCCAGCTCCAATAACCTGTTATGGCGAATCACAAAACCAATTCCTACTAATCCCTTACAGAGGGAGGCATCACAGTTGACCATAACAACTGAAATAGGTGGCTTCTGCCATCGATAGTGGGGATTCCGTTGATCTCTCACCACCTAATAAATTGCGAGCATCCTTGTGCGCATGCAGTACATTATTCCGTCTAGTCCAAATACTCCGTACCACCAGGACAATACTCGGTATTTAATATAAAATATCAATTTATTATCATAATACATAACCAATACTCAAATGTGGTACCAAATGACAAATGTGCCCTTAATATTAATTAAAAATTTAGAGATGGTTGTGTGATTCCAACATTGAAAGTAGTAACAAAGTAAAGACAAATTAGGAATATTACAACACATTATTGACCTAAATTAAAAAAAAAAAAAGTCTAAGTGCACAAACATAAAACACAAATTCAAACACTAATAACATTTACACCATTAAAAATATATCTCGTTTTATAATAAAATAAAAAGAAGGGGAGCACTATTTTCATATGTATTTTTGATATTTTCATATGTTCCACACTCAAATGAAAGTGTAATTTACTTTGTTTTTATGGCAGAGAAAATTATGTGAAAATATTAAAAATACACGTGAATTTATAAGTTCCCTAAAAAGAAATAAAGATCTTTAATTTTGAAAGAGAGTGTGCTATTTGCATAGGAAGTCAGAAGTTAATGTTAGCTTCACTTCTCAACCCATAAAACAGAGGGCCTAATCCAACTAAATTCATAAAGATATGGACTCCACAAAGGCTCAATGACAATATCCAGTCATCTACCATATAAGAAAACCAACTGGAATATTAATGTTTCCAAATTTCCAATCATGGGGAAGGACCGCATAGGGCTAGTGAACATATTTTTTCCAAGGTGATAGGTGAGGAATCCATGTGAAATGAATTTTTCTTGAAATGGATTTGAGATGATAAGGATTCTAAATATAATGATATGGCTATTGTTGTACAGTCTCCTAGTGCAATTAACTGTACATTGCCATTTGCAGGGCCCTCCACTTGCATGTGGATAGTATCTTAAAGCCAAGGAACCTTGGCAAGTTGTCTAGATGGGACACCCTCAGAAACTAACTTTTGTGAATTTTAATAATTTTGATAAATAAAAAGGAAACTAATATTTTTATAGAGTTTTTTTTAATATTTTAATATAAAAAGTGTCGCTATAGGTTTATAACGACGGTTTTGACCGTTGCTATAAGTTTATTATAACAATAGTTTACATGTGAAAATATTAAAAAAAATATTTGAAAATATCACTTCCCAAAAAAAAAGGATAACCTATCACAGTGACCACATTTTACCTCTTGTATATTGTACCCCATCATACTTGTCTAAACAGATCATCACCTTTTATGAAGGTGTAAAAGTTCATTCCTGCATATCACCCAAGAATTTGGAAATGTGAATGATATTATTAATGAAGCCTGATCCAACTTTGATTTAAAAGTAATTACTAACTTATTCAAAAGGTAATCTTTTATTGCATTATTGTATTGTATTATGTATGAAATTTTGAGATAGCGATCTGAATTATAGCTGTTAACGTCTGATTTTGTATTGCTCGTCCAAATCACTAAAAAATAAGCAAATTGCACGTGGAACAGACAAAAGTCACACTTATCCCCCGACGGATTGGGTTGTCGGTCCAAAAGCGAACACAATGGAGGGAATTAAATTACTGAATAACAATAACATTTTGCGTATGAATGAATGTGTGTACCGTGCTTCTTGCTTATAGTTGTTTTAGTCTACCAGAGACCAATTAGGAGTGAGAGTCTTTTTTCATATCTTTTTATAACTGCAATTAATTAGTGATTGAGTAATTTTCAAATTAAATCTCCTTTTCTCCTCCACAACAAGAAAACACAATTTTATTTCAATATGGACTCTGCCACTCTTTATTCAAGCCCACTAGAATTAACTATAATGGGCCAACACTACTCATGACCCATTGACCAACACCATCCAGGTCATAATAAATAAAACAAATTGGGTTGTACCTTAACCAGACCCAAATAATTATATCCTAACGTTGCCCTCCACTCTCTTATTATGAAGAATTTACAATAGGAGAGTAATCAAAAAGTCCATCATACCCTTCATTAAGCCCAGACGCTATTAAACCAACAACTTATGTTGTCGAACCCACCATCAAACATCGCCGAACCCAACATTAACTCCACCGAACCCGCCACTAGACCTATAATTGATACTGTCGAACCCCTACAAACATCCTCAAACACAACATCAACTCCACCGAACCCAACATCAACTCCGTCGAACTCCAAAACAATAAGAAGAAAAATGCCCCTAAAATGTCTGATGTAGAAAAAACAACAACACTGCAAAACCAAACGCCAAAGACCTGCCAAAGCTACCTCCAAAACCTAAAATTTTGAATCCATTCCTAAAATTCAATCGACCCCTCTAAACTACCTCCTGATCACCAAACCAAGGAAAAATCCCTAACTACCTAACTGCAAGTCAAACACGCCTCACCTCCTCCGACCACCTTCGATCCCCAACCCGAATATCGTCCAATAGATCTTAATTGAGCCAAATATACCTCCCTGAAGTAGGTCACCCAAACTCCACCAATACAAGATCCAACGAGATCCGACCTCAAATACAACCGCATTCAATAAGCCATCCAAATATAAATAATAGTTATTGCCAGGGCTACTCCTGAACCCGATCCTCCCTTTGAATCCTCTTCGAAAAATATACATTTTACCACAAAGTCCGCCAATGTCTATTCTTTATTTGCCATTCGTAGTCGATCACCTACGATGAACTAACTTAATTCTACTACTCAAGTAACCATTCTACCAATGTCTCCTTGATCCTCTGTTCAAACTTCTGACTCTGATTCAGATTTGTCGTAGCTTCCTCAATCATTATGAAATTTTCTACCTGCTCATAGGCGTCTAACAAGTCTTTTGGTGAATTGAACATGACATCCTTAATAAGCTCTCGTGATCGACCATATAATTTGTTGCATGACTCTTCACGATGTGCTCGTAGGAATGTGTGTGATCACAAAGATCCCCAATGTAAGGCCTCGACTTTTATGAAATATAATTTAAATTTTTCTTCATATATATATGCATATATATATTCTTTGAAACGGTAAATGGTTAAATAAACAAAGGTTAAGTTAAAAATATTTTGTGCAAATTTTATTTTGTTAGAGAATATTCGTTTTGTTGGTTAATATTCATTCTGTCGGGGAATATTTGATTTATATGACGGGGCCGAAATAACCAAATATTAGTGAATCTCACAACGAAATATTGTCGGATACAAAAAAAACGACAACAGTAACCTTTTTAAATAAAAATGGTTAACGATATTATCACTTTTAACTGTTAAAATAACCGGTAGTAAAGGAATAGTAGAACACGGTATTGCACATTAATATACGGTATTACACAGTATCACATGGTATGACACAATGTTTCATATTATTGAACTAATAAAGTGGTTATTGTACAATATTAATTTTATTGAACCAATAATTGTCACATGTACAATAATTTATATTATTGAACTGATAATTGTTACAGTAGCATATGATATGCATAATAATTCACATTACTGAATCAATAATTGTCATTACACAGTAACGTACTTTTTCTTTTATTTTTATTTCTCTGCATTATTGTTATCATTATTATGATGTTGATTTAACTGTTGTATTTCATTATTAGTTAGTATTTTTGCTGGTATTATGAGTCTCTAATTCAGAAAATCAATTACATTAATAACAATTGGTTATAATAATGAATAATTGTAAATAATTGGTGAATTATTGTTAAACTAATTTATAAAGTTATTTGTTTTATTATAATAAATTATATAAAGTTATTTACTTTATATAAATTATGTAAAGTAAATTATTTTGTTATGATATAGTATATAAAGTTATTTGTTTTATATATAAAGTTAATTGATTTATACATAAAGTTGGTTATTTTATATATAAAATTAATTGATTTATATATAAAGTTAGTTGTTTTATATATAAAGTTAATTGATTTATATATAAATTTAATTATTATATATATATATATAGTTAATTGATTTATATATAAAGTTAGTTGATTTTTATATATAAAGTTAGTTGTTTTATATATAAAGTTAATTGTTTTATTAAATGAATGGTATAGATTAAATATAATATAATAATTATAGAATTTGAAATGAACGGTGTAGATTAAAGATGATTTTTAAATGAATGATTTAGATTAAAAAAAATCTTAAAAGACGAAATTTTTCATAACTTTCTTACATATATTTTCTTTCACTCTCTAAAAATTTTTTAAGGTAAGTTTTTCTCTATGTATGCTAGGCTACCTCATGTATTGGTAAATATCAGTTAGAGTGTTACATTTATATTCCAAGTCATTCGTAGTTTTGAAATCTTTTTGCATTCTTCTTTGAATTCCAGAGTGAAATTTTCTTATGTACAACAACTCTTTCGAAAAATTATAGTAAATTCATTATTTGTCAGAATTTAATGAATTTGAAGTCTTTTCTTTTAGTTTTTCGTCCTCTACAACTTTGAAGAAAAAAGAAAAGTCATCTTCATGCCTTAAAATGCTAAAATTCATAACTTATTCTAATTTTCGTCACTATTTTTAATCTTAGTTTTGAAAATTTATATTAACTCCGAATTAAGTGTTTCTTGAGTCTAAGCCGTGAATCTTTTCGAGAGTAACATTATTTTGAAAATATAAAAAGATTTTGAAAGCTCTAGAGGATCTAAAAGTCAAATTCTTTACTGCTACATAGACAAACAAGGAAGGATTTGTTCGACCGTAATTTTTGTTTTACATTATCAAGGTAAGGTGTATTATTCTTTTCATACTCATAAAAGGATATCATTTTCTTTCTTACTTGTAAGAGATATCATTTTCTTTCATACTCTTAAACTTACTATGGTAAGTACTATTTGGTAAAACTTCCTGAAATGATTATATGTTCCTTAATAGTTTGCACTTCATTTAATATCATTTCAATTGAACTTTCATATTTTTTTGACCATTTCTATTAAAATTTAACCGTTATTTTTGAACTATGAATCTTGAATATCATTCTTGAATTTGAGTTCACATCATGTTTACAATTTGGACATTATTTGAATATGCACAAAGTAAAATTGTAAACTTTCGATATTTATTGTTTATCCTATTTCTTCTGTTCATCATTTAAATCACTATTATTTGTACTAATCATCAAGAATGAAGTTGTTATGAATATCTTTGACTTGAGTGCAAAGATAATTGATGAATATTTGTGGCCTGTGACACAGATGATTTATGATAGGATAAAGACGATATAATTTTTGAGTATCTTTTAGGGCATGTGGTGATTGTTCTATTTAGCTTGGGGAAAAGAAGAACTATTGTTTGGTATGATTATAACCAAAGGCTGTAAACTGGTATGATCATGACCATTGGTGTTATATTTGAATATCTTTGGCTTATAGTGCAAAGATGAACTGTTATTTGATATGATTATGACCAAAGGCTGTAGACTAGTATGATCATGACCATTGGTGTTATATTTGAATATATTTGGCCCGTAGTGTAAAGATAAACTGTTATTTGATATGATTATGATCAAAGGCTATAGACTGGTATGATCATGACAATTAGTGTTATATTTGAATATATTTGGCCCGTGGTGCAAAGATGAACTGTTATTTGGTATGATTATGACCAAAGACTGTAGACTGACATGATCATGACGATTGGTGTTATATTTGAATATCTTTGACCCGTAGTGCAAAGATGAACTATTGATTTGCATGATTATAATCAGGAGTTGTGAATTTGTATGATCATGACCAGTGTCGTTTTAGATGATAAAGGTTGATGGTAATTTTTATGAAAAATAAAAGCTAGTCGACATCATGGTCTACATAATTTTTCTAATGGTTGTTGTTCTGCTACAACTGTTGATTTGAACTTTGTTTAAGAATTTAACTGCAGTTGTTGATTTAAAATTTTTTGTTTATTATATTCAATTAAGAACTCAACTGCTGAATGCTAATGATAATTTATTCGTCATTATCTTAGTCATGATATTTTTTTATTGGGTTATTTGAGCCCACCCTTTCTTTTTGTTCCATTGTTCTTCAGGTAATGAGAGTGTAGCTAAGATTAGTCGGGGAATGGAGTGATGATTCGAGTTTGTAGATGATAGTCTTCACCATGTTGTATAATAGTATGGTAATAATAGTGAAGATTTAATTATGTATTATTGAGTTCTATATTTTTGTGTTTTACATTGTTTTATATTAGTTGTGTATTTTAACGTCTTAAGTTTGAACTGTATCGACCCGAATTTGGGGGCGTCACACCCAATGTCATCATATGTCTCCAGCGATGGTAATTTCTTTTTCGGATCATCCTTCTCTTGATCAATTGCAAGTTAAAAAGGACACTTTAGATCAATGGGCTTCAGATCTGACTGCATTCCCGTAAGCTTCCGTCCCAACTTCGTTACCCTCTACAGGACTGCGTCAAAGACATCTAGTGTTTTGTCACGTCTTTTTCTATCCAAGTCCGAGGACCGATCCTGCCTTATACCCCTTCTCCCAGTATCTTCATTATGCCTATTATTAGGCGGGGACCTGATTCATCTTTGATGAGAGTGAACAGTTTCTCTATTATATGAAATCTGCCTTGTACCTCCCCTCCTTATGTCTTATGTGTGACGATCCTTTGATTACTCCTTATGTAGTGATGTTGGAGGGTCATTCACACGGCCGTGCCAAACTCGACTTTATGGCGTAAGCTCTTAGGACCCTTGGGAGGCTTTATTTATAAGTTCTGAAGAACTGCCCAGCTTATATCTACAGTCCGCCTTATATCTTTATAATAGCCATCTCATTCCCTGAGGGAGGCTTTATGAATAGCCTGCCTTATACCTTCAGCCCGCCTTATATGACCATGATAGCCAACCGCGGAGTAGCCCAAATGAACCATATAAAATTTGCGTATTTTGTGTGATTATTTTTCTTTTAATTTCTTTTTGCTAAGATTTTACTAAAATCAGAAGAGTACAGCATCCTTGGCTGGGGAGCAAAAGAAATGGTAGAAGCAATCATGTGCAGAAAAGTGAGGAATATTGGGCTGCTTTACTGCAATGAAGCTCTTATAACACTGCAGTTATATAAGAAACTATACACAAATTGTTACCCTTTCTAACTTCAATGAGGTGTAAACATCAAATTTTTTTAGCAATAATTTTTTTTTAAAAAAAATCACTAATTTTATAAAATACAATAAAACTAGTGTTTAAACCAGAAAGTGTTGCCTGATTTTTTCTTCCTCTAGTAAAAACAAAAGTATATGAAAAGAAAAATAGGAAATAAAAATGAAAGTAAAAATAGTAACCAAATGAAGCTTTAATTTAAGTCAACTCAATTTGGTCAACTACGTAGTGTTTACATCGTCAGCTTTCCAAATTTAGAAGTAGAGGATCCACCATTTACGGGCAGTATTGTCAACTAAAGTTCTTGTGATCTCATAGCAAATGTTAACCCAAGGCATCATATTCGATTATTAGACGAATTAAAAGAGTAGTAAAAGCATAAACTTTTTGACCAACAAATTATTTAAAATTAAGTGATTCCGAAACAAGTGGAAATGGAATATAAGGGGGTATTTAATATATTCAATCTCCGCCAAAACGGTTGGGCAGAATATTTAATATTGTTCATTCTCTGGTAAAATGGTTAGGCAGAACGTAGCTAAACATTCAAGCTCCTGCTTTGCAGGAACTCCCCTCTTCTTTTTTGACTGTTTGCAGGAACTCCTTAGTGGCTCTAATTTTGTACACATGTTTCGAATGCAACTTTTACTATGATCAGAAGATGTCAAAGGTTCATAATGGGATAGTATTTAGAGTCTTGCTACATATTGGAATTTTTATTTATTTTTTGAATTACAATTGCAAAAGATATGGATATATAGGAGTAGATAGTATTATAATGTTGACTGATCATATTATATATCTCTTTAAAAAATTTAACATTTATTATTATCCACGTAACTGATAACAAGTAAGTCAGTATATAAAAAAGAAAATGTTATCTAAGGCAATCCGTTAACTAAATTTGGCTAAAGTTACTTGACAAAATGACATAGTTTTATCTCCTCAGAGTTAAATTTTTTATTTTTAAATTTTATAAAAAAGATCTTTAATTTTACACTTTATACAAAATTACAGCGTTGATTATCTTTTCCCATATAATATTATCATTTTCCTAGTATTTTAAGGAATACAGATGTGTTATTCATTTTTTTATCTTATTCATTGTCTCATCCTATGTATTGCTCTTAGAAAATAGTTATCCACCATAAAAATTAATTGTAAATAAATACTTACCTTACACTCAACATAACATGTGAGAGGAGATGAGACAAAACATATGAAATGATTTAAAGAGGATCAAAATTTAAAAGGTGACACTAGGGATTAGAGAATGAACTCAACAGGTAGCAATCCCAGTTGGTTTAACCGCCAAATAGCTAACAGAATATATCCTTGAAAAGGATACAAGTTGCCTGCACTTATTCTTAGACAAACAAGATCCAACCCAGAGAAATTCCAGCTGCTTTAACTGCCAAAGAACCTTACTTGATGCTCAGACGTCAGAGCATGATAAAGCACCATTCCAAGCCAATGAAGTGCAAAGTTCAAGCATAAACTTGAAAAAAAAACAAGGCACAAAGTAGCGTAATTTTGAACCAAACACGTTCTAATACCATTTTAAAGTATCCATTTAAACCCATATAACACCGAATGAGGTTATTTAGGATTTCAAGGCTTGGGGGGGGGGGGGGGGGGGGGGGGGGGGAGAGAGAGATTTCTCTTTTCAATTTGAAACTTTGGCTATGTTAAGTTATTAGCGTTCATAGTATTATTTGTAGTAGTAGCGTTTAGTGTATTTGACTATTGTACAACAATTTGAAACTTTGGCTATGTTAAGTTATTAGCGTTCATAGTATTATTTGTAGTAGTAGCGTTTAGTGTATTTGACTATTGTACAAAAAATGGTACGGTGCATTTAAGCTCCAAATATTACGTTTAGAATAAACTGTTTGTCGACAAATAAGATTCTTATTTACCTTTTGAACTCTTAATACACTAAACGCTCCAAAAATTGGTATACTAATAAGCACTTTACTTTATTGGAGTAACCTAGACTCTGCAAAAAAGAAGTACTGCACTATCACAAGTTTAATACAAAAACCATGGCAAGATAGGTAAAGCGAGTTTCCTAAATCCCCATTTGATAGGTGCAAATACTTGATTACTTTCTAAAACTAATTGTAATTCAGAAGAATAATCTTCATGATTTACAGACAATGTGGATTAAAAGTTGCAACAACTTGCTGTAATATCAAAGCAACAACATCCAGGCCACCAAAAGCTGGCAGAATATCTCAGTGTGGTGTTCCTGTGGGCATAAGAATTATATCTGTTGGCGCATCTATCTCGATGGGTAAGGCTTTGAATCAGGGATCTAATCCCACCAGCTGGGTAAAAATTCTCTAGGAAATCCACTTGATGATGATATTAATAAAAGACAAGAAAAAGACTTTACAAGAATTCAAAGAAGTGCTTGTCCTTAACTGATTCTCCTCCGCTTCTTGTGTCCTCTCAATTGTTTCATGCTGTGGCTCCTGGATAAACAAATCACATCATCTTGTACCTTCTATTGCGATAAAATTATTCGCCAACTTGCTCCACCATGTTATTAGGTAAACCCTGATTCGATTTTGATTCAGAGGTGATTGTAAAGCTATTAAAAGGTGATTAGTCATGTTCCTTGAGCATAGGGCGAGTGGACCTGGAGCGGAATTAGGGATCCTGGACTGTATTATATACGTTACTATGAGATAGTGAAACTAATTTACAATTGACCATGGCGTAATTAACCCAACTTTTAGACGAACTACATAAATTTTGTATTTTGTTTGTGATTAGTTTCTTTCGATTTCTCTTTGTTACTGTTTTCACTGATCCAACTTTGATTCATATGTGATTATAAAATTACCCAAAAAGTGATTTTGTTTCTAGAAGAAGGTTGGTAGGTCCGGATTATGTAGGTCCGGATTATGTATGATATTGAGACTAATTTGTCATCCACTTTTGAACGAACCACCTAAATTTTATGTCTTTGTTACTGTTTTTGCTGCGTTGTTATTCCTTAACACACCCCCTCCACTTTCTCCAGTTTATAAGGAGCTAGCATCCCAACCTGTTACCTATACCATCCCCTTGACTCAAGTCTTCTCCTTTGACTGAGGCATCTCTTCGCTTTCCTTTTAACCTCTATTTCTTCAACTCTCTTTGTTTCCGACTCTAAAATCTTACACAACTTTTAGCAATGGCATCATCACGCAACTCTGGCTCTAACTGGACGCAAAGGCAGAACAAGCAATTCGAAGAGGCTCTGGCAACATTTGATAGGGACACCCCAGACCGCTGGCATAATATAGCCAGGGCAGTGGGTGGGAAATCAGCAGAGGAAGTGAAAAGGCATTATGATGTCCTCGTGAAGGATATAATGCAAATAGAATCTGATCAAGTACCATTACCCCCTTACAGAACCAACGGAGCCAACGCCCGAGGATTTGGTAATGAACAGAGGTGTGCATTTCTTTCAGATTCTTATTACGTATTGTATTGTGAAAGTTTTGTACAGAATTATTACAATTACAAAATTTATCTGTATATGATATTGGATATAATTATAAAGGTAACCTAACATATTACATATCTCTTTAAAAAAATTGTCGATAATATTTATATATGTAACTAACAACAAAAAAGTCGATACATAAATTCACAACATATATCATTTCCATCTCTTTCAACTAAATAATCTCAATGCATTGCACCCTTTATAGATCTAACCATTTATTTTTTAAAAAATTACAATATTTTTACATGATAATAGGCTTTTTCCTCTAAAGCTAGGAATTCTGCAGTATGACACTAGCATATAGCATTTGGTAAAAAATTATTGTCCTTTGTTACATAAGGTACTAAAGCATTCAATAACACAAACTCGAGCCTACATATAAGAATTAATGAATTTAAATGGACTTTAGCTTTTACTTTTCCACTTCTGGAATCTACCAAGAAAGTGAAAGGGCTTGTTATTTCAAATTATTTTAAGCATTTGCTACTTTTTTCCATTTCTGACCGGTTACAAATTTCCCCAGATAGAAATAAAGTATATTAATAGAAAGTGTGCGTCTTTTCTAACACAGTCCATTCAAGTTCCTGAAAGAACCACATGAAATCCAATCCTACTTGTTTTAGATAACATGCACATGATCGTATGGTGCAAATCTCCGACCACACCTTAGTATAATACAATAAATTAGTCGGTGCTCCTCTTCTTGACATGGATCAACACATGAGGCTACAAATTTTTTTTTTTTTTTTTTATTGTTGAATTCCCACATTTCTTTGTATTTCTTTCATTAGTCCCAAGAATATGCTACGTACAACATTTCTTCGATCAAACTAAAGCTTTTAATATCGTTCACGTTTCAATAAAAATGAATGTTTTTTCGTAGTAATCAGACTTAGGTCGACTGACATGAAAATAAGTTTTTTGAATGTCGTACTCAGTGCACCAGACTCTGTTAAATACACACTACATGCATGTATAAAATCTTCTAAATGTTAATGCAAATTGGAGGTTAATACTCTTTTTTTCCCTCAAAATTTGCAATTTAGGGTTCTATAAAAATGTAATGGTGCTTTTCTAATATTCCGTTTCCTAATTCTTTTACTTAAACAGGCTCTTCAAGAACCTGAGGACCTGAGGTTGTAGTGAAGCAATGGTTCCTCGCTGGCTGGCTGCACCTACTTATGTGTCAACTATCAAAAATCCCGTCAAAATTATCGATATTTTTCTTGTGTTTCTCATTTAATTTAGTAGTGACTGATGGTGTTGTTATATAGTCTTGTGTAAAACGCATAAAATTGCGCTTCTATGTTGTTGTTGTAACTTGTTCGTATGTAACTGCTGAATGTAATGTAATTTTCTAGTTTGAAAATTGTCAAACATTATGTGCTTTAAAATTGTCAATACATTTTAGGTGAATTACAAAATCAAATGAAAAGTTGCTCAAGGAACAATTCAAGATTTAATAAATAAGACATATTAAATCTTAGGAAAAAAAAACCCAATTATGAGGAAAATTATCATTTCTTTTCTCACTCTTTCTAGGTACTAACGGGTAACAACAACTTGAAATTAATTGTATAATTAAATGAAATGTGCATCTCTTTCATTGAAGAATCACATTCCATAAATTAGGAAAAATAACCTAATGCATGCACCACATCATAAATTGCTATATATATATATATAATCAGAATATCTAGAAGACTGGGGATACTTGTAGAAAAATAATTTTTTTGACAATTTGGAACAAAAGTGGAGATGCGGGGTATCGATCCCCGTACCTCTCGCATGCTAAGCGAGCGCTCTACCATCTGAGCTACATCCCCTCCTTGTGCCAAACTAGCGCTCTCGCATCATAAGTGAGTGCTCGTTGTGGCAAACTAGCGCTCTACATCTCAACTATATTTCTTCAGAAGATGCTCACAAATGGATTGAGATACAATTCCCTTACCATATAAAAATCATTATATTGATAATTTTTTATTTTTAAATATGTTATTGGATAAATTGTAATTTTTAATTTGATAATTAGATCATATAGTTGATCAATGTATTATATAGATACTTATATTTTAATAACAGTAGCAACTAATTTTAGCATTAATAATACTAATGTTAGTATTGATAATAGTATTAATAAAATATTATTTATACTCGAAATATAATTACACTTTATTTTTATAATACTAATATAATTCTTATAAAATTATATTAATCCTAATTCTTTACTTGGTTAAACTGAAGCAACCAAATTCTACTTTTAAATGTAGTTTCTTTCTATATAAAAGTAATAATAATAAAATCCTACTTCTATTTTAAATATAATTATACGTACAATTTTAATAATAATAATTATTAATAATTGATAAGGTGATCTTATATATGATTCTTTCATTGTAAACTATTTTACTTAATTATCTTTGTTTCTCTTGATTTTATTGCACAATGATGATATTGTTAATTTTTTATTATTTGCTTCTTTAATAATTTGATTGTCAATGTACATTTATACTTATAATTTAATAATAATATCAACTTAGTATTATGTAAGATTATGTTCATAAAAAAATATTTTTCTTCTAAAATTTATTATATAATTGATAATAAAATTGTACTTATATTGTAAATATAATTATATTTATATTTTAATAATATTAGCAAATTTAAGTTAGTTAAGATGATTTTAATGAATTTTTTTTCTCAAACTGTATTATCTAAGTAGTAATAGAATTTTATTTAATAATGATAACAAATTAATATTTAGTAAAATGATCTTATGATCGATTGAACTAAATTATGATAATGGTGATGTTTTTAATTTAGGTTTACAGATTATTATTGGATAAAGAAATTAATTTTTATTTTATTATTTAATAATGAAATTATATTTTTTTATTATTATATTACATTTATACATTTTATCTTAATAAAAGTGACAATTCAATATTAGGTTAGATACCCATATAAGAAAATTGTTTATGTATAATATTATATGTATATATAATTAAATCCTAATTATATATGAAATATAATTATAACTATAAGTTAATAATAATAACAAATTAATATTAGATCTTATGATTATTTTATTATAAAATTGTACTATTATTTAACTTTGTATCTGATGGTGATCATATTATACAATAAGATGTTTAATTCTTATTGTATTTTTTATAAAGATATTACTCAAAAGAGTAATTCATTTAATTTTTCACATTTAATGTGTGTGTGTGTGTGTGTGTATTCTAATAATTAACAATATAGTTTAATTTTTGGTAAGGTGATTTTCATAAAAAAAAAAAAATTATTCTAAAATTATACTATCTAAGTAATAATAAAATTCTAATTATACTTGAAATATAATTACACTTATATTTTAATAAAATTACAAATTAAATTATGAAATTAATATAATTTAGAATTTTTTTTCTCAAGCTGTATTATCTAAGTAGTAATATAATTTTATTTAAACTTGAATTCTTACATATATATTTGAATAAAAGTAAAAAATTAATATTATATAAGATAATATTATTTTAATTATTTTCTTATAAAATTATAATATAGAGAAGAGAGACTTGTACTAATAGGTTTTAATATCTCATTTAAGATAGATTGGTAAAAGCCATTGGTTATGCCACATGATGATCCAGAGAACGTAACTTTGCTCCCGGGTAGGCATATCATATCAAATACACGCTTTGGCTGAACAATGTCAACCAATCTATATATTTACATGATTAAGCAACCCATGTGTTTTGAAAGACTTGAGCAAACTTAGCACTATTATTTGATTTTAAAATCTTTTAATTTACGTTTTTACTTACTATCATAATTATTTATTTATTACTGTCTCTTATTCTCATTAATTTTTTAATTTAGTTAATCTCCTTTAAAATTCATATTCTTGCTAATAATGATAATTAATTTTATAATATTTTTTTTATAACTAAATTATATAAGTATAACTATTTATTTTTAAATAAGATTTTACCTATTAAATAAATAAATATATGACTATATAAACAAATAAATAATTAATTTAAAGATAATTACTATAATTTATATTATAAAAATAGATAAACTATTATTATTATAGATTTTTAAATTTATTTAATTTTTTATTGATAATTAGTTATACATTATTAGTTAACTAATATATTTTAGAAGAAAATATTTTTTTATAAAAATCAGTCTACACAACCCTAATCTATTACTCCTATAATTACTATATTAGTGTAGTATAATAAAAAAATATATAAACAATATAGTAATTTTATTATTAAAAAAAAAAAAAAAAACTCGTACTATGAGTTAGTTTATATTCTAATCTCTAACTTTGTAGTTTGATTTTGCTTCAGAAAAATTAAATATATGATATTTTCATTTTAAAAATCACGACAAAGAATCGACAATTAAATCTTAATTAATAAAAGCCTGCAAATTGGAAAACAATGCATCCTTTGACTTGACAGTAGTTGCCACCGTAACCCCACCAAAGAGGCAACCCAGGGAAGATCCGCCACCAGGGGCTGCGTGAACCTTAGTTGAGGGCCGCTCCTGCTTCAGGGAAAATAATATTAATGAAATATTGTACCTTTGTCACTACAAAAAAGAAACATCTGGGAACATGAAAACATCGACACATACTTCTCATGCGACTAAATGAACTATATAGTAGTTAGTTTTGTGGTTGAATGTTATGAACATAGACTTATACTTTTCACAAATAATTTGAATCTCTGTTAGCTAGTTTTTCAATGGCAAAATTTCATTCGACATGCAGGACGCCAGATACTAATTATCGTATAGATTTGATTTTTGATGTCAAACGGTGATATATTAAATTTTAAAATTGGTACGACTTATAAAAATTTAAAATAAAATAATTTTTGTAATTAGTAGTTTTTGTTAGATACTATATAATTATAATAATTGTATCAATTAAAATTAACTAAATTCATATCAATTTGAAACTTAATATATCGTTGTTTGAATTCAAAAGTCAAATTGTATATTTAATTTTAGAATAAAGGGAGGATTAATTATTTAAGTTAACTGTTATTGTAATGACCACGAATTTCATTATACATTGTAATTATAATTAATATATAATTAGCAATGAATTTAAAATTTTTGTACTAATAAATTGTGCATTAGATAATAAAATAGATGTACTTGTTCGTGCATATATTTAATTAAAGAATTAAAGCAAGGGTATAATTAATTAAAGCAAATCTAATTGGATTATATTTTTAATCCAAATGAGTTGTTAAACTAGGTCCAAGATATTAACCTAGTAGCCCATGTAATTAATTTAATTACTAGCCCATATAATTAATTAAACAAGCCCAATGCTTATTTTAATTAAAGTTAGCATAGTTATTTAAATGCTAGCCCAAAGTGTTAATTAAATTGAGCCCAAACCAATTCAATGGATGAACCCAATATATTAATTTCCTAAGTCCAACATGGAGCCCAATAGGAAGTCAAAATTGGTCAACAATTGAACCCATGTATAGATATATTTGTATATGCATAAATACACATTAAAAGCTAGAAAAATAAAGGAAAAATGGCATGGAAAATACCATTTTGCTGATTTTTTTTTTGTCCCACTTGATGTTGCTTGATTTGCTAGATTGCTTCTCTTTTACACTAGATCAAAGTTGGCCAACAACTCTAGTCAATCAACTAGTCAATCACCATGTCAATCCATCAAATAGTAAGCTTGATTAGCCTTTAATTTGACCAACATAGATGAATTAGTGAGTTAATGGTGTGTTAGTAGATGGCTATAAAAGAAACACCCCACACTTGTTCTAGGTTGGTTAGTTCATTGCTAGAGAATTTCCTAGAGAGCAAAGTGTGAGCATTTGAGAGTGTGAGAAAATTTTGAGAGCAAAATACTAAGAGAGGAGAAGGAGTTCTTGGTTCATGCCTTCAAACCTCATCACCTATTTTGGAAGAAAAAGAAAGATAGCCATTAAAACAAGGTAATGATTATTTTAAATGTAGTTTGTTTTTAAATTAAATAAATCATCATGTTAGTATAAACATGTTAATATAGTTATTAATGTGTAGTTGTAATCTTTATGCCATGCTTGAGTTTAATATGTTTGGTTTGTATTTTGGTATATTTTATATGCTAAAATATGTATTTAATCGTGTGTAAACAAGTTTTGGAATTTATGTCCAAAAATATTTTTATAAAACTTAGGTTTGATGTTCTAATATAATAGAACATTAAATCATGAGAAAAACAAAGTTTGAATCACTCAAAATGGAGTTATATACAAAAAGTTATGATTTATAGTAGTTTATGTGATGTAAAAATTTTTATAAAAAAATATGTTATTAAATTATGAAAAATTAATTTTTTCATGTTATAAATTAATATAAGGTGTTTGGTAATTTTTGTGGATTTTTATTGAAGAGTTAAAGCTTACTTGATGGTATATTTTTAATTAAAATGTGTGTGCCGGAACACTGTTCACATTCTGCGAAGAAGAAAAAAATTAAGGGTTTCCGCGCAATGCGCGCGCAGCCACTGTTCACCGAAAACACGGAGCCAAACGACGTCGTTTGGTGTCCGTAAAAAGTTACTCCGCGCGTACGCGCGGAAGCCGTATCCGGCTTTCCAAAAACGGCGTCGTTTTTGGCCCGTTAATTCTGTAACCCGCGCCATGCGCGGTAGGAAAATTCTGGAGAAATTACCAGAATGCCCCTCCGTGTTTTTCTTGGCAGAATTACCATTCTGCCCTCGGTTCGGATTTCGACTTATTTACGGAAATGCCATTCGGGTTAAATTTAATTAATTTAAATATTTAAAAACTAAATTAAAATTATAACAAAAATAATTATAATACAAAAATAATATTGGGGAGGATATTTTTCATTAAATTTAATATTTAAATATTTTAAATATTAATCTAGTTAGCTAAACCATGGTTAAGTTAAATAAATTTATTATTTGTTTATTATTTTAAATGTTAATAATAAATAAAGATGATAAATTAGCATTTATTATTTAATGCCCATTAAATAATACTTAAAGAGAGATAAAATTTATAAATTTATTATTTATCATTTAAATATTATTAAATAATAAATAAGGATAATTAGGTAATTAATTATTATTTAATTAGCATTAAATAACGATTAATGGAAATTAAGTTATTAGAGTAATAATTTATTATTTAATTTAAATAATAAATAAGAATGATTTGATTATTATTTAACCTTAAATAATAATTAAAATTAATTAAATAATTAATTATTATTTAATTGACATTAAATAATAATTAAAGAGGATTAAGATTAGTAAACTATTATTTAATTTCCTTAATTAAATAATAAGTAAAGTTAATTACTTGGTTAATTATTGGTTGATTAACATTAAATTAAAGAAGGTTAAAACTAAGTTAATAATTATTTATTATTTAATTATAATTAAATAATAAGTAAGTACAATTAGTTATTAATTATTTTAAATAATAACTAGAGTTAATTAATTAATTTCTATTTAATCAATATTAAATAGTAATTAAAAAGAGATTGAGTTAATAAAATAAATTGAATTTAATTAAACAATTATAATAAGTTGTTTAAAGGTTTAATAAGTGTCCAACACTTAAGAAAAATATTTTTTAACTTATTAAATTATTAATCTAATATGATTAAGGGTTTATAAGGTTAATAATATTGTTTTGACTAATGTAAATTATGTGTTAGTACTTATGTGTGATAAATAAGTTCATTATCAAGCGTATAATTATGCAAATACGCCGTGCTAATTATTAGACCGACTTTATTAATGTTAGGTCTTTCAAAGCAAATAGTTAAAGCTAGACATTTATTGTAGCTGTGCAGACAGGCAAGTTTTCTACCCTTAAACTTGTATTTATTGTTGCAGATATTCTTCAACCGTATTTACATTTCAATTATTGTTGAGCAAGTATCCTACACCCGTAGTTACTTGACAGACCTTTGAGTGAATTAATTATCAAAAATTACTTCACATCATTATTGATTATTGTATTCGCACATAGTGCTTTTGCAAACTGTTTAAGAAAGTCTAAGCTAATTGTTTCGGCTAGACAAATGCATGTTAAATTCATTTAATTGAATATTATAAAAGCTTATCCAAACCATTGGCTGGTGCGGATTCTTACAGTAAGACTGAGATAGAACAACCCTAGTTAAAGGGGATTTTTATTTGTCGGAGACCCGACAGCGCGCAAGAAAACTAAATGTGATGCATATACATAGGACATGAGAGGACTGATCCCCTCAAGTGTCCCGTTATTTTAACAAGGAGTCAGACATTGTATGTCTGTTCTACCTTAGTAGCAGTTCATGGTCATTAAAGACCACTCAGCAGTAAAGAGTCAATTCCTTCTTTTATTGAACATTGATTCTTGTTATCTTTCACAATTGCTATTGTTGAAACCTTGAAGTTATTTCCCTTCATCATGATATATCGTATGATTGTTGTTTATAAACTTGCTGAGCCATTTAGTTGCTCATTCTTGCTATATCATGACTATATTTCAGCCAATCCCGAAAGCTCTAAATCGAACAAAGGCAAGGGGAAAGCGAATGCTTAGTTGTAGTAATTACATGCTAGTTTAAATTGCGGTTATGTAATTACTGTTGTAAATCTTTTGTATTTCCCTTAAGATATGTAATGTTACAATTTAAGGTTAATAGACCTTGGGAAGTGTAGCCTTTATATAAGGAACCTTTTGTATTATTCCGCGTAGTTTGAATACAATATATGTATTTCATTGTGGTTAAGTATTGTACAGTGAGAACCAAACCCGAGGCTAAAGAACCCGGATTTGGGGTCGTCACAGGTTGGTATCAGAGCTGTAGGTTAGAAACGCTAGGATTGCGAAACCTAGGTTATAACCTTAGTACTAAACTCTTATCGAGTGCGTTAGGAGATGAATCGGGGAGATTCATCATGTTGTGTATTTTTGGAGGTGGATTGAGAAAATCCATCGAGCCGAGATGTACATGATAAAATATCATTTCATTTCATCAATGAATATATTTTATTGCTGTACTAACATGTGTTATTTATGTTATTGTAGGATGACGGAGATAGGCCAGTCGAGCACTGCTGTAGAGGAGGTGATTTATACGGATATCCCTATGGATACCGCACAGCCACGGGTGGCTGCACTGATTGAGGAGCCAGAGTCAGATCCCGAGGAGGGAGATAGAGAGGACGCTGTCTGGGGCGGAGTTATGGGGCAGTACAGTGAGGAGGAGGCTGATACTGATGATGATGAGGATGAGGAGCCAGCTGAGTATGTTGATGGCATGGGCACTGTCGCCAGTGACATCATCGATACTCTCACTACGGCTAACGAGGAGCTAGAAGAGAGGGTTCAGCACCTGGAGGAGCAGAACCAGATCCACCAGCAGACAGAGCAGCAGTACAGAGATACAGCTTATATGTTCTCTGGCGAGAACATAGAGCTGAAGGCGAGGATGGCCGAGATGGAGGCCAAGTTAGTAGCCGCTGAGCTGAAGATTCAGCAGACACAGGCAGAGAGGGAGGCCATGAGGGGCCAGATGCAGCAGGCCGTTGAGGCAAGGTTAGATATGGAGTTTCAGCGTGATGCAGCTCACGGGCAGATGATGGAGCTGGAGGAGGAGGTTAGGGAGAAGAAGGTGAGGATAGATAGACTCAGTTACGTCTATCGCTCATCAGTTGGTAGGATCCAGAGTAGGGTGCACTATTACCCTGCTGAGGAGGGTCAGACCTTGCACACCATTAGTAGGGGCGTGGTCAGGGCCATTGGAGATGAGGAGTACGACGATGCGGTTCGTCGAGGGATGCGCCGTTAGTTGTACTATTTCCTTTATTTATGTTGTATGTACATAGATGCAGTAGAAACCCAACTTTTGTTTTGATAGAGGGTTAGTATGTTGTAAATCCCAACTCTATGAAGTTGTGGGATATGTTAGATCCCGTCTTTTGTTTTAACTATCGGGGTTAACAGCGTTTATAGCAGTATGCTTATGATGTAAAAGTGCTACGCACTGTGTTTTGGCATATGAATATAAATGCATTTCCGTTTATGTTTATATGTGTCGAGATGATTATTTGTGCTTTAGTTTAAATTACTTAAGCTACAAAACGAAAGTAAAAAGATTGAAACAACTTTAATTAATTAAATTTTCTTTATACAGAAAATGCCGCCACAGAGAAGAAATCAACGACTACCCCCACCACCACCCGAAGAGTCAGTGAACGCCGGAGGGGTACCGCCAAACCCTGTCCAAGAGTTCGTAGAAATGCTAATGGGAGCATTTCGCGGACGCAACACAGAGGCTACTGGAGCAACAAACCCTGCCGCTCCACTAGCAACCTTTAAAGACTTCAAACTGATAGGACCACCCGAGTTCAAAGGGACCACAGATCCTATAGAAGCACAAACCTGGATAGAGGAGATGGAAAAAGTCTTCGAGGTTGCACGAGTTAGGGAGGAGCAAATGACCTCATTTGCTACCTTCATGATGAAAGGAGAGGCCAGCCACTGGTGGAAGGCCAATAAGAGTAGAGCAGGGGAGGGAACGATCGCGTGGGCGCGATTCAAAGAGGTATTCTTGGAAAACTTCTTTTCCAGAGAGTACAAAGGCTAGGATGGAAATTAAATTCCTAGAGCTTAAGCAGGGGAACTTGTCCGTATCAGAATACGCCGCCAAGTTCGATGAATTGGCAAGATTTGCTTCACACCAGGTGGACACCGAGGCAAGACGCGCCAGACGATTCGAACAGGGGCTGAAACCATGGGTTTACAGTCGGGTAGCTGTTCTCCAGATCACAAATTTTGCAACACTGCTGGAGAAAGCTATCATAGCTGAGGGTGGAAATGAAGCTTTGAATAAGCACAATCAAGAACGGAACAAGAAGAGAAGCGATGGGGGAAACAGAGAAGGTAGCAGCGGGGGCAGCAACTCGAACAAACGCAAGTGGAATAACAACAGCAGTTCGGGGACACCCCAGGGCAGTGAGTCAAAGAAAGCAAGCAAATGCAGTCAATGCGGGAAGAATCACTCAGGGGAGTGCATGAAGGGAAGGAATGTCTGTTACAACTGTGGGCAAGAGGGGCACATCGCTCCTAATTGTCCCACACCAAAAAGAAAGGGAGGTTGTTTCGCCTGCGGGGCCATGGACCATCAGTTTAAAGATTGTCCGAAGAAGAAGAACACCGGAGGGAGTTCGGGCTTTAGGGGAAACAACAACAACAACAACAACGCCAAACTGACCATTGGAGGGCCGGTGCCACAGAACAAACCAACGGCACGGACTTTCAACATGACGGTGCAGGACGCCGTCGAATCAAAAGACGTGGTGTCAGGTATTATTCCGATCAATGATATAAATGCTTATGTATTATTTGATTCGGGTGCTACCTGTTCATTTGTGTCTGATGAATTCGCTAGACGGTTAGAATTGCCTAGAGAAAAACTAGAGAACCCAATGAACATAGAAGTGGCAAATAAAGAAGTGATTCCGGTAGAGTATGTACATAGAAATTGTTGTGCTGAAATCAGGGGTCAGAAATTTAATGTGAGTCTAATTCCAATACGTCTGGGGGAATTTGATGTAATACTTGGGATGGATTGGTTGTTTAACCACGGGGCGATAATTGATTGTCAGAAGAAGTGCATACACCTTAAGACACCAAATAAGTCTAAGGTCGTATTTTATGGCAGCAAATCGTCAAGACAGTCATCTTGTCTGACGATGATGCAAGCCAAGAAATTATTAAAGAAAGGTTGTGTAGGGTATTTGGCTCATGTGGTTGATACACAAGTGGTGAGTCCCGAGATGGAGCAAATACCAGTAGTTAGGGAGTTTATGGATGTTTTTCCAGATGTATTGCCAGGCTTACCGCCGGACAGAGAAATAGAATTTGCGATTGATTTAGTACCGGGGACAGCGCCGATATCAAAGGCACCATATAGAATGGCTCCGGTAGAAATGAAAGAGTTGATGGTGCAATTACAGGAGTTATTGGATAATAAGTACATCCAGCCAAGTGTTTCTCCATGGGGAGCACCGGTGCTGTTTGTAAAGAAGAAGGATGGATCGATGAGATTATGTATGGATTACAGAGAGCTGAATAAGGTGACAATTAAGAACAAGTACCCGTTGCCACGAATTGACGATCTTTTCGATCAATTGAAAGGGGCGAAGTACTTTTCAAAGATTGACTTAAGGACTGATTATCATCAGTTGAAAGTCAGGAAGGAGGATGTACCCAAGACGGCATTCAGAACTCGATATGGGCATTATGAGTTTCTGGTGATGTCGTTTGGACTGACGAATGCGCCAGCCGCATTTATGGACATGATGAACAGAATATTCAAGCAGTACTTGGATAAATTTGTTGTTGTGTTCATTGACGATATTCTGGTGTATTCTAAAACGGAGGAGGAGCATGCTGAACACCTAAGATTGGTGTTGGAGATTTTACGGAAGGAGCAGTTGTATGCTAAATTTTCGAAGTGTGAATTCTGGTTGGAGAGAGTTCAATTTTTAGGTCATGTCATTGACAAGGAGGGAGTTTCAGTAGATCCAGCAAAGGTGGAAGCAGTGATGAATTGGGAGCAACCAAGGACGCCGACGGAGGTAAGAAGTTTCTTGGGGTTAGCGGGTTACTATCGGAGATTTATTCAAGATTTTTCAAAGATAGCAACACCGCTGACCAATCTAACGAGGAAGACGGTGAAATACGTATGGACGGAGAAGTGTGAGGAGAGTTTTCAGGAGCTAAAGAAGAGACTTAGTGAAGCACCTGTATTGACTTTACCGGACGATACGGGAGGTTTTACGGTCTACAGTGATGCATCGCACAAGGGACTTGGCTGTGTGCTTATGCAAAACGGCAAGGTCGTTGCGTATGCGTCCAGACAGTTGAAGGATTACGAGAAGGGATACCCTACCCACGACTTGGAGCTGGCTGCGGTAGTGTTTGCCCTTAAAATCTGGAGACATTATTTATATGGAGAGAAATGTGAGATATTCACGGACCACAAGAGTCTGAAGTATATCTTCACACAGAAGGAGTTAAATATGAGGCAACGAAGATGGTTAGAATTGATCAAGGACTATGATTGTGAAATTCTATATCATCCCGGCAAGGCCAACGTAGTAGCAGATGCTCTAAGCAGAAAGAGCAGGGAGAAATTGTTCATCTTGACAGATCAGGAACAATTGGTTCAAGAGATGGCTCGAATGGAGTTGGAGGTAAGAAATCCAAATGAGTCAATGGAAGTGGAAGCAAGCCCAACCTTACTAGATAGGGTGAAAGAGGCTCAAGACAAAGATGAAGAATGTGTCAGAATCAGGATGAGAATGACCGAAGGGGAAGAGGTCAAATTCAAGAAGGATAGCATGGGATTGCTAAGGTTTGAAAATCGTGTTTGGGTGCCGCTAGTGCCTGAACTACGAGAAGAGATTTTGCAAGAGGCCCACAGTACGAGATACTCGATACATCCGGGGAGTACGAAGATGTATCAAGATCTGCGTCAGCATTTTTGGTGGCCGAATTTAAAAAGGGAGGTCGCAGAATGTGTCAGCCGATGCCTAACTTGTCAAAGGGTAAAGGCCGAACATCTGAGACCAAGTGGATTACTACAGCCGTTAGAGATTCCTGAGTGGAAATGGGAGCATATCACAATGGATTTTGTGGTAGGACTTCCAGCAACACAGAAGGGATTTGACGCAATATGGGTGATTGTGGATCGACTAACAAAGTCAGCGCACTTTTTGCCGATCAAGATTAAGTTCAGTTTGGACCAGTTGGCTAAACTGTACATCAAGGAGATAGTTTCGAGGCATGGGGTGCCGGTATCGATTGTGTCAGATAGAGATCCGCGCTTCACGTCAAAATTTTGGAGAAGTCTTCAGGAGAGATTGGGGACACAGTTGAGAATGAGTACAGCATATCATCCGCAGACCGATGGGCAAAGTGAAAGAACAATACAGACTTTGGAAGATATGCTCAGGGCCTGTGTGATGGATTTCAAGGGCAGTTGGGAGAACCATCTACCATTAGTTGAGTTTGCATACAACAACAGTTATCATGCAAGCATAGGCATGCCGCCTTACGAAGCATTGTACGGAAGGAAGTGCAGAACACCTCTATGTTGGGACGAGGTAGGAGAACGCCGACTGTTGGGACCGGAATTGGTCCAACAGACGGTAGAGATTATCAAGGTAATAAGAGCTCGGCTAGTAGCAGCTCAGGACCGTCAGAAGAAATACGCCGATTTACATCGACAAAAGCGAGACTTCGAAGTTGGGAGTTTTGTGTTCATGAAGGTATCTCCCTGGAAGGGGAAAATCCGATTTGGAAAGAAGGGAAAGCTGAGTCCGAGGTTCATAGGACCGTTCAAGATATTAAAGAGAGTGGGTGAAGTGGCGTACGAGGTAGCTTTACCTCCTGAACTGGAGCATATTCACAATGTGTTTCACGTATCAGTGTTGCGACCATACAAGCCAGACCACAAACATGTGATATCCTATGAGCCAATACAAGTCGAGAAAGACTTATCGTACGAGGAAATTCCTGTCCAGATACTAGATAGGAAAGAGCAGAAATTACGAAATAAGATTATACATTCTGTCAAAGTCCTATGGAGGAACCACAACGCTGAGGAAGCTACGTGGGAGCTTGAAGAAAAGATGAGGGCTAACTATCCGAATCTTTTTGAGTAGTTTAAATTGTAATTCCGGGGACGGAATTCTTATAAGGGAGGGAGAATGTAATGACCACGAATTTCATTATACATTGTAATTATAATTAATATATAATTAGCAATGAATTTAAAATTTTTGTACTAATAAATTGTGCATTAGATAATAAAATAGATGTACTTGTTCGTGCATATATTTAATTAAAGAATTAAAGCAAGGGTATAATTAATTAAAGCAAATCTAATTGGATTATATTTTTAATCCAAATAAGTTGTTAAACTAGGTCCAAGATATTAACCTAGTAGCCCATGTAATTAATTTAATTACTAGCCCATATAATTAATTAAACAAGCCCAATGCTTATTTTAATTAAAGTTAGCATAGTTATTTAAATGCTAGCCCAAAGTGTTAATTAAATTGAGCCCAAACCAATTCAATGGATGAGCCCAATATATTAATTTCCTAAGTCCAACATGGAGCCCAATAGGAAGTCAAAATTGGTCAACAATTGAACCCATGTATAGATATATTTGTATATGCATAAATACACATTAAAAGCTAGAAAAATAAAGGAAAAATGGCATGGAAAATACCATTTTGCTGATTTTTTTTTTGTCCCACTTGATGTTGCTTGATTTGCTAGATTGCTTCTCTTTTACACTAGATCAAAGTTGGCCAACAACTCTAGTCAATCAACTAGTCAATCACCATGTCAATCCATCAAATAGTAAGCTTGATTAGCCTTTAATTTGACCAACATAGATGAATTAGTGAGTTAATGGTGTGTTAGTAGATGGCTATAAAAGAAACACCCCACACTTGTTCTAGGTTGGTTAGTTCATTGCTAGAGAATTTCCTAGAGAGCAAAGTGTGAGCATTTGAGAGTGTGAGAAAATTTTGAGAGCAAAATACTAAGAGAGGAGAAGGAGTTCTTGGTTCATGCCTTCAAACCTCATCACCTATTTTGGAAGAAAAAGAAAGATAGCCATTAAAACAAGGTAATGATTATTTTAAATGTAGTTTGTTTTTAAATTAAATAAATCATCATGTTAGTATAAACATGTTAATATAGTTATTAATGTGTAGTTGTAATCTTTATGCCATGCTTGAGTTTAATATGTTTGGTTTGTATTTTGGTATATTTTATATGCTAAAATATGTATTTAATCGTGTGTAAACAAGTTTTGGAATTTATGTCCAAAAATATTTTTATAAAACTTAGGTTTGATGTTTTAATATAATAGAACATTAAATCATGAGAAAAACAAAGTTTGAATCACTCAAAATGGAGTTATATACAAAAAGTTATGATTTATAGTAGTTTATGTGATGTAAAAATTTTTATAAAAAAATATGTTATTAAATTATGAAAAATTAATTTTTTCATGTTATAAATTAATATAAGGTGTTTGGTAATTTTTGTGGATTTTTATTGAAGAGTTAAAGCTTACTTGATGGTATATTTTTAATTAAAATGTGTGTGCCGGAACACTGTTCACATTCTGCGAAGAAGAAAAAAATTAAGGGTTTCCGCGCAATGCGCGCGCAGCCACTGTTCACCGAAAACACGGAGCCAAACGACGTCGTTTGGTGTCCGTAAAAAGTTACTCCGCGCGGAAGCCGTATCCGGCTTTCCAAAAACGGCGTCGTTTTTGGCCCGTTAATTCTGTAACCCGCGCCATGCGCGGTAGGAAAATTCTGGAGAAATTACCAGAATGCCCCTCCGTGTTTTTCTTGGCAGAATTACCATTCTGCCCTCGGTTCGGATTTCGACTTATTTACGGAAATGCCATTCGGGTTAAATTTAATTAATTTAAATATTTAAAAACTAAATTAAAATTATAACAAAAATAATTATAATACAAAAATAATATTGGGGAGGATATTTTTCATTAAATTTAACATTTAAATATTTTAAATATTAATCTAGTTAGCTAAACCATGGTTAAGTTAAATAAATTTATTATTTGTTTATTATTTTAAATGTTAATAATAAATAAAGATGATAAATTAGCATTTATTATTTAATGCCCATTAAATAATACTTAAAGAGAGATAAAATTTATAAATTTATTATTTATCATTTAAATATTATTAAATAATAAATAAGGATAATTAGGTAATTAATTATTATTTAATTAGCATTAAATAACGATTAATGGAAATTAAGTTATTAGAGTAATAATTTATTATTTAATTTAAATAATAAATAAGAATGATTTGATTATTATTTAACCTTAAATAATAATTAAAATTAATTAAATAATTAATTATTATTTAATTGACATTAAATAATAATTAAAGAGGATTAAGATTAGTAAACTATTATTTAATTTCCTTAATTAAATAATAAGTAAAGTTAATTACTTGGTTAATTATTGGTTGATTAACATTAAATTAAAGAAGGTTAAAACTAAGTTAATAATTATTTATTATTTAATTATAATTAAATAATAAGTAAGTACAATTAGTTATTAATTATTTTAAATAATAACTAGAGTTAATTAATTAATTTCTATTTAATCAATATTAAATAGTAATTAAAAAGAGATTGAGTTAATAAAATAAATTGAATTTAATTAAACAATTATAATAAGTTGTTTAAAGGTTTAATAAGTGTCCAACACTTAAAAAAAATATTTTCTAACTTATTAAATTATTAATCTAATATGATTAAGGGTTTATAAGGTTAATAATATTGTTTTGACTAATGTAAATTATGTGTTAGTACTTATGTGTGATAAATAAGTTCATTATCAAGCGTATAATTATGCAAATACGCCGTGCTAATTATTAGACCGACTTTATTAATGTTAGGTCTTTCAAAGCAAGTAGTTAAAGCTAGACATTTATTGTAGCTGTGCAGACAGGCAAGTTTTCTACCCTTAAACTTGTATTTATTGTTGCAGATATTCTTCAACCGTATTTACATTTCAATTATTGTTGAGCAAGTATCCTACACCCGTAGTTACTTGACAGACCTTTGAGTGAATTAATTATCAAAAATTACTTCACATCATTATTGATTATTGTATTCGCACATAGTGCTTTTGCAAACTGTTTAAGAAAGTCTAAGCTAATTGTTTCGGCTAGACAAATGCATGTTAAATTCATTTAATTGAATATTATAAAAGCTTATCCAAACCATTGGCTGGTGCGGATTCTTACAGTAAGACTGAGATAGAACAACCCTAGTTAAAGGGGATTTTTATTTGTCGGAGACCCGACAGCGCGCAAGAAAACTAAATGTGATGCATATACATAGGACATGAGAGGACTGATCCCCTCAAGTGTCCCGTTATTTTAACAAGGAGTCAGACATTGTATGTCTGTTCTACCTTAGTAGCAGTTCATGGTCATTAAAGACCACTCAGCAGTAAAGAGTCAATTCCTTCTTTTATTGAACATTGATTCTTGTTATCTTTCACAATTGCTATTGTTGAAACCTTGAAGTTATTTCCCTTCATCATGATATATCGTATGATTGTTGTTTATAAACTTGCTGAGCCATTTAGTTGCTCATTCTTGCTATATCATGACTATATTTCAGCCAATCCCGAAAGCTCTAAATCGAACAAAGGCAAGGGGAAAGCGAATGCTTAGTTGTAGTAATTACATGCTAGTTTAAATTGCGGTTATGTAATTACTGTTGTAAATCTTTTGTATTTCCCTTAAGATATGTAATGTTACAATTTAAGGTTAATAGACCTTGGGAAGTGTAGCCTTTATATAAGGAACCTTTTGTATTATTCCGCGTAGTTTGAATACAATATATGTATTTCATTGTGGTTAAGTATTGTACAGTGAGAACCAAACCCGAGTCTAAAGAACCCGGATTTGGGGTCGTCACAGTTATCACACCATGAACATAATGAATATAAGTGAATAAATATATTATTATATTTCTACAACATATATATCTACAAAATGTTGTTAAATAATTGAGGAAAATTCATATAGAGAATTATGAAGAAGAAAATAAGGAGAATAAATAATTTGCTCGTGCATGGCTACGTAAAGGAACTAGCTACGTGATGAGATAATTCTGGCCCAGTATGCCACAACCATATATTTAGCTGCAACAAATAATTAATACCTAGATAAAATTTATTTGTTTAACACAAGTATTAAGCAATAATCTTAGGTTTGAATTGAAGTAATGAAATGAGTAAATGAATAGAATGAATAATGAAATGATTTATTTTATTCTACCTAGAATGAGTCATTAATTTCAGACCCCTCTCAATGAATATAAAATTCATAAATTTGGGAGGAATGAGAATGATTCTTTCCATTTTAATAGAGCAATCAAACTCATTTTTTTTCATTCTATAAGAATGAGTTATTTTATTCTCATCTTTATTATTCCAATCCAATCCAATCCAATTCAATCAAAATGTAGCATAAGAATAATTAACAGCAAAAATCAATTAAAGCATTTTTAAAATACACATGCACACATATATAATTATATATACACACACACTTAAAAATTTCCATTAAATTCTATGCATAATACTATATTAAGGATAAAAAAGTTGATTCAGTATGAAACTTCAAAATAAAAATCTAATAATCCCGCACAGCCTTTTAAAACTATTATTATAAGTGATTCACATATGTTCTTTTCTTGTTATGCCAATAAATTAAATTGTCACAAAGGCTACTAAAAATATATGCTAGACTTTTCATGATACACCAAAGATTAAAAGAGTAGAGAAAAACTAATCGAAGGCAAGAATCCCTCTCATTACCACAGTTGATCCTTAAGCTCAAGTATCTTAATTAGTCATTTTTCAATAATTAGTAAATCATATCCATAATTTTAGGATATAATCACTTCATAAATTTGTAATATATAGTTTAAAAACTTTGGTTAATTATCATTAAGGAAATATGTAGTATATATATAATTAAAAAAAATATCTAAAAATTCAGCTATGGCATATGGCCTAACACAAGATCAGCTGCCTTCTATATAGTCTGACACATATACTAATCATTAATTTACTTTTATTTTTGCTGATAAATACTTGATGTTAATCAACCAATCTTTAGTTTAGCATGATGATAATTATTATCTATCTATATGAAGAAACATTACTTAATGAGTTTCAGTTTAATTAATATACTTAACATTATCTAATATTCAGTTTAGTATGCTTAACATCATCTTATTTATGGAATTTAAAACTCTTTTAATTATCAGAAAACTAGATAATGATAAACTAAAAAACTTTTCAAATGTATTTGTTACAGTTTTCCCCCTCGTACCAGACTTAATTCCCAACACTATAAATACCACCCCTAGTCCCTTATATTTTAATCATTCGTTATTATATACATATACATATAGCCAGCCATGATGAAGGACTTTTCCCTCATTTCCATTTTACTTTGCATGAGTTTGTTTTTCGCTCATGGCATAGCTACTCGTCCTCTATCAACAAAAGAAACAGACGTATCATCAGAAGCAGCAGCCATTACACCTGATAATTGGTGGTGGTGGCTGCCACACAACCCCATTGTGGCACCACCACTTCCATCGACGTGGCCAAAGCCCGTGAAACCTTGGGTTCCACCACCACTTCCGTCTATATTTAAGCCTGGGAAACCTTGGGTCCCACCACCACTTCCGTCCATATTTAAGCCGGGAAAACCTTGGGTACCACCACCGATTCCGTCGATCTCAAAGCCTCGGCCAGGTAAATCTTGGGTCCTGCCACCACTTCCGTCGTCATGGCCTAAGCCAGGAAAACCTTGGGTCCCACCACCACTTCCGTCGTTCTCATGGCCTAAGCCAGGAACACCTTGGGTCCCACCACCACTTCCGTCGTTCTCATGGCCTAAACCAGGAAAACCTTGGGTTCCACCACCAATTCCGTCGTTCTCATGGCCTAAGCCAGGAAAACCTTGGGTCCCACCACCACTTCCGTCGTTCTCATGGCCTAAACCAGGAAAACCTTGGGTTCCACCACCAATTCCGTCGTTCTCATGGCCTAAGCCAGGAAAACCTTGGGTTCCACCACCAATTCCGTCGTTCTCATGGCCTAAGACAGGGCAGCCTTGGAAGCCACCCCAACTTCCTTGGGCACCTCCTAGAGCCTAAATTTAATGACAATACTTATTGTCGGTTATTTAGGAAACAATTAGTTAGGAGTTTTTTAAATAAATTGTTTGGTAGTTTAGACGCGGTATGTCTTTTTTTCCCCTTTTTATTTCTCTTCCATTTTTACTGGATATGCAGAAGAAAGTTAGCTAGATAGATCTGTTAGTTCTCCTAGCTTCTTCCCGTGTATCTCAAGATCTGATAAATTATATGACTATTTGCTATGTTTGTTTTTCTATTTATTGTGCTGGTGTTCCGATTTCTATTGATTTTTTATTTATTTTTTGAATCACTAATCTTGTGCTTTATTTTTTACTTCTTCAACTCAATCAATTTCTTGCTAACAATTTGGGGGTTAATATATTTTTATTATGGTTATGGATTCTTTTTTGGTGACAAACGCATTATTATAATTGTTAAAAGTTATAAAATAGTCACTTTCCAAAAAAGTGACGGAACTTGCTGACTCAATTAACATGTCTACGTAGCATGCTAAATCCACTAAAATAAACAGTCAAACAACCCTTATACAATAAACTCTTTCTCTTTCTTTCTTAATTACATTTTCTCTGATAAATTTAATTTTACAAATAATAAAAAATATATGTACTTATATATCAAATATAGACATTAAACTTTATATTAAGTCTATATGTTAAGAGAATATCAGTATAAATATAAATAATTTAAAAAATAAATATTATAATAACAAAATAAATTCACATATTTTAATTCCTCAAATATATTTCAAATAATAAATTTGATTCTTATATTAAGGCTAAGAATAATGCTAATAAAAAGAAAATACTTAATTTCCAAATATAAAATTATTATTAAATTTAAAAATTAATATAAAATATTTTTAAGTGCAAAACCTAATTTATTTTAATTAATATAATATTAAATTTATTTTAATTAATATAATATTAAATATTTTAAAATAATTTTATATTTTGTAATGGAATAAAAAATGAAAGACTGTCCATGTTTTTTCATAATTAATTATATATTTTTCAAATTTTATATAAATCAAAAACAAAATTGTTGTTTATGTTGCTTTGATTTATTTTGTTTAAATATTATTGTACTTTTAGTAATAATTTGGTACTTTGTTTAAATTTAATTGTTGTTTTGATTTTTTTTGTTTAAATATTATTTTACTTTTAGTAATAATTTTGTATTTTTTTGTTTAAATTTAATTTTTGTTATGAATTTTTTTTGTTTAAATATTATGTTACTTTTAGTAATAATTTGGAATTTTTTTTATTAAAATTTAATTGTTGTTTTTGAATTTTTTTGTTTAAATATTATTTTAATTTTAGTAATAATTTGGTATATTTTTTTGTTTAAATTTAATTGTTGTTTTCAATTATTTTTTTATTCAAATGTTATTTTACTCTCCGTAATAATTTGGTATTTTTTTGGTAAAATTTAATTGTTATTTTGATTTTTTTTTTGTTCAAATGTTATTTTACTTTTAGTAATAAATTGGTATGTTTCTTTGTTTAAATTTAATTGTTGTTTTGAATTTTTTTTTTGTTCAAATGTTATTTTACTTTTAGTAATAATTTCGTGTGTTTCTTCGTTTAAATTTAATTTTCTTTTTGAATTTTTTTTGTTCAAATGTTATTTTACTTTTAATAATAATTTGATATGTTTTCTTTGTTTAAATATTATGACCTTGTTGATTTGAAAATGAGAAGGGAGGTACACATGACAAAAAGTCACATCAACAGCACGCTCAGTTTTTGGATGGAACTTTAATGGAGTAATCATTTTGTAACTTTTAACGACTATAATAATGTGTTTGTCATAAAAAAAAAAAGTCAATAACCACAAAATATATATTAACCCTAATAATTTGTGTACCTCTGCATTAAATAAATAAATAAAATAATAAAGATATTTACTAATTAACTACCTCATCAATTTCAATTCAACAAGTAACCATTACATATTAACAAATCTAACTATTGATCAGATTCTTGCGTAGCCAAGTAATTAATCAATTCAGTATTTATGCAGTTATATATTCATATTCTCGCATGGCTAATCAAGTAATTCGTTCATCAACTCAGCTTAGCATCCATTTGTATTGAAAGCTTTAATTTATACTTCATATATAGCAATTTTGTTATTCTGTCTATTAAATCGGATGAATAAGAGTAGTTTTGCATTTGTTAAAAAAAATGAAGGGACAAATCTACAAATACAATTTTTTTACACGAACTCCATTTATACTGTTAAAAATTGGGATCTGATACAGATTTTTGTATCAAATTTTACTTTTTAATGATTTAAATGCAAATTTGTGCACTAAAACTTTTCCAAAAGAAGGAGTATTATACTATGAAGAAATGACAAAATTAAAATACAAAAACAAATTGATGGTGGAAGACACGTTACAAAAATTTTATCATCTTATATAAGGCACATTGTGAATGTTGTTTAATAGGAAAACACAAGTACGCTATATCTATAACTCATTTATGCAATTTTCAATGCTTCAACATATATATATATATATATTGCTGCCTTGAAATTTGAATAGTTATAATTATCTTCCAAAAAGCAGCTCAGTGACAATACTTGAACGTCATGATTATTACGAAGTCTCATTGTGACAAGTGTAAACTAATATTTTTATGTTAGATTAATATTTTTATAAATTCTCTCGCATGAATGTCCGAACAGAAGGATCGGTAATTTCATCCAAATCCGACTTGATCCCCACTCTAATAAGATCTGATTTTTTAAGATTAGGGTCGAGTATGAAAGATATCCTCTCACCCCGTCATTGACACGATTATATGTATAGATATAAATAAAAAAAAAAAATAGCATTTTTTATATATATTATGTACTTATTTATGTTATTTCATAATAAATTCATAAATTTTATGATATAATATGTTCTTAATAATAGAAATGTTGTGTATTATTTTATTTTTAATTTAAAATAGTTGTACAAAATAATAATAAGAAAATTAGACAAATTTAATTTGAAAAAAATGAAAGTAATCGAGTAAATGTGACATGGACGTGGACGTGAACGGGGTGTGGCGGGACGGAATGGGACGTGTTATTTTCGGGGTCAGGTCAGGATCAAGGGATAACTTCGTATTGTGGGGACTATTCTTGGGAATGTTATTTATAAACTGATAGGTCAATTTAAATTAACTAAAATTATTTAAGTTGGTTAATTATATTAAATTATTTGAGTTGGTTACATATTGGAGCCATATTTTTAAAGACAAAAATAGGCCCAAACCAATTAACTGGTCTTGAGCCCATTTTTTCTTTTTTAATCTATGTAGGCTAAGTTGTGCGCCAGAATTATCAAATCTCAGAAAAAATGTTACTGCTGTTATGAAAAATAAATACTAGTAAAATACCCTTGCTTTTTACCCATCATTTTCTTTTTTAATTCACGGAATCTTTATTGGAAATTATGGGTATCAATTTGGTCTTCTGTACATAGCTAGCTAGTAATCCTTTTTAAAATAATTTATGATATTTAAAATTATATTTATATAAATTAAATAAACTTATCTCAATTTTGAGTTTTAAAATGTTTAAAATTAATTTTTTAAAATTCAATATTAATTTTATAATTTGAAACCGAAAGAGTATAAAATATCGACATATATATAGAGTAAAAAATAAAAGAGCTCATATATTATTATTTTATCTTGTATAAAGTTCTACATTAATTGCGATTTATTTTCGTCGTCATATATATTATTTTTTAATATATTTTATTAAAATAATTAATATGGTAAATTTTAATATATTCAAGAAATATATTGAAAGATAGTATAAAATTTGAGAGAGATGGTATAAAAAGTATAGAAAAAAAGTTGGTAATATTTTTCTTTTTGGCAAGTAGCAGCCTAAACAATAAAAATTTGATTTTTGAGCAAAGTTGACAGTTCTAAAATTTGGGGTCATAATATATTATTACTTTATAACATAATTCTTGATCAATTTCATTTAATAAAAATGACAGTTTTATAAAATTTGAGACTTCAAATTTTTAAAAATCTCTGGATGAGAAATTGGTTTAATACTTGTATTGTTGAGATATAATTATACCTATTTTCTTAATTTATTCAGTGAATTTTGTAATATAAAATAGCGAATCAAACAGCAAAGGCCCAATAAATGATTTTGTAAACACTTAATTTATTTAAATTAAAATTGTAACATAAAATATTTACACTTTTGTAAATTTCTCAAACAGTACTTAACTTATTACACATTCCATTTTAAAGCATTCAGTCAACTTAATTTATTTACTACACAGATAATGCATGATATACGTATATGTTATAAGAATAAATATATTGAAATATGAAATATGAGTTGACTTATATTTGACCAATAATTATATAATTTTAATCCACACAATTTATATTAAAAATAATTAATGTAATTTTAATTCTTTAATAAAATTATAACTAAATTTTATAAATCAAAATTAACTTATAACCATATTTTATCAGGTCTAGTCGGGACTAAGGACGAGGTCGAACCATACCTTGCTCATTACCCGGTCTACCGAACACCTACTAGTAACTTGATGAAATATCACTTACCAATTTCATATAATTGTTATAACTATATTAGTATCGGTAAATGACTATTTCAATATTTACACCCTTAATTTATCAAAAATAAATAATTTAAATTTTTCATTCTTTTCTTTTTCATTTAAAACTCTCAAAAACATAGTGCAACAGTTTCGAAATAGAAAGAGAAGACTCCACAGTCAACACAAATAATACATAGTATTTCGTAATGGTAAGGATTACTAAAAATTCTCAGTTGGGAGAGCGGAGGACTATAGTGGCATAATTATTGGTTAATTAGTTATTCTTATATAACGTTTGAATTGGAGGAATGAACGTAGGAAATAAAATGATTCATTTTTATGAAATAAATTTTATTTTATTTTTTATTGTTCTATTAGAATGGAATAGACCATTTTTATCTTTTCTAAATTTATGAATTTTATTCGTTGAGGGAGGGTGTCAAATACTTATTCCACTTTGAGTGGAATGAATCATTTCACTCTTTAATTTATTCCTTTACTTATTTCATTTCTTCAATCCAAACGTAACATTAGGTTGTTGGTTGGATCTTTTTTTCATCATGCCTAAGAGCCACTATTTAGATGAACAAGACAGACACATTGAAATGGACAATTTTTAAAATTGAAATGATTTGTTAAATATATTAATTTTCTCCCCATACTATTGTGTGTTTTTGTCCCGTGGACAATCTTTTTCTCTTAATCATGTATATTTAGCAACGCTATAAATTAGATAGGGTTAAGGGAGGTGAGTGAGCTAAGTAATCTCTAAAAACAAATGTCATTAAGGGCATTCATTATCATACAAACATATAGCATGGTAGGACTCTTATGTCTTAAAAAGCAATTATCACTACTATTTGAACCAACCTTCAAGTTTGGTTTACTTTGATTTGCTTTTTGGATGAAAATTTTGCTTAAAATTATTTATACATTGATTAATTGCTAATGGTATTTGAGGATCGTTGGAGATGAATGCAATGGAGACTGGAATGTGTCAAAATGACTTTTTTATCCTTCACATCACACATTCTAATGAGTGAAATGAAGGGTTCTTTGAGTATTTTTTAGTACTTATTCTGTGTTTTATTGCGATGAATATAGTATTATTTATTTTTAATTTATTAATTATCGAAAAGAATTCTTTTTAACTCAACAATTTGATTGACTTTAGTTAAATTAATGGAAAAAACAGTCTCAATTTGTTTTTGAAAAAGTATGAAATTATAATTGTAAAATCAAAAGTTCAAATCCAAGAGTGGAAAGAACAAGTAAAAGGGTCCATTGCCAAACAAGAACCAAGCGTAGAGTCGGTGTATAGTACGGGTGAACAAGTAACTGATAAAAAACGAAAAACCGTCCTAATCGAGCCAAACCGACAACAACAATATGAAACACAAACTGAAGAAGACGAAGAAGAAATTAAATTTCAATTAGTATAAAATTTTCAATTTCACTATTCTGAGGGGCTGTTTGTTTGGCTCTGAATAAAGCTAAATGAGTCAATATCTGAACAAAAAAGCCATTGAAAGTGTTTGATTATCATTTGTAAAGGTCTGAATGGCTTAATATTAGCTGACCGAATCAGTTCACATTTTTTAGCTGAATCATTTCTTAGCCAACATGAATGAAATTTTTACACATGTTGCTCCTTTTCAGTCCAATTCATTCCCCAAATTGAAACACAAACTGAAGAAGACGAAGAAAAATTAATTTCAATTTGTATAACATTTTCAATTTCACTCCTCTGCGTATGAAAGATTTAGATTTTTCTCTCTTCAATTTCGCAGCTCCGTCAATTCCCAAATGGGGAGCTAGATGAGAGGCAAATTAACGAATAATACAAGATTTGGAATAAAAATACACCCCTTTTGTACTATTTGGTGATTACCCATGCTCTTAAGTGGCTTTCTCTCACCATCGAGTGGCTCTCCGACCGCCATGAACACCCTGGAAAAGATTACTCCGTCCAGATGTTGGCGACTTTGGTGTAAAGATTGCTTCCTTTTCTCTGTTAGATTTTTATAAAATTTGGTTATTAAAAAATGATCCGACAAAAAATAGGTTTGATTTGCGAAAAAAAGAATAAATTAATTTGAGGTAATGCATTTTAATTTGATTTGGAGAAGATGGGATGAGTCTGGCCATAGATGAAAATGGCGAGAAGGAAACAGAGAAGAAAAGAGAACAAAACAAACATTCCTTGTTAGACAATATAGAGTGTAATATACATTAGTTTTTTTGTTAAGTTTATATTAATTATTTTTTATACATTTAATTTTGAAGTTAGAAGAAAAAAAATTAAAAAAAATGGTATTTAATAGTTAATGTTAGAAAATATAAAAAATTATTCAAATACTTATATATATATATATATATATATATATATATATATATATATATAAGCAATCAAAATTCACCTGCTGTAAGACGGTAAACATTGGCCTATCACTAGAAAGAGTAGCAGCAGGGTCAATTTTACGTATAAAATGACTTGCCGCAAAAAGAACTGAAGGAATAGTAGCATGGTTTGCCGCAAAAAGGAGTAGTGGCATGACCTGCCTCAAGAAAAAATAGCGGCATGACCAATCCATAGCCAAAAATACCCCATGCATTGATTGCTGAATTAGTGTCGTGACAAACATTTGATGTGGATGAGCTCCCATATATATATATCTATATGTGTGTGTATGTGTGAAAAAATTATTCAAATACTTAATATAAAAGATTTTTTATTATAATTAAATATATTTATCTTGCATATGTTTTAAATTGTCGAACAAACTAGTTTAAAACATCTTTAAGGGCTAAAATTGTAAAATACATTCATTCAGATGTTTTAAAAATATCAATTATTAAACAACTTTTTTTATTTAGTATTCAGAATTCTGTTCTATTCAGTTCATTCAAATTATTTAAGCATTTAGAACTGTTTCATTCAGTTTTATCAACCAGTCAATTATCCTAAAATGAAGGCACACGCCAAAGTTGGTGCCTAAACCATCTTATTGAGCCACGTTACCGCAATTTGGTGTCACGCCAACATAGTTAATAAAGATGTTAGAAAAACTAAAATCTGTCGGACAAATAATTCTTACTCCTGATTAAATCTTAGGAAGGAAACCACTCGAGAGCTTATTGTACATCCTTTTACATAATAAACCTATTCTAGGGAACTGTTATTTTCACAGATGGATCCCATTTTTTCTCTATAGCGACGGTTTTAAAACCGTCGCTATATACCTATAATTACACTTTATATGTTAAAACCGTCGCTATAGACCTATTGCGTATAAACCTATTATGACACTTTACATATGAAAAGTGTCGTCATAAGTCTATAGTGACGATTTTAAAATCGTCGCTATAGAAAAACTCTGCGAAAATAACAAAAAAATCTGCGAAAATATCAATTTCCTAGAAATAGAGGCAATATACAGACTACTACGGAAAATCATAAAGTAGTTGCCATATTCTAACCAAAGTCGACACTTATGACGCAAGTCCATATTCTAGCGGCTAAGCCAAAACACAAACCAATTATTAGAAGATGACGACACAACAGATTTTTCAGACTTAAAAAGAACCCAAGCAAACTTTATCAGGAAAAAGAAAGCAGAAGATAACAAAGACAACAAAAAACATGCACTCAACAAATTATGTAACATTTGAAGGATATCAATACAATTCATAAAATGAATATCTAACTTTGTCCAAAGTAGTATGGCATAATAATTCTGGTATAGTACAACACAAGGGTAGCAATTCGAGATATCAAAATACTGTAATATGAAAAGCCAAGAAAAATAAAACTGCAATTTCACTTCAATGATCAGCAAGAGACTGAGGAGTACATGAACTAAAGATACAGGACAGGAGGCTAGACTACTGATGAGCAATACCAAGAATAAACAGTCAACGTCCTTCTCGTTGAGTTATGAGACTGCATTCATGGGGTACTTATCAATGCAATCCTCCCATGGACCATTATGAGACCTTTTAACATTTCGAAGTGCCTGCCATACTGCACTATTACATTTGAAACCACTCCCAAATGCAATCTGCCAAACGCGGTGACCCTTGTGCATTCGCCCCTTGGCCTCAGTATATGCCAATTCATACCAAATGGAGCTTGATGAAGTCTTCCCAAAAACCGGTGTAGAGCCATCCTCGAAGCCTCCACATGTGCTGCTAGCAGTTGCAGATTCTTCTCCAGCTCATCAATCACAGCCCTTCCCCCAGCATGTATGCAGAAATGATCAAAAGCCAACTTGAATCAGGAATATAGGCTTGACACGCGGATTGAACAATTTTTAACCAACAAAGTAGCAAAGAACAGAAGCTGCTAACTGATTGGAAGCACAAGAGGACCCAATGTAGTAATGTTGATTTTAAGAGCCCCACCGGCAATTGCCATAAGATCTTTTGTCAAAAACACACCAGTTTTCCCAGCATCATCCTGCTCTTGATAAGCACTACGAAATGCCTTATCGTCTGCCCCACGATGGGTCCTCACAACATGAACAAGCTTATACTTAGCACGCCTCCTATCCACAGATTTATTAGATAACAAAACTGCTGAACCCCCAACTCTAAACAAGCAATTGGGTATCAACATGGCCTTCTTATTCCCAAAATACCAATTCTGAGTAATATTCTCAGTACTCACAACAACAGCATAAGTATTCCTATGAACTTGCAACAAGTCCTTAACAAGATCAATGGCAATAACCCCGGCACTACATCCCGTTCCCCCCATATTAAAACTCCTTATATTACCCCTCAGCTTATACTTATTAACAATCATAGCCGAAAGCGAAGGCGTTGGATTAAACAAACTACAATTCACAACAAGAATCCCAATATCCTTGGGCTTAACATTTGTATTAGCAAATAGATTATCCAATGCACCATACATGACTTGCTCAGCTTCCTTCCTTGCACCTGCCATTGATAGCCGGGGAGGAATAGAATGCATAGCTTCTGGGACATAAGTCTCTTCTCCAAGCCCGGATCGCTCTAAGATTTTCTGCTGAAACTCTAAAGAGGACTCATCAAAATCACCAGTGAGCCTGGAATGCTTCATAAATTGTTCATATGAAGCTTTTAGACTATCAGGTGCACGATAACAAGAGTAATCGACCAAATAAACAGGCCGTGCCTGGGTCATAATATACATAGTCGATCCGAAAACCAATACCGCAGAGCAAATTATGACAAATACAAGATTATACTGTAGGTGAAGTCATAATTGGCTAATATCGTTAGGGTTCATTTCTGAAACTTCTATTAAAATCACAATCATTAAAGGTGTGAGACACAGCGTCAACAAATTCGAGATGAGATAGTGATAACCTAGCTTTACACTCTGGAGGAAATCCGGTAGTCTCCGGGGGTGGTGGCTCTGACCTCCGACGTCCGTTCCGCCACCCCACCACCACGACCGTTAGCGCCGCCGCCAGCGCCGGTGTTGACTCGAGCGTCGCCTTCTCCGTCCATGGTGGTGGCTTACGCTTACTATTTTAGCTACACTTGTCTAGTAAGAAGAACGATGGATTGCTGTGATTTATTAGATTTTCTATGAATATGAATATAATGACGTGTGTATATATATGTACATTTTAAATTTTATTAATCTCAAATTTTCAATTATAATTAATAGTAGAATCCAATACTCAATGGTTAAAAGTGAAGTTTATCTATCAATTTCTTTTTAAAATTTACCATGTTTTCTTTTTTCTTTTTTTGTACCAATTTGGTGATAAACTTAATTACACAGACAAGTGTACATATATTATATTCGAATATAACACCAGACATAATATTGATCTTAATTATTAAAAAATAGGATTTGATATAAATTTTTATATTAGACTACATTTTTTAATAGTTGAGATCAATATTGTGTTCAATTATAATGTACTTAGACTTATTTTAATTACACTTATACATTTTAGATAAATTAAATGAGAGATAATAAAGTAACTTCTAATTTTGTCATAATACAATATTAGTGAACCTTTCAAATAGATTTTTTTTAACACCACTTTTTCTTTCTTTTATAGTACATCATCAATCATTACTATTACAATATAAAAAATCAACCAAATTTCACTAAAGAAAGTTAAAATTAACTCACAAACTAATCTCACATAAAAAAAAAACATATTTTATATAAAAGAAAAAATAAACTCATATAAGTGATAATCGAATTTGAGACATAAATGTTATAATATAACCACTAAATTAAGACATCATCGATTTTTTAACACTACTTTGAATGTACATTAGTACAAGTATAAATAAATTTCATAATTAATATCAATTTTACAAGGCTTAAATATAAATTATCACTCTAAACTATTTTTTTTTTTTTTCTGGTGATCGATCTTTCAATTAGATAATTAAACTATCTATTTATTTTTTACTTTCGTTTAATTACATTTGTCACGTCATAAATTAATAACATGATCCCTAACTAGGCCTGAACATACTTATGTGTAGTTTACAAAAACTATTTCAAATATTTTTTTTCACATTCTTACGCATTGGAAGATAAATATGTCAAATTATCTTTTATCTAACATTAAAAGTAACTTAATAAAATCATTTCCTTACTTCAGCAGACAAAAGATGGATTCATTATTCCAAGCACTCAAAAAAACCCAACTGTGATCGAGAAAACCCTAGGGCTATGTTTGTTTGTAAAATGCATACTTGGGATTGAACTATTTGTATTAATTTAAAGTTATTTCTGACTTTTTTTATCCCATGATAAGGGATTAATAGTCCTTTAAATAGTCCTTGGACTATTTTTTATCATTCTTAATACTATTTATGATGGATTATATAATCCCATGATGAATTTGGGATTAATAGTCCCTCTCATTTTAAGCTATTAAATGACTTTATGAGACTAATATTTTAACATGAAGGGATTAATAATCCCTCATCATGGGATAAAAAAGTCGGAAATAGTTTTAAATTAATATAAATAATTTTATCCCAAGTATATATTTTATAAACAAACATAGCCTAGGTTTCGAAATCAAAATTTCTCAACGATTACCAGCGAAGGACTTTGATTGTTCTAATGTGTTGAATAGGTGCTTCTACTGTGCATGTGGTCTCAATTTCGAAGCTTTCACCAAATAAGTGTCTCTACCCCCATCATGTTCTATGAGTGAGTAAACCACATCATTTTTGGTATTTAGATTTCAATTTTTAATTTCTTTTGGATTCCAATCTTGTTTCAATTATAATGGATTATGGATTTACAATATTTAGGCCATGGCATCTAGTTGTTTAGTACATATTTGATGGCTTGAGCTTATAATGAATAATATTTTTTTTATAGTCTGTAATATTCATCATTTTATTAATTAAAATTAAAGAAATCTCACGACAATTTTAAATTTAAAAATATCATATTATTAATAATATTTTATTATATTAAAAATATATTATTAAATTACGTAAGTATAACTATTTGAGTTTAAATAAAAAAATTCTATTACATAAATAGATGAATATACTAATATATAAACAAATGAATCATTAATTTAAAAATGACGAATACTATTATTTAAATTATATGAATAGATGAATCTTTAATGTTGAATTTTTAAATTTAGTTATTTTTTAATTATATATTATTAGTTAAATAATACGTTTTAGTAGGAAATAATTTATGTTTTTATCAAAAACATTGCGCAAAATATTAATATATTATTATTATAATTAATACATTAGTATAGCATAATACAATAAAATATAAATAATATAATAATCTTACAACAAATCTTGTATTTGGCAAAAAATCATGAGCTAATCAATTATATAATTAAAAGCACAAATTTGGTTTTATCAATTTTTGATTTCACAATTTTTTGCTTCAATCTTTTGCTTTCCTATCCAAATTAATATAAATACTAGCCAAATTTATAATAATTAAATACTATCCATTTTTTTTAAAGTATTCAAAATGAATCCCAAACTTTTAGGAAAAAGAAAGATATTTTTTTATTTTAAATATTTAATAGGAAAAGGAATTTTAAAATAAAATATTTTTGGTTCTATTAATTTTATTACAAGTTTTTCTATTATAATTTTATGTAAGATAACATATCTTGAAAAAAAATTATGCAGGATAATTTTATTAATATATTAAGATATTAAAAAAATCTCTTAACATATTATGGGATTTATAATTTATTATATTAAATGTCCTGCTATATATTGTGATTTTTTTTGCCAAATTACGATTGCAGGGTATATCATTATATATGATTAGATAATATTATAAGGTTCAGCCTAGTTGGCCCACTATATCAAATATATCATTAAAATTTATCCACGTAACTTATAATAAAGAAAAATTGACAAATAAAGTCACAATATATATTATTTTTTTAATTTAATATTAGTCTTAAATTTTATTATTAAATTAATGTCCTAACTAAATTAAATTTATTAAAAAGTTAAAATTTTACTAAATCACGATCAATTGCATTGACAATATATGTGAACTTTTAAACAATATAATAACCGTAAAATTAATTGAAAAATTATATTGGATTTATTACTAATCATAACTATAAATTAAAACCTATTAAAATCTTAATTTTCATACTTTCATTCAAATATTTAGCTTAGTAATTAATCGAAAGAACCCATAATGTAAAATTATATATTTATTATTTGAATAAATATTTAATAATTTAATAACTACAAGAAATTTTCCAAAATTTAAATTAAATATTTATTTATTTAATAATATAATAATTTATTATTTATGTCGTCTGTATTTCACACGGGATTGGTGAGTTTGTTATTCAAATTATAAAAAAAAAAAACTCCTTTGTGAAGCGAAAACATGACAAACGAAAAATACTATATATGTGAGGACATATATTATAATCATATACAAATATAAGGGTATAAAATTTAATTTAATTTAATTTAATTAAATTATAACTACTTGGGATGTTTTCGACGTTGGGAAGTAAGTACCAGCCCACTCTCGTCCTCACGTGTAACTATGCGATGATTTTTCATCCTTGACCTCACACCCGATTAAAGTTAAAATCATTGACCTCACACTTGGTTAAAGTTAAAATCATTGTTTCATTCTAGACAAGGGAAAGTGATGAGTATTGTAAAAATGGGACAAATTATCATCCCTAATAAGTAGTCTATCAAATCATTTACTGATTCTTTTTTTCTTTTTTTTTTGTATCCCCATTAGGAAATTATCACAATCAACATTGGTTGTTTATTCGTTAATTATGTTTCACAAAAAAAAAAGGTATTATTTTTAAAATTTTGAATATTAAGAATATATTAGTTGTCAGTTTAGTAGGAATTATATAATAAAATTATGATGGTTTATTTTAAAAAATTGTGTCATTTATATTATTATGAATAAAAAAATAAACTTTTTTCAGAGGAAAAAATGACAAATGATCGCAAAATTATTTTTATCAGGTCTAATTATAAAAGTGTCTCTCCAAATTATTATTCAATTTTAGTTGGTCCTTTAAGTAATAAAATTTTCAAATGAGTCCTTGTGGTGCCCGATTTAATTCAATTGATTTTTGACGTTGAATAGTAGATATGACTCACTCATAGAAATTGTCATCTTATATTCACAGATGTATACATTCAGTTTAAAAATAATAGTAGATATGACTCACATTTGTATGGGTAAAATTTTGTCAAAATATTATTTTTTTTTGTAAAAATATTAATTTTTAAAAATAAATTTAGAAATAACAATTACCAAGAGATAATTTAGCTTGAGAATTTATACATTCTTTACACTATTATTAGATTTTCACAAAGTCCTTATTGGGTCCCAACAAATTTCTAACATAATAAAAAAAATGTTCTTAAAAAAACATTTATTTTGGGACAATTAGAAACAAAATAAGAATATTAATTATCATTAGAAATTTTCCTTCCGGAAGAATGGAAGAAGTATATGGTGTATCAAATCACACACAGTATGAGCTAAATAATTGAGTTCAGAGCCGCGCAAATAGTTTCCTGCCCACTGTTCATCAGTTGGAAAGCGGCGCATTTCTTAACGAGCTCGGATTAACTCCAGGATTAGGTCGGTGATCTTCCATTTTTTGATTGATACGAACTGCATCCAATTAATTACTCCTTGCAATTCCATTTATCAAATGTAATCTTGAAATTAGGAATTTTTTTTTAATTTTTATATTGGTATAATGAATCTACTGTAAAGCTGATCGGCAAAACAAAATGAATAATTTTTTTTTCGAATTCATTACTTAATTATTGGGCATATGGGGAAACTCTGAATCACTAATTCACAGAATAATATTGATTAGCACTAGGAGGAGCATACAGGAAATTTTTGATATTCTAAGAAAAATAAAGGAGAAATGAAGAAGCTTGATCAGGTTCACTTCTTTTTATTCCACCATTGTGTTTTCGTTGTATTGAACTCTTATTGCTATCATTTCTACTACTAGCTTTACTAAAGCTTTAGATGCCTCAGCCTGCATAAAAAATGTAAACAATGTGAAATTTAATTGAATAACAGCTTGGTTCAATGATTTGGTTCAAGAATACATTAACACTAACACGTGATACGGAAATTAGATTGAATGGTGCTGCTATGACGGATTCAAATGGTAAAATGCCATTTTCAAAACCTTCTCATAAAATAGTAAGTAGAAAATCTTGACCACCATTTGTATTATTACCTTCCTTTCTTGCAATGCAATCTATGATTCTGTCAGTTAGCCATAAAAGTATATAAAATTTAACGAAAAGTAACACAACTAGTTAAACACACATACCAATCATATATGTTAGTTAGATACGCAAATAGATGTTTAGTAGCATGTTTCCTTGTGCGGAGTATAAATCTGGTGGCAATGTAACATAAAGTAATTTTGAGCATATAAGAAAAACAACAAAAGGGTATGGTTATAAATGATTACTACCTCTGTTCCTGATCATCCTTGAATTTGTGTCCTTTGTCACTGCCTCCAGTTCGATTGTAATTGGGAATGGGTATTTTTCCGGACTCAATTAGCTCGATATCTTGCACAAGCTCCTCATAGTGTTTCTTCACTTCCTCCACAGTCTTCCCACCACCCACTGACGTAGCCAAATTGCGGTAAAAGTCCGTTGTGTCCTTGTCATAGAAAGCAATCGCAATCTCAAATAGCTTGTTTTGCTGCACAGTCCATGTTGAATTTGACGCCATAACACCAGAATGCAATAGCGCTAGCTACTTAATAAGAAAATTGATGAAGGATAGGTAATAGAAAGCGTTGTATGCATCGATGCCTGTTATGGTTTCTCTATTTATAGCGGAGTGGAGGGGAGAGAGAGACAATAGTGTGGTGGACCTGCGGCTGCTTTTCGAGCTGCTGGGTGTACCTCGCAAAACAGCGTAAATCTTGTTATTTTCTTTCACTTTCCAGGTAAAACATGGATACAGATACGATTATACCAAGAAAAACATAAACTTAGACAGCCTTTTCTTCATCCTAGAGGTAACCCATTTCATTAATAATGCCCTCATCTATTCCTTTTAATGTAAAATACTTCTTATTAAGGTGGGGTCACATAAAAAAGATTCAGCTAATCTACTGGCTGTTCCTAGAAATCCATATGCTCAATGTGGCCTAGTTTTAATTTTTCATTAATTTCCTGTTTCAGTGTCATAACAATATGAAACTATGCATGCCAATGAAAAGTACTAATGTTTGAAGTGTCCTCTTAATATAGGCCCAGTTTTAAATGTGCCAGCTCTTGTACTTTCTCACTGTATTCTTAAGAGTAGAACAAGGATCCAAATTATTTTAGATGGCTAGATAACTTATTACTGTGGCTGAATATGGTGCAGAACTGCTGATAAGTCTATATGGGCATCATATTATCTCTTTATCTCTTAGACTCAACACCCTTTACCCTGATAATCTAGCTCAGCATCTCTTTCTTTCGTATTAATTCTCTGAGGGTATAATAGAAGGCTTGGTACTAACCACTAGGTGAACCATTGGTATGAGATGATTAGATAGAACTATTGTTGTAGAATGATGCAAAATGCATCATAAGTATTATGTTTACTGCTATGACAATTGCCTACAACTAGCACAATGACAAAATTACGTTAAGTAATACTAATGACTATCTTTCTATGTACCTATTATAGCACATTGCAACATTTGCAAGTGCATATTATGTAACAAACAATTCGTATGTGCATTAGGCTGGTTTTTACTTTTTACAGCTGCTTGTTCTTGCCAGTCTTATAGAACTATAATGCTTTGCTGGCACAACAAACTGTCAATAAGGTCTTTCTGTCTCTTTTTAAAAAATATTCTTTTTATCATGATGATATCTGTATATGAGTGTCTTTGTATATCTATTCTCTACTTACTAAGTAAGGAAGGAATATTTGTAGCACAGGTCCTCCCTGGTGAGCTAAATAGTTGAGCTTTTCAATGTTCAAGTACGTATCTGTCTAGCATTTAAGATGATATGGAGGCTTTGAAACCACAGGTAGTGTTGCTTACTTAAATTCATAAGGAATGGAAATCACCTTGAAATATTTGGAGCACTTTATGCTTTGATACCCATTTTTTTTTATTAAGAAGATGTTAAGTATGTCTATAATTTAGTTGGAATATAGTAACTAATTAATCGATTATCATTTTGGACACTTGATGTTATGTATTGCTTGCTAACATTTGACGATATAATAAACACAAAATCTGTTAGTAATGGAGCATGAAGGGTAGAAGATGAAAAGAACAGGGATAACTCAACGAAAACAAAGATTCTATTTCAGGCTAAAGGACTTAATAGATGGCTCTTATTTTATTTGGATCAATACGCATTCTATCGAATGTGTACTTTTGGTAGCTCATATATTATTTCCATTTACAAATATGTGCTTATTACTTATAAAGTAATTTATATATTAACTAGTAAGGGGTTCAAAATATAAACCACTAGCTATATGAATAATTGGAAACCAAAATTATAATTATCTAGCAAACCATATGCAAGGTTCAGGTGGTTGAGCCCTTGATGATATTCCCTGTACAACTATGTGAATATTTTAGACTTGAGAACAGATAGTTTTCATGATCATCCAGGTAGCGTCTAAATTCCTTATCATCCATGTAGGCTGCCAGTAGAAATTCATCTTCACGGATTTCTTTCCTTTCTTTTTCACAAGCTTTAGGGCCATTTTTTACCTTTTGGCCCTTCACCACAAGTTGGAGCTCAATGATCACCTTAAGCTCTTTTGAAATAGATGTGTTCGAATGGATTCTTTAGTGAATTCAAGTTGATGGGTTCCCTCAGATTAATTGATCAGAATAGAGAATCAATGTCTTTTATAAAAGACGAAAATTAGACTACATTGAGAATGCAGACCACATTTAGAGGAATCTAATGGACATGGAAAGCAATTACAATAAACAAATTAATTTCAACCTGAAAGAATGGAATAATTTTAATGATATAATGGTATAAAAGTTGTGTAATGTTAATTGTGGCAGATGTAATTCTTTTGCAAAATAAGAGCACACAACAAAGAGACGAGGAAAAAAATGAAAATTACTAATTATAAAAATTCATCACCTTAACCTGATGTTCATTTCTCTTAAGCTAAAGCACTCTTTCTAGATAATTAGACCCTCTAAAGATTTGAATGTAGTCTTGTTGTTATTGGTTCTTAGTAGTTAAACTAGAGCAGTTTCTTAATCTTGTTTAGTTATTTTCTTGAATCATGTCTGACATGCTCAGTAGACATCTTGTGGTCATTAGGGAAAATGAATTCTGGAATTTTGGTGGAACCTTTTCAAATATCTGAAAGGTGATTGCTCAGGATACATCATGCTACTGATATTTGGATTCCTTATCGTTCTTGTTCATTTCAGGTATAAACTTATCTCTATGGATACATTCTCTTTCAAAAGGTTTATTAGACCTTGATCATTGTCTTTGTGGTCCCTTCTTACAAGTTGTAGATGGCTATCTTGGGCTTCTAATGGTGAAATTCTGGACGTGTGGGGTGTCCATGTATTCATCCAAATGATTTGGAGATTCAAATGCTTGATTAGACTTTACTTTTCCAACTGTTCTGGGTTCAGGTTTGCTAAGAACTGACCTGGATGTTTAGCAATCATAAAAGTTACAGGTCGAATACATGTGAAGAAAGAATGTAATATGAAAATTTCATTTTGGGTCTACTTGCCAAAAGGAGGGAAGGGAATTGTTCATGATGTTTTATTGTGAAGAACAAGCAGAAAGACCTATACCTTTAAGGGGTTGACTGATGGAACAGTATTCTGATAGTCTTTTGATCATGTGCTACCCTCTTCCTCTCTTTTTTCTTCTTGAGCATGTTAGTTCATTGTCCAATTCACTAGAGTGGAGGAAGAATAGGGAGTTGTATAGGATAGAGCTGTTTAACTGAGATAGTTCAAGTGTAATATTAGGAGTCTTAATTCTACCACTGCAATTTGAACGTAAAGGACCTGGCACCGATGCGTTATCAAGCTACATTACATTGCCTTGGTGATGTGGTCAATTGATGTGGCCGTGTCACATGGTGATTTGAAATTTAGTGCAGTTGTAGAATGAGGATGAATAAGTAAATCATGAACACTACTTGATAGTTTTGGAAAAGAAATATCTATCAGGCTATACTTCTGGGAATATCTGTCATAGCTATCACAGCCTTCCTAAGATATGCTTGGACTTTGGAGCATGGTTGGGTGAATAAAGTGCAGAATTTTGCAGGCTGTATTGCACTACCAGAATACATGTCACATCACCTAGCCAGTAGAGTAGGAAGATTCAGCTGGGATATTGGTTGTGAAATGGAAAGATATAGATTCTTTTTACTTTATATTACTTTCTGAAGATTTCATTTTAAATAATGCAGGGCTAAAATGTACTCCCTTCGTCCCGGAAAGATAGTCCTATTTGACTTGTTGTCTTTATTTTACACATATTAAGGTTAACCTAGACACAACATAAATTTTATTTTCATCTATTATTTATTTTACAACATTTTATTGAGAAAAAAAATTACTAGAAAAATAAAGTCTAAATGTGTACTCGGCAAACCTTAATATGCGTTGAAAAGGTCCACAGGTCATGTAAAACTCTCTTTTCTGGACAGAGGGTGTATGTTCATTCCCACACCCCTCTTGTATCTAAACTGCAAAGTGTGTAACCACAAGTGCTTACATTGTCGAGTAAAATTTAACCTGCTGGCAGTTCAAGTGTAATCTCAAAGGAAATATACTTTGATGCTGTAAACTAGAAACTATCACAATGCCACACCCCCTTGTGTAAAAAACAAGAAAGGTTTTTTGTTGTTGAAGGGGAAAAAATCAGAATTGTTCCCTTATTTGGTTATTTTACATTGTTTTTCCTCATGGAAACTCATTCTCTCCTGCCCTTTTGTACATTGCAGGGACCTAGGGCCCCTATTTTGGGCTTATAAACGCGTAGTCTTTCCCCATCTCACGAAAGTTAGTTTCTTTGCCCTGAATGCCAATGTTGAGTATCTGCAAATCACTGTATTCTTCACACTGACCCGATGATAATTAATCACTTGTATGTCTTCAGGGGAGAAAATTATTTTGCTTTCGGCTGAAACTGTGGGTGAACTATCGATTATCTTCATGTTACCCCTGTCACAATTTATTTGAATTCATTGTTTCAGGGAAAATAAAGCACTGTCATTTAGTCATTTGAATAATTCTGAGCCTGACTTTTAAATACTCAAGAAAACAATGTCTGTACAAAATACTAGAGATTTTGGTCAAAGAAGTTAAACAATTGTCCCTCTTGCTTCTGAGATGATATTGTACATTATTATAGATTAAAAAGGTAATGTTCTTTAGAGTATAAGTTGGTCTATCAGGATGCTGAGCACAAATTAAGCAGGCTACCTAGTGCTGCCTCAGAGAATAAATACTTATTCTAAATTGTGGGATGTTACCAATTTGAGCTATCAATTTTAGAAACAGTTGATTTCCCTTGCGATTGAAATACAAAAATGGTTGTTCCTTCCATTATCCATGGCCAAATATCAGCTAATTATTAATGTATTTTTTTCCCTCTCTTTCTTTCTCCATCATCAGTTAAGACTTACAAGTGTTTTAAGTAACTAGTGTGATGCCTTTAGCAGGTAAATTGCATTATTACAAGCTGCCTGGATTATGAGCTGTATGGATAGCTCTTCTGTTGAACAAATAAAATTGGTAGGTAATCTATCTATCTCAAGCATTCTATTGAATGTATGATTAAGCTTCTACCAATTAAAATCTATATGTTGAAGTGAAAAGAAAATAAATACGTGTCCTTCAGGGTTCATAATTTAAATTTAAAATGTAATTCATAGCTATGAACATATTACATCCATTGATACAGTTTCTACTAAGAAAACTCATTATATTCTAGATTTACCTGTATATGTAAATACAGGCTATGAACTTTAAGCCTTGGTATTTAGGTTGTTAGTCCAATATTGACCATCAAAGGCCGATCTTTTATACCAGCAGTTCTTGGAGAAATCATTATTAACTGCACAGTATTCCAGAAGAAAAGGGGAATATGTATAGTATCTTGATGTCGATTTTATCATTCGTGGAATATTCAGAGTTCTCCATAATTCTAGTCATTTATTTGGAATTTATGAATATGTATAGCAACAACTACTCCAACTATGATACCAGGCTTACATATACCCAGGTGATTTGAACAGAAACAATCAGCAGAATCCTTTAGATTCTGCATGATTAACAAGAACAGTACAATTTTGTTGAACCTCTTAATTTTTTTGGATGTCGTATATCTATAAATTATTTATCTTGTAAGGGCATTCATAATTCATGGTTTTCTTATATAAATATATTCTTAATCATTATTAGTTCATGTTTCATGAAGTTATCTCTAGTTATTTTGTTGATCAATGAATAGTTGGTAGTTTCAAATCTAAGGTACCTTCTGTTTCTTGTTGAACTTCAGTTTTTGACCGATCATGCCAGAGGTATAGACTGTCATTGATAATTAGAAGGTGAAATTGGAAGATTCAAAACCAAAAAGTAGTGGTTTTCGCCAGCAACAACATGGTGGAGGCAGTTAACTTGAAATGGCTAGTGAAGCACAACATAATGGAGGTATCAAACCAACCATGATGGTACCACCTTATGAGCAACATTACATGTTTTATGATTTCCTCGTTTTATTCATTTCATGTACATAAACACATGGTTTTGCTCCCAAGTAAGCTTTTTTTATTCTATTCTCTAGTAAAGCACCTGATTAAGTGAGTTTTACGACTTTATCACCTAAACAATGATAACAAGTATTACTAGTGTATGTTATATGGCTATATTGTAAGGTTTGCGAAAATTCTTGAAACTGGTGAGGATATAACTAGGGAGTTGATATTCCCACATGAAAATATGATATTTTTACATTATTCTTCTCTCGTGAATAGTGAGTGAACCCCATATCTATGTGAGAGATATCTATGTGGAAGTATCAGTTTCTTATAAATATTACGTATAACTGATGAGAATCTCTGAGTTGGTAGGAAAATATTTTTAAAATGTAGTGTTTAAAAACTAGTAGTTAAATTTCTGTGAAAAACTAATAGTTATGTTGGCATTATGGCAATGTCATGTTGGCAAAGCTCATGGGAGTCATGGGTTATACTAATATATTATCCATCTTCTGATCAAATATTATGGGCAGGTGCTTAAGGTATGTAGTCACAAGGAGTTGTGAGCACGACTAGTGTAATAGGAATAGGAGTTGGCATGCAATGAATTCTATTCATTAATTTCATCATGTTCCCATCATGTTCATGTGATGTTACAAGGTATTTTAAATTCTGATCCAAATAAATATATTTTTATCCGCCCTAAAATGAGAGTTACTTTTGACTTTTGTTTTACATGTATTAAAAGATTTGTCAATATTATGTGATTTCTCTAGTTAAATTTTTCCCGCTAACAAATTAATGTTTAGAGCGTAGATACAAACCTTAAAACGAGTAAAAACCAATCAAATATAAAATAAGACTTTTTTTTGGGACATAAAAAACCATAGTTTTGATCAAAAATATTTACACTAGATTAGGATACCTCAATGCTATCTAGTACTAAAGATCAAAGCATAATAATGTTCTTATTTTCGGGTCAGAATGAAAGGTTTTTAATATATAGGAGAGCTTTCTCTAGTCATAATAATCAAATGGGAAATTTTAACATGTATATAGCTTCAATTGAACTTAAATCTCAAAAGGTCATGAATATTGCACTGAATCCATGTTCTAAGTGAAGTTTGGATGGATTATGAAGAAGATGGAAAAGCTCAATTTCCACATGGAAAATAATTTCTATGAATTCTGAAGTGATGACTTTTCAAGACAATATGAACCCGAAAGAGTTGATTTTTCAGAATAATGGGGCTGTCAATATTGGGCCAATCCAAGAAGAGAGGAATTTAATAATTTATATTACAAAGTTTTCGTGGGAGGCCGAAGTTACCTTGGTAATTTTGTGTCACGTTTGATTTACTCTTTTTTTTTTTCATCTTCTGCTCTTATAATTTTAAATATATTATTATTATTATTTTATTTTATTTTTTAAATTTTATAAAATTTTAATTTTATATTATATAATTTATATATGTAACGCGTTTGGTATGAATAATAGCTAAATAATGAAACAAATAGTTATTTGCATGATTGTGCTTTGATCGTGTGAGACTCGGTCAAAAGTGTCTTGGCCACTTGAAGCTGCAGGTTTGGAGTAAAAAACAATTATTCATGTATAGTTATGATGTAAGACTGAGTCAAAATTATCTTGGCTGCTTAAAGTTCTGGAGTAAACCAATTAGTGAAAACTCATTTATATGTTAATTAATTTTATAAAAAATTTAGATTACGATTATCATAAAATTTTAAATTGATAAGATAAAATAATAATATATAAATATTTTTTTATTTTCTCATATTTCATATATTGGATACGTTATATTCTTTTCGTTCTAAAATATAAAATTATTATTGATTTTTTAAAATTAATTAAAGATATTTTTAAACTCAAAATTAACGTATATTTTTTTAATTTTAGTCAATATAATTTTAAATATTGTAAACTATCTCAAAAGTACTACTCATTATAAAATTTATTTTTTCAAAATTTTTAATGAATTATTTTAATTATAAATTTAAAAATATATCAAATTAACTTTCAAAAGTCAATAATAATTTTATAATTTAGGATATAATAAATATATAACAACATTCTATAATTATATACTAGAAGAATAAATAAATAAATAGAGTGCATGATTTGGCACCATGCAGTCCTTCCTTAAACAATATAGTTAAATTAATGACATGACGAAATATAAAATGTTATTAATAGGGGAGAGAATTAATAATTTTACAAGAAAAAATTCATATGTTTATAAAATCTGAAAATAATTAATTCGATTGCGATCTAAAATAATATAATTTTAGGTATTTAAGGCAATTTATTTTACATCACCAATTAATAATTTAAAATACGTCATTTTAAATTATTAGTCCACGATGTGATACTGTAATCATACCCTTTTTTACGCGGACAAGGAAAAACAATTTAAAATCTCTATCCAATAATTGGACTAAGAATTAAGCTTTCCCAGTCATTTCGTACCGACAAAACGAGAAGCCCTCAGCAGACATGTAAGATATTTTCTCTGTGCAATTTTAAAATTCCAGGGTTCTAAAATAATGATTAAATAAATGGGAAATTTATTTATTAAAAATTTAAAATTTATAAAAAAAAATTACCCATTAATTTTACCCACAAAAAGGAAAAGGACAAAGTTTTCTGCAAAACCCATAAATGCTCGAATCTATTATTGTTATTTAGGAGAGACAGAGAGAGGGGAATGATGAGATAAAAGAAAGCGAAACGCACCCCAACGTTCTTTCACAAATGGGATTGATGGATGGATACTTTCTAATCTGATATCCAATAGTGTTAAAACGCACCCATTATCACAAAATAATTCAAATGAGTAAAATATTTATGAGTCTGTCTTAAAACAACAAATAAATAAATCTATAAAGATAATAAATATTGGCTCTTCGTAAATTTGTTAACAAATAAATCTTTTCTCATTGTTAATTGTCTTATTATAAATATTAGGGCCGAAATCGTACAAAAAATCACACAAATCGCACCAACGATTTTGTTGTATTTGGCAGTTTTAGGTAGTTAAAAAATTGTAAATGCGGTTTGATTTCTTGGCAAAATCGCATCTAAGAAACCGCACCGCACCATATCATGCACTGTCAAAATAGAGCATATCAAGAAATATTATTATAATGTATAAATATTTAAAATTATCCCAAATTGTAATCATCTCCGTTTAGAATTTTCATATATAAGGATATATCATTCTTCATATTTTTAGGTTCTATTTTACTTTTATTTAGACAAAATATTATAAGTAAATTTGTGTGTTATCAAAGTGATATTTAATATTGTGTGATGTTAAATTGTTAATTTAAATTACATAAAATTTAATTATTTCAATTGATTTTGAAATTGAAACCGCACTGCAAGGTTCAAAATCGCACCGTACCAATTACAAGCGATTTTATGTGCGATTTTAAATTTGTCAAACTGTATTTAAGCGATTTCATGTACGATTTGAGTTTCAAACCGTACTAAACTGCACCATACTCACCCCTAATAAACACAACCTATTAAGTTGGGATGCAAGGATCCGCCTTTTCTGCTAGGCAAGGCCCAATCAGTACAGAGCCCATTGCCAAACCAAAAACGGTAATAGCCACCCACCGTTCCTTCCATTCCCACAATCAGTCCCCTTTTCCTTCCCTAAAACGAATTAAAATTAATAAAGGAATTAAATTTCAACTCAACAGTATGTCCACCGCCACCCAGCGATCAAAAGCATTCCATAAGTTTTTCTCCCTCTTCCTCCTCACGTCGCATCCTTCCCCAAACCAAATTCGACTTGATGTTATGAAATCAGATGAATTTGTAATGCAAATTCAAGGAATTAAAAAGAAAAACACACATCGGAAATAAAAGGGAAAAAATGACGACATCATAAATATATATTATTATTATTAATTTTTTTAATTTTATAAAATTTTAATTTTACATAACGCCTGTGGTATGAATAATACTTCAATAATGAAACAAATAGTTATTTGCATGATTGTGCTTTGATCGTGTGAGACTCAGTCAAAAGTGTCTTGGCCACTTGAAGCTGCAGGTTTGGAGTAAAAAACAATTATTCATGTATAGTTATGATGTAAGACTGAGTCAAAATTATCTTGGCTGCTTAAAGCTCTGGAGTAAACCAATTAGTGAAAACTGATTTATATGTTAATTAATTTTATAAAAAATATAGATTACGATTATCATAAAATTTTAAATTGATAAGATAAAATAATACTATATAAATATTTTTTTATTTTCTCATATTTCATATATAGGATACGTTATATTCTTTTTGTTCTTAAATATAAGATTATTATTAATTTTTTAAAATCAATTAAAGACATTTTTAAATTTTAAATTAATATATTTTTTATTTTAATTTTTGTTAATATAATTATAAATATTATAAACTATCTCAAAACTAATACTCATTATAAAATTTATTTTTTTATAATTTTTAATGAATTATTTCAATTATAAATTTAAAAATATATCAAATTAACTTTTAAAAAATTAATAATAATCTTATACTTTACAACATTATAAATATATAACAACATTCTATAATTATATACTGGAAGAATAAATAAATAAATAAATAAAGTGCTTGATTTGGCACCATGCAGTCCTTCCTTAAACAATATAGTTAAATTAATGACATGACGAAATATAAAATGTTATTAATAGGGAAAGAATTAATAATTTTACAAGGAAAAATTCATATGTTTATAAAATCTGAAAATAATTAATTCGATTGCGATCTAAAGTAGTAGTATTTTAGGTATTTAAGGCAATTTATTTTACATCACCAATTAATTATTTAAAATACGTTATTTTAAATTATTAGTCCATGATGTGATGCTGTAATCATACCCTTTTCTACGCGGACAAGGAAAAACAATTAAAAATCTCAATCCAATAATTGGACTAAGAATTATGCTTTCCAGTCATTTCGTAACGATAAAACAAGAAGCCCTCAGCCGACATGTAAGATATTTTCTCTGTGCAATTTTAAAATTCTATGATTCTAAAATAATGATTAAATAAATGGGAAATTTATTCATTATTGAATTTATTTATGAAAAATCCTAAATTTATTAGAAAAAATTATCTATTAGTCTTATCTGTAAAAATGACAAAAGATAAGATCATACTCCTTTATCTTTTATGAGAGTAAGACTTGTGAATAATTTTTTTGGATAAGTATAAAAATACCCTTTATTTATACATATTATAGTTAATCAACGATCTATTAAGAGAGACACTATTTTTACATGAATTTTTAATATTTTTACATGATTTTTTCTCACATAAATGTGGACACCACATTATTCTTATGCGAGAGAGTATCATGCAAAAATATCAAAAAAAATATGTAAAAATATCAGTTCTCTATATTAATTTATGGACAAGTCTACACATATCAACCAAACACTATATCAAACACTACATTTATCTACATAATTAAACAATGGGATATGATGTCAATTTTAATATCATACTCCACTTTTTAATAATATAAATGAATATAGTATTTAATTATTATGTGTTTATACTTATTTCATCATATTTAATTACTTCCCCGTTTACATATATTGAGAATATATATTTAATCAATGTATATCAAGAAAAATTATAAATTATTAGTTTAGTAATATTATATAATTATTAATATATATGGTTATGTTCTATTTTAGCAGGGATTAAACAAACTAGACACACATTTGTTACAAAAGTTAGTGGAGTATAATCTGGAAATGTAAATTTATAAATTTCTTTTCAATATTTTAATTGTCATATGAGTCATGCTATTATTATTTTTCTCTTTCTTTTTTATTACTGTCACACCTTTCACATTTAAGCTATTAAAATTCTCATATTTATGCATGGAAACTAGTGATCCACATTATTTTGAATAAACATGACAAGCTCAAATGTGAAGAAGACTAACCATGCTTAAACACAATGTAAATAATAATAATAATAATAATAGGACTAGTATTTTGTACTATCTACCTATTGAAACTTTATTCTCCTAAAAGTAACCTAGAGATCATTTGGAATTCCAGACTCACAATTTTAGCTGGAAAAATAAAATTAAAATTGAAACTTAATTTAGTAAATTACCAAAAGAATTTGATACGATTGATGTAAAATAATCACAATAATTTTATTTTTTTGAAACGGTCCAAAAAGGGGCTAGATATATAAATATAATTAAGGGAATTGATATTTTCACAAATAAATAATAGTTCTATAAATTCTCTCTCATGCGAAAAAGATCTTGTAAAAATATCAAATTTTACATGTAAAAATATTAATTTCCTATATTCAAATAATCTCTTCTTCTTCTTTCTTTTTTCTCCTATATTTTTTTTTTGAAACTGTATTAAAATATATTGAAATTGTATAATGATGAAAAGACTACAATCATAGATATAAAAATAAAAATTCTTCAAAACAATTAATAGATTTTAAATCAGGAAGAGAGTTAATTATAATAACAATTAGTGGATACCAAAAGTATTTGACATATAATCAAATCCCGTTATAAAAAATAACATAATATATAAATATGAGTAATTATTCCATACATGCAAGGAATATCAACTCGTTATGATAACTCCACACTCAAATATAAAAAATTCTTTCTTCAATAATCAACACAATTAAAAAATATTATCCCAACAAAAAAAAAATCTCTAAAATGGAGAAAACAAGATTTTATTAGAGAAGATAATGAAATTCTCTTACAAAAAGAAAAAAATTAATTATTTCATTAAAAAAATATAATTTTACACCAAGAAAATATTGTCTCTCTTAAAAATTGAAGAACCCTCCCCCCAAAAAAAACGGATGGAAGAGTAAATAATTTTGCTTAGAATCTTCCACGCTCACCGGAATCTTCGACGGTCAACGAAACTCTCTCTCTCTCTCTTTCTCTGTCACTCTCTTATATCTGCATTTCAGCTTCCAGTACTCACTGAGTCAACCCAGTTTCAGATTCATTAATTACTCCTCCGGCCAACCCGAAAATGAAAGTGAGTCACTGTTTTGTTCACCTGGTGCAGTTGAAGTTTCCCTTTTCTCATTAATGCATGCCTTTCCTAAAGGGGAGCAGAAGAAAGAGTGTGGCAGGTGACAATTACATGCATAATTACTCACAAAAGAGGAGAGAGAAAGTTTGATTTCTGTAACTCGCATTTATATAGACAAGCAATGGGATTCCATAATCAAAGCTCGTGAAAAAGGTAAAGAGCTCACAAATTTATAAGGGTCTATACATATACATATATATGTATATATTTGTGTATGTATACGTATTATGTATATATCAAATTTATTGTTCATACTCACAATTTACTTACATAATACTCATTGCAGGGGGAGAGAGAAAGAGGAGAGAGAATTTGGAGTAATGCGGTGCACGGAAATCATCATCAAATTTTATCAGCATCACCGGAAATTATAAAATCCTATTATTTCGAGATGGAGAAGAAAACCAGAGAGATTTATAGAACTTCATCATCTTCTGCTTTGTATTACTCTCTAGTTATGGAAGCTCAGTTCAAGCTAGCTCTTCTACTCTTCTTCCTCAACTCGGCGGTGACTCAGCAGCTGCCACCGCTTAGTGCCAACTCGGAACTCTCAGCATTGCTCGACCTCCGTTCATCTTTGGGTATTAGGGCCAAATACTGGCCTAAAAAATCTGACCCTTGTTCGTCCTGGACTGGCATTGAATGCCAAAACGGCAGGGTCACCGGAATAAGCTTATCCGGCCTAAGGCGAACCCGAGTGAGTAAACTTAATCCCCAATTTTCTGTAGATTCATTGTCAAGTTTTAGTTTACTGGAATCATTTAATTCCACCGGATTTGCACTTCCCGGGCCAATTCCAAACTGGTTGGGATGGAACCTTAGTGCACTACAAGTGCTAGATCTTAGGTTTAGTTCAATTGTAGGAACTATCCCTCAGTCACTTGGGAGTATGAGGAGGCTTAATTTCATGTACTTGTCAGGGAACTCCTTAACTGGCAATATACCAGCTTCTTTGGGGCAGTTATCGTCGTTGTCAGTTATTGATTTTTCGCAAAACTTGTTGACAGGAACAATTCCGTCATCTTTATCATCTCTTACTAATCTTACAAAGTTGGATTTATCTTCCAATTACTTATCTGGGCCAGTTCTTCCTGGTTTTGGTTCCCTCTCAACTCTTCAGTTCTTGAATTTATCCGACAATAGTCTCACTGGTCCAATTCCTGCTCAGCTTGGTACTCTTTCTCGGTTGGTTGAAATTGACCTTGGATTTAATTCTTTATCTGGGTCATTACCGGGGAATTTTGGAAGGTTAGGAAGTTTGCGAAAATTTATAGTTGGAAATAATGATCTGGAGGGTCAGTTGCAAGGTAATTTGTTCTTCAATTTAACTAAGCTTCAGTATGTGGTCCTGAGTGGGAACCATTTTGTTGGCCATCTGCCCAGCTTTTCGTGGTCAAATCACCAACTGCGTCATTTTGATGTATCCAGCAATAACTTCACTGGTGTTTTTCCGAACCTCACAGCATTTTTTAATGTCACCGATGTTTTGTTCAACTTCTCGAACAATCTATTCTATGGTAGTCTTACTTCTCCAGTTGGAAAGTTTCGTTTGGTTGATCTTTCAAATAACTATTTCCAAGGCTCAGCTCCCAATGACACGGGAAGCAGCGTTACAATTTCTGGGAATTGCTTGCTTAGCGTGCCAGAGCAGAGGAGTTTGGAAGATTGTAGGATGTTCTATGGTCAAAGGGGTCTAACTTTTGATAATGTGGAACCGCCATTATCAGAAACCTCAAAGAGCAAAAACCGATTGACATATGTAATGGTGGGAGTTTTTGGTGGACTTGGCTTCATTGTAGTTTTGGTGTTGGCATTGGTACTGCTTTTAAAAACTTGTGACAATAGAAATGCTGAACAAAGAGGGACTGCTAATGTGAGGCCTCATCCGGAAGGAGGCAGCATTGAACCTCCTAAAGTTTCCATTAATTTTTCTGGTCCGGGAGAATCATTTACGTACAAGCAGTTGCTCCGAGCCACACGTGATTTCAGTGATACAAATCTTATTAAGCATGGCCACTCTGGAGACCTCTTCCGAGGAACATTGGAAGGTGGATTCTCTGTAGTTATCAAGAGAGTTGATTTACGTTCCTTTACGAAAGAATCTTACATGTTAGAATTGGATCTGTTCAGCAAATTCTCTCACACTAGATTGATCCCTCTCTTGGGACACTGCTTGGACCATGAGTACGAAAGGCTCTTAATTTACAAATATATGCCAAACGGAGACTTGTCGAATTCCTTGCATAGGTCTATTATTTTGGAAGATGACTCTCTACAGTCTCTGGATTGGATCACAAGATTGAAAATTGCAATCGGAACCGCAGAAGGTTTATGTTACCTACACCATGAGTGTAACCCTCCTCTTGTCCACAGGTACTTCATATCTTTCCTATTCACCTATTGTTACTTTTTGTTTTTAATTTTTTCAGATGGGTGATATCTTGCTAATTTGTGACGATTATTCAACCATTTTGCATTTTCCACGTGTAAAACAGAAAAAAAAAAAGGAAAAAGAAGAAAAATGACTGAGTTGGTGTCAGTATTAACATACTAACATTAAACATATCAACTACCTCGATTGGAAAGCTGACAAGTAAGGGTTAGCTTCATTTATGGACTTGGCTTCGCCAAAAGGCCTCATCTCTAAAATCCCAGCTCCCGAGGTGGCCATGTAGGTTAATAAGTTAGTTTCTACGCTGGTGGTGTGCCAAGTTATATAGTTTCCTTAGAAACTGAGTTAATTAACACAAAAACTGAAAACGTGACACTTTTTAGATTTTATTTTTTCTTTTCAGCATTATTTTCTCTGCTCAAAAATGTCTAGAAAAGCAAAAAGTAATGAAGTTAACAAAAGCTTTACCAAACAGGTATTACTATGAGTTCGTAGTGGGAGTTAATTTCTAGGCAAAAATGAGTGCGACCAAGACAATGAGTTGTGCATTTGGTATCTCAGGTTAGACTGAGAGTTGTGAAATGTTTTCCTCGGTAACGGTCCAACGTGCATTATGGAGTTCTCCGTGTTATTTCAGCATCATAGACAGAGCAGACAAGATTATGTATTTTTGTAACATGGCAATACTTATAACTAACCAGCAGTAACAGTGCTGATGGCACTGCTTTGGCCTTTAATGGCAACATTAGTTAAGTTCCACGCAAAAGTCTGACATGACAAACTTGCAGATTCGTTTTAACAAGTAAAAAGAACTATGAAAATAAGGAATAAAATGATTAAGGAAAGGGTGGTAGGCCTTAAGTTGATGTCCAAAGTATGGACTAGATAGAAGGGCAAGTGATGCTGACAAATCTTTGACATAGATAACTTAGTGTATAACTCCAAGGAGTCATCTAGGTATAGATGTCTAGATGAGTTTAAATAGGATGTCTGAGAGGGTGTTTCAACTTTCAAGAAGCCCAAATTTCGGACTTGTGGACTTTGAAATATTGCACCTACGTGCCATGTAAAGAACACAAGCCCTCAACCTGAAGTCTTACATTTTGGAAGAGGCAAAGTTTTTAATTTATGAGGGGAGGCTGGCTAAATAATTAAATGACTGCAGATCTATGGTTTAATATATATAAAAGCCATTACTTAAAGAAATTTATTATTATAAAAAAAAACAAAAAAGAAGAGAAAAAATAGTCAGTACCTATGAATGTATCCAGTCTCAGCCTCACATCAGCTTTATGCTATAGATATGTAAGTGGCCATCTGGTACTACGAGAGGGGCCTATCACATACATGGCCAATACCAGATGGTGGAAAGGGTAATCTACCCCGCTACAAAGAGTCATGTATCTACAGTTCAATTCCATATACCATAGGGTTTCAAGTCAGTTGTGCAAAACTTGAGTCCACCTTGTAATTCATTTTTTAGATCTGAGTTCATTGTGTTACTTGGGATTCAAGTTTGAGGCTTTGAGCCTTAGTTGGTCCTACCTAAGTTAACAGTTTTGTTAATAGAGCACTAGGAGAAACATGCATTTTGTACTTGAGACGGAAATTTAATCAAAGAAACTAAACTATTATTCACTATTTTAACCATCTACACACACCTAATAGTAAGTTTAGAATATTGTGGGCTTTGGCTAAGCTATGCTGGGTCAACGTTTAGTCACTAAAAGCATGCCTGAACTCTAAGCATTATTATTCTATTCACAAGCTCAAAGAATATTCAGTTTTACACAGTTGATCAGTCAGGTCTTTAGGGCCACTCATATGCAATCGATTCCTCCTGTAAACTTATTTTTTTTCTCTTTCATATTAATAATTTTGCCGGATCTTCTTTTCATTTTTACACCCATGTACTCTCTAGTAATTTTGGATTTCTCATGCATAATGGATTGGTAGCTATAGCCTATAAGGGAACATGAATGACACTTCCTTTCCAGTATTTTGATGTGTTACTAAGCTTAATGACTGTAATATAAGGTATATTTGTCTCTGAAAGAGAGAAAAAGATGCCTCAATGTCCATCTGTGATTAGCAGAACTATGAGCATACTTATTAACAACATGTATCTTGAGGGAAAGTGCTTATGCCATTTTAATTCATTGCCTTGGTAGAAGTTTATGTAAGGTAATTGAAAAATAATATTGCCTCAACTCATTTTATAGTCCAATAATTGTGATATCATTTTTTTTTGTGGTCGAAGAGAAATTAAGGCAAGCAGTATCCTTCTTGACGATAAATATGAAGTGCGACTTGGAAGCTTGAGTGAAGTTCGTGCTCAAGGAGGGGACAATCACCAGAATGTGATCACTCGGTTGCTACGGATACCACAGTGAGTATTTATCATTATTGAATTGATTATACGTTTTGAATTGTGCATTTTTATTCTCCATCATAGTGGTTTATAGTATTATAATAATTAATTTAGGTAATCTAGAATTTGGACATTTAGTCCCTAGAAACAATACTTTGAATATGTATTTAATTTGTGCTTCTGCCAAAATTCAGATTTAGGTTAATTTTCCAAATTGTTTAATTAAGATAATTCTTTAATCTTTTTTCTATCGGAGTTAGTGAAATCCTTTTCCTCTTGATGCCATGCAGGACCACTGAGCAGGGAGCTTCCGGTATGTGCAATGCTCTTACACTTAAAGCTACTTTGTAGAAAAATTGAATTTTTAATGATTTGTTTCTTCTATTCTAGTGGTTTCATATAGTGGTTAGAACTTAGAAGTTTAATAGATAGGCTATCGTACAAGCTACCTGTTTTTATCAACTCTATATTTTCAAATTATTTTCAACTTTTGCTTGTATTTATAATTCATTTTTACATAGGGTCATCAAATGCTACTTGTGCTGGTGACGTGTACTGTTTTGGGAAGGTCTTACTTGAGCTTGTAACGGGTAAGCTTGGCATCAGCGAGACAGATGATGCCTCTACGAAGGAGTGGTTAGAGCAGAAGCTACCCTACATCAGTATATACGAGAAGGAACAGGTGGCTAAGATTGTTGACCAATCTCTGATCGTAGACGAGGACCTGCTGGAAGAGGTGTGGGCTGTGGCAATCGTAGCCAAGTCATGCCTCAATCCCAAGGCTTCCAGACGTCCACTAATGCGGCATATCCTCAGAGCACTGGAAAACCCTTATAAAGTGGTAAGGGAAGAAACCTTTAGCTCTGCAAGAACAACATCGTCTAGGAGGTCTTGGAGTGCAACTCTCTTTGGAAGTTGGCGTCACAGCTCATCAGGTAGTGCCAACGGCCCAGGCCAAACAAGTAGAGATATTATAACTGGCCTAAAACAGTTTGGTAGAGTAGGCTCTGAAAGCAGTGGTATACATGAATTTTCATCCTCTCGTAAAAGGTTGTCGAGTGAAATATTTCCTGAACCAGTGGAAATGCAAGATCTTGAGAGGCAAGATGAAAATCATCGATAAATTTTAATAGAACTGCAAATTGATAAAAAAAAAATCCCTGCTTTTTGAACCACGGGTTAATGTCAATGCTAGGTCATGTTTTAGATGTGCTAAAGGTTGATATCATAAGTTCTTATTGAGGATGATTCAAGGAAAGAGATCTCAACCATATATTCCATTTTTTCAAAACCAGGCTTATATTTGCTTCTGTGATTTTGTATGAAGCATTGTTTTTATTTGCAATTGTGAACTCTCCACATCCATTGTTGTAAATTATAAGATATTCTACTTCAATCCTGCTACTCTGATCTACAGAGGAAATGCATCTTAGGTATAGTTGACCATTTTGCCAGGCAATTATATAGTTTTGTATATATAACTTGTTTCCTAAAAGTCTCTTGTTTGTTATGTAGTTTTATGTTGCTTAATTAAGAAGTGGATTGCCCATATTTACATGCATCTATCTGCTGCTATTTCACTCCCAAAATGTTTGGTTTTCTTTCTTGCTGTGATTGTCTTTTCATCAAGAAATTGGTCAGTCAATGCTACCTAGGTTCTCACATAATGCGCGACGAATATAGATGCCCATATGAGAACACCTAGGACTTCATTCATGCATATTGCATAGGCATATTTTATCCAATTATTAGCACAGGTCAGGTTCTAGCACGCTCTACATGTTATAAAGATCCAAGAAGGCGAGCGCATACAAACCATGAAAGAACCAAATGATAAATATGCAAGGAAATGCAGTGGGTGCATTGTTATCATCAACCATAAGTAGCCTCTCTTGTTCATTTCAGTAAATGGTAAAATTCCAGGAATTCGACAAGTCGAGTCCCCTCAACCATCCGGGCCGTTGATTAAAAATGATGATGAAATGTAATTTCACGTATGCAAGCATTAACTACACAAGGATAGTTGCTCTGCAACAGCAGCGCTCGAGTATGGAACACAGTAACACAAAATATGCCTTGCTTTGCACAAGGAGTTAACAGAGGAAAATGTCGCTAAAACATATGTATTATAATATCAACTACACTTTGAGTTGTGGCTATTAATTCATAGATTCACTCTCTTGAAGTTGGCAGAACTTCCAAACTACAAACATAACTTGGGGAATAATAGAGATGGAGCTCCCTCAAATAGCTGTATTTGACAAAGTTTGAGTGAAAATAGCTTTTCATCAAAGTACATCATTTTCATGAGGCATAAAATCTCCACTCGGCCCGTAGAATAAAACCTCGATAAATAAATGTTCGATAAAATAATAATTTCGTTTAGATAATAATTTCTTCTAATTTCAACTTGGGCACGTGTACTAAAGTAATAATCTCGCTAAATGTATTAAGTAATAAATTTTTTTGAATCCTTAAAGACCCAACAAAATATAAATTAATAATTACTAAATTTCATATAAACATTTATATATATAATCCACATATTCTTTAACTTTTTGTAATAACATCCAATATAATAGATTCAAAAATTTTAGTCAATCTACAATATTCATACAAAAAGTCATTTTTCCTGTGAAAATATGTATCTAAAGTTACCTGTTTTTTCTTTACACCTAAACCAAATTAATTCAACCCCATCTTTAACTTTTTGTAGTACACACAATTTCCAGAATATTTTGCTCATCTTGTAGCGAGTAGTTATTTAAGCCATGGGAGAATTTTTTTTTTGTAACTTGTCAGAATATATCTTCTACACATCTACATTATACTGTATATAGCTAAAGACTTGAATCTTTTTATTTGTTATGTACATTAACTTAAAACCTTTTATTTTCCAAGACATTATAAGTTTTATCAATTCTTTTTAGTTTCTCTAGACTCAAATTAATATATTAATTGTTGTCTCTTGATTTTTTTGACCACATACATAAATAGAAAAACTCCCTCTAAAATAATAAATATTAATTTATCAATAAATGAATAAATTATTTATTTATAGATAAATAAATAATTTTACTAAAAATAATTTTTTTTTCGATCACAAGGATATTCATTTAAAATTTCCTGTTTTCCATCTGATAAAGTTGTCCATCTCCAGATCTGATTCAATCACAGAGGATAAGGAGAAGAAGGAAATGATAGAAAGAGTCCTGTTATATGTTGTAAAAGATTATGTCAAATTATAATTACAATGTATATTAATATATGGAGAATTGAGTAAAATTATAAAATTGGCCAACTATATCAGCTACATCATTAAAATATGTTGGAGCAATCGAGCAAAATAACTAATACATAATTGCAAATTCAATTAACAAAAAAAGTTTTTACCGAATTTGCTACAACGAAATACAAAATTTTTATGCATTCACTGAATACGGTGCTCAAGATACTATTTGGCCCTACTCCAGTGAACGGATATGACGATCGAACCGTCTCTAGAAATAACAATGGAATGTTGGTATGTATCTACCAAAATACTCAACATGACAAGACAATTATTCTCTAATTTAAAATAAGATTTTAAGAATATTGAGAATCACAAAAAAAAAACTCAATCTATGCTCTCATAATATTTTTGTGTCAAATAAAAAAAGTCTCCTCTCTTTTTTTTTTTTTTTTTTTCCCACTTATCTCTCACTTGCCTCTTTCTGAATACCATGTAGTCTATCTATACATGATGAGTTTTACTATGTACACTTACCTTTGTAATGATCCATACACTTACCTTTGTAAAAAATATTGTGACTAACCACTTACATGGTGGGTCTTACCATTTTTTACAAAGCTCATTGTATAAATCATTACAAAACATCATTACTTGTATATTTTTCCATACATAATATGGCAGTGAACATGCAAATTGGCGGGTAAACATTCAAGTTGGCAGTTTTAAGACCTTTTACTGTGTTTGTAAATTTTAATTTGAGAAAAAAAGGAGGAAAAATAATTAAAATCCCTCTTAAGTTTATGTTTGTGAGTTTAGAGGGATGAGAAAGGAAAATATAGGAAGGGAAGGGATGGAAAGAGATTATAATTTTTTTTTTATCATGTTTGTGAGTTTTAAAAAGAAGGGGATGAGATGAGATTTTAATTAATTTTTTTTTTGTTTGTGAGTTTAAAATTAATGAAGGGAAGAAAAATGATTCTTATTTTTAAAGAACATTATTACTTTATTACCTTTATACATATAAATATAAGAAGTGATATGATTTATTAATGTCTATCTATTAAAATTATTTTGCTTAGTTTTTTTATTTTTTTGCTTTGTTACAAACACACACACACACACGCATATATATTGAGTTATACCACATTATTTTGAAAAACACAAAAAAAAAAAATACAATTAATATTTTGTCTAATTAACCAAAATAATTATAAAATCTCAATACTATCTTTTTAAAATTTATTAAAAAGGATGAAAAATTAGTATAATTTCTTGAAATCTACAAACAAAATAAATAAAATAAAAATTTGACACTCTAAAATGAGAAGTAAAAAAGAATAAAAAAGAGTATCTGCAGAAACAGAGACTACTAATATTGACAGAAAAATAATAGTCGGGATAATAAATGCTACTCCTATTTTTTATTAATTGACTATTTTTTTTTAATTTATGTTTTAATATTATGCAAATAAGCTAATAAATACAATTAATATTTTATTTCATCAATTAAATTGAATATAAAATTTTAATATTAGTCTTTTAAAATTTATTATAAAAGTTATAAAAAAATAAATTAACATTTAATTATAAAAAATTAACATTTGCCACGGTCAAAGGAGCTGCTCATGAAGTTCCGTTATTTGAGCCCAGAGCCTCCCTTCTTTTCCAATCATTTTTTTTTTGCATGACATATCTAAAAAAAAAATCAGTTGATTGTCCGTGATTTGGGGGAAATTGACAATTCTAAAATATTAAAAACATATTTTTATATTATATTTACTTTATAATAATAAATTATTAATTTAATTTTTATTTATAATAATAAATTTAAAAATAGTGTTATTTTATATTATTAATATTAATAATAAAATAACTCTTTTATAAAACAGTTTTTAAAATTAAATAGAACTCGAATGTATATAGAATAGGTGGTACACATTTTTATTCAGCACGAGGTTGATAATGATAGTTTTAAAAAGGTAGAGAGAGAAAAATGATAGAGAGAGAAATATGTAATTGAGAGTTATGCTGGTGATGGGTAAATTTGTCGTATTATTTATTTTATAAGAATATTTTTGTTAATATAAAATATTTTGTTTTTTTGTTTTTTTTACCCCTTTAAATCTTCTCACTTTTGAGGGGAAAATTTTAAGTAAAAAATTGAAAAAATCTTACTTTTAAATCATTTTACTTTATTCTTAAAAAAACTCACAAACATAAAATTTAGAGAGATTTTAATTATTTTTCTTTTCTTTTTCTTAAATAAAAACTTACAAACACAGTATTAAAAAAAAAAGAGAAAGGATTTGAAAATAAAATTAATTTAATTTTTGACTTAAAATTTTCCTCTCAAAAATTAAAATAAAAATTGAAAGGATAAAATATAATATATTTTATATTATTAAAAATAATTTTATAAAATAAATAATATGATAATTTTGACCTTCACTAACATAAATAATATTCATTCATTTCATTCATTGTTGCGGGTTTTGTTATCCTTCCAGCCGCCATCACATGTCTCCTGCTCACGTGCTTATCTTGATTGATCCTTACGAAATGATTACTCTCCCACAAATTTTATTAGTATTTCCACTTTTTAAAATTTCGAACTATTTTTAATTTTAGAAATTAATGTGATTTGTTTTTTTTAAATAAAATTTATAATTAATAAAACTTATATATATTTGTTTTTTACTTTTATAATTTTTCTGTATTAATTAAAGTTAAATAAAACTATATTAATTTAATATTAAAAAGTACTTAAAAGTAACATGTTAATAGTAAAGAATTGAAAAATACCAAATTTGAATAATTCAATTCTTAAAAAGGGAAAAGGAATATAGAGTGTTGGGATCCGGATATCAGATTTAGGCTTGGGCCGGTCTCTATCATTTTTTTGGGTTGGACTTTTCTTTTAACATTTTAATTCTTTTATAGGCCAAGTAGTGGACTCTCCTGGGACTTGTGCTTTTTTAGTTGCTGGCCCATACACAGTTTGAGGCTTTTGGCCCTACACTCTTCCCAATATTTGTACACTCATATAAATAGAGACTGCATGGGAGTGGAAAAAGATATTATCATAATCAAACCGCCCTTACGACTTGTAGATTCAGAACCAATATTTTCCAGCAAATAAGTTCTCTATTGTACATGAGAAAGTTTGTAAACACCACCATCATACTAGTAAAATTATCCTTTCACCCGTGGTTTTTTTCCTGTTGGGTTTCCACGTAAGTTCTTGTGTGTTCACAATATTTTCTCCTGTTTTATTGGTGTTTAACGTTTGATTTTCTTGGTTGTTTTCGTGATTTTCAACTGGTTATAAAATTTGGCGTTAACATTGACGCTAGAAGGAGGGCTTGGTTTTGTTTTAAAATCACTGCGTGAGTTTAGCACAACAACAGATTGGTTATAGAGTATCAAGGTGATCGGGTGGAGAAGACTGGTTCGTCAGCACCTTCTATGATACGGGGTTCGGTTAGGGACAGGTTGGGTCCATCTGCTCACAGAGGAGGTTCGGCCATGCCACACTCCAACTCAGTCCGACAACAGTTATTCCCCTCCACCTCTCCAGGCTTGGTCCATGATAGGGATACAAACCGTCAATCTTCTGTTCGAGAGCGTGAGGCTGATGAGAGGGATTCTTACGATCAGGAGGACTCTATTAAGAGGCAGAGGATCCACACAGTAGAAGGGGCTATTCGGTCTCTCCGACATCAGCAGGAACAGTGGGCCGTACTCTTGGAAGGGTTGAAGGAAGATGAGAAACCTCAGGATACAGTTCAAGGATCGGAGGTGAGAACGCCTCGGTTGAGGGGGGGTCGAGGAAGGGTGAACGATCTGCCCTCATCACCTTTGGTTGATAGAGTCGGGGGTAGCTACGGCCCTCCAAATCCATATTTGGGACGGGCAGATAACGGCCCAACCACTTCTCAAAATAGAAGGTCGACTTTCTCGGACGGGTGGACGCACTCCCTATCCCCGATGTGGAGGCGTAACCAAAACCACGATCATGTAGCTCGGAGCCCGAGAAGGGGGTCAGGGTTTCAGCTTGACGATCGTGTAGCTCGAAGCCCGAGAAGGGGGTCAGGGTATCAGCCTGACGATCGTGTAGCTCGGAGCCCGAGGAGACATTTGGAAGATACATCGAATTGTCGGGAAGTTGGAAATCCGAAAAAAGGTTCAGGAGTTGGACTTGACTCTCAGAAAGTCAGTGATGATGATTTGCTTAGAAAAAGAATGGCAGACCTGGAACGACAGTTAGCTGAAGTTCAGGCAGGAGCTAAGCCCGCAGACACCAAATCTCCATTCTCAACTACTATTAACATGGAAAAGGCTGACCCGAAGATGAAGTTGCCACCGTTGGAATCTTTTGATGGTACCGGTGATCCCTACGACCATACGAATTCCTATGAAATTATAATAGGGTACTACAACCACTCTGATGCAGGGATGTGTAAGATTTTCTTAACCACTCTAAAGAAGGCAGCGAAGCAGTGGATCGTATCTTTGTCATCGGGGAGTATTAATTCATGGAAAGAGTTATGCGAAAGGTTTCATGACCGCTTCGGAAGTAATAAGAAGAGGGGGAAATTAACAGCATCGCTGATACAAATCAAACAGAGAGGAGATGAGACCCTAAACCAATATGTACAACGGTTTAGGGAGGCCGCAAGGGCTGTGATTAACCTGGATATGACCCAGACGTTGGGATTTTTCACTACGGGGTTGGACATCGGTAAATCAAAGAAGTTGATGAAGGACATCATGTTCAAACCGCCAAAGGACCTGGCTGATGCATATGAACGAGCAGAAATTTTTATTGCAATTGAAGAAGCAATGACAACTTTGACAAAGAACCAGAAGGGGGTTGATCAGTATAAGCCAAAGGAAAGAAAATCTGATGTGCTGGATAGGCTTGGCCCGAGGGGAGGTAATCAAGCAAACAGGCCACCCATCCAGAATAAATTTGAACAGAAGACCTACACTCCTCTAAATGCTGAAAAGGTCCAGATATTGAATGAAATCAGAGGTACACAACTGTTCGAACCACCCCAAACCATTAAGGGTTATCGGGAATTCTCGAATCAATTTTGTGAATATCATCAGTCGAGAGGACATGATGCGAAAATATGTCACAACTTGAAGGAGCTGATAGAGAAGAATGTGCAGGACGGCCGATTATTACACTATGTCGCTGGGCGAACAGTTCCTCAAATAGAACGACCATAAAGGGGTGACCAAAATGAGGCTGGTGCGAATCGGCCGAGGCCAGTTATTGATGTCATTAGTGGAGGGTTACCCATAAAACAGGCGGGAAAGTGTCGAAGATCCACTTCGGAAATTGTAATGACTTTAGGAGAACAGTCAACCAAACCATCAAGATTGTATCCGGGAACGGTCATCTCGTTTTCTGATGAGGATTACCCGGCTGATCCCGTGGAACCACATGAAGGGGCCTTGGTGATAACCGCCCAAGTAGGGCATGTGGATATGAAGAGAATAATGGTCGATATTGGGTCTTCTGTCGACGTGTTTTACAGTCATGCTTATCAACGCATGGATTTGGAAGGAATCAGGCTGTAAGTGGGACAGGAATCACCCTTATACGGATTCGGGAATGAAGTCGTGCCTGTAATTGGGACAGTGGAATTGCCAATGGTGTTTGGGGACGCTCCTAAACAAGTAAAGATCAATGTCAAGTTCTTTGTAGTACAGGTAGACTCAGCTTATAATGTTATTCTGGGAAGAACAACTTTATCAACTCTTCAGGAAGTCACCTCGATTGCCCACTTTAAGATGAAGTTTCCTACCTCCCACGGGGTCGGGGAAGTAAAAGGTGATCTTGATATAGCGAGAAGGTGTTTTCGGCACACTCTCACGGCACCACTGGTCGGGATCAGCAAGATGAAACAGACTTTGACAGTGGATGTCGAGCTTTTTACCGAGGGAGTTACTGACCCGTTGGCTTCCCCTGTCGAAGAAACCGAGGATGTAGAACTCATTCCGAAAAATACGGAGAAGTTGGTCGAGATAGGAGTCGGGTTAAAAGATACTTTGAAGAAAGGATTAACAGAGTTACTCAGAACTTATGCTGATATCTTTGCTTGGACACCTCGAGATATGCCGGGGATGGAAGAGGACGTGGCAGTCCATAGGTTATCCGTTGACCCTGAGAAAAAGCCTGTTTTCCAGAAGAGACGGATCTTTGCTCTTGAACGACAGAAGATCATCGATAAAGAAGTGGGAAAGCTATTAGATGCTGGTATTATTAAGGAGATTGAGTACCCGGAATGGCTTGCTAATGTTGTATTGGTCCGCAAACAGAATGGAAAGTGGAGAGTCTGCATCGACTACACGGACCTGAATAAAGCTTGCCCGAAGGATTTCTATCATTTACCACACATCGACCAGTTGATTGATGCAACTTCAGGAAATGCCATACTCAATTTTTTGGACGCATTCTCGGGGTACAACTAGATTTTGATGGAGAAAGGTGATACCCCTAAAACCTCATTTATCACCCATCGGGCCATTTATGCTTACAATCGAATGACATTCGGACTCATTAATGCTGGAGCAACTTATCAGAGAATGATGAATAAGGTGTTCCGAAAGCAGATCGGGCGAAATATGGAGGTGTATGTTGATGACATGATTGTTAAGAGTATGATGCTGCATGACCATTTAGATGATTTGGAGGAATGTTTTCGAACAGTTCGCCATTACCATATGCGGTTTAATCCTACCAAATGTATTTTTGGGCTCGGGGCGGGCAAGTTTTTGGGTTACCTGGTTAGTAAGAGGGGAATAGAGGCCAACCCCAAGAAGATAAAGGCGGTCATTGATATGAAATCACTGACTACCTTTAAGGATGTACAAAGACTAACAGGTCGGATAGCGGCTCTTCGAAGGTTCGTGTACCGATCGGCAGAAAGATGTTTGTCGTTCTTCGATACGTTGAAGGGGCCTAAAAACGAGAAGTCCTTTCATTGGACCTCGGAGTGCGAGGATACGTTCCAAGGTATTAAAAAATATCTGTCTTCGGCTCCGTTGTTGCAGAAACCCTTACCTAAAGAGTTGCTTTTTTTTATACTTAGCCGTGAGCTCCCTAGCGGACGGAGCGGTGTTGATCCAGGAGGAAGGGGGTAGACAGAATCCGGTTTACTATGTAAGTCATGCTTTGAGAGATGCTGAAACAAGATACCCCAACCTAGAGAAGTGTGTATATTCCCTGGTGATCGCTAACAGAAAGCTAAGACACTATTTTCAGGGCCGGGTGGTAGTTATTTACACCGATCAACCATTGATGAAAATTCTACATAAGCCTGATTCATCAGGAAGAATGGTAGCATGGGCTGTAGAATTGAGTCAGTTTACATTGGATTATCGTCCTCGGACGGCAATAAAAGGCCAGGCCTTGACAGACTTTCTGGTGGAATGCATATTTTCGGAGGAAGACCCAGTTAACTGTTCGGGGTTGGAAGTTGCACTGATCACTGAAGGGCAACCAACCTTGTCTTTCTCTTGGGCTTTATGCGTGGACGGATCGTCTACGGCAGATTCAAGCGGGGCAGGTGTAATTTTGACCAGTCCCGAGGGATTTAAGGTTCAACAGGCTATCCGGTTCAGATTTAAAGCAACCAACAATGAGGCCGAGTATGAGGCTATTTTGGCGGGTCTGAGGTTGGCTCATAGTTTAGAGGTGAAAAACTTAATAATTCTTAGTGATTCATAGTTAGTGATCAAACAAATTCAAGGAGAGTACGAAGCTCGCGGGGATCGGATGACGAAATATTTGTCCGAGGTGAAGAACTTCCTTTATTGCTTTGATTCATACTCGTTACAAAACATTGATCGGAACGACAATACTGTGGCCGATGCATTATCCAAGCTTGCTACTACTCCGAGCGAGTCATTGTTGGGGCCGGTATACGTAGAGGAGTTGATTGAACCTAGTATTGTGAGAAGGGAAGTGAAGTGTGTTGAAAGGTCCAACTATTGGCTAACACCGTACTTATTTTATTTGGCCGAAGGAAAGTTGCCAACTGATAAGATCTTGACAAAGAAGATAAGATATAAAAGTTCCTATTTCTGCCTGATTAATGGGGATTTATTCCGCCGAACTTATTCGGGTCCTATGGCGAAGTGTCTTGTTCCCTCGGAGGCTTCTTACGCTTTTCGGGAAGTCCACGAGGGTATTTGTGGAGACCATATGGGGGCGAAGTCCTTGGCATATAAGTTGATTCGGCAAGGGTATTATTGGCCAACGATGTTTCGGGAAGCGAAAGAATTTGTGCAGAAGTGTCCAAAGTGCCAATTGTATAGCTTTGTGGCGCATCGGGCGCCCGAAGAATTGTCTTCGGTACTATCTCTAGTGCCCTTCGCCGTTTGGGGGGTTGATTTGGTGGGACCAATGCCGAAGGCTAGGGGTCAGTTCAGTTACATGATTGTTGCAATCGACTACATGACAAAGTGGGTTGAAGCAAAACCTCTTCGGCGCATCACCGAGCAAGACTGTATTCATTTTCTGAAAGAGAACGTCGTCTTCAGGTTCGGGATTCCGATTGTTCTGGTGTCTGATAATGGTTTGCAGTTCGTTGGTACTGAATTTGAGAAATTTCTGGGAAACTTGGGAATTCAACATCGAAGGGTTTCAGTTGCACATCCTCAGGCGAACGGACAGGTTGAAGTGACCAATAGGACTTTACTAAATGAGATCAAGAGAAGGCTTGATAATGCTAAGGGAAGATGGCCTGAAGAACTTCCCAGTGTTTTGTGGGCCTATCGGACAACTCCTAGAACGACAACGGGTGACTCTCCTTTTTGACTCGCATATGGAACTGAGGCCTTGATTCCGGTAGAGGTTGGTTCTTCATCTTTTCGAGTGATTAATTTCAATGAGATATATAATGATCAAGGACTTCGACTTAATTTGGATTTGTTGGATGAAACTCGGGATACTGCAATACTGAAGTTGGCATCTTATCAACAAAAAACAGCAAGGCATTATAATAAGAGGGTCAAACTTAGACGCTTTAAGGTCGGAGATTTGGTCCTTCGGGAGGCTGAAGCATCTACACCATTGAACACAGGCAAGTTGATGCCCAATTGGGAAGGACCGTATGAAGTAATTGAAGTTGTGAAATATGGGACATATCGTCTTCGGAATTTGTCTGGGTCCGAATTAAAGAACTTTTGGCATGCAATTAGATTAAGAAAGAATTTCCAGTAATTAGTTGGGATGTTGTGTTTTTGTTTATACTTGGGGGATTTCGTGAGAATTTTAGCACTTAGTGTATGTTTGCACAAGGAATTTATAAAATTATGAGTTTCATTCATAGTAATTACGATTTACGTTTCAAAAACAAAAGACATATGTACACTTTCAGTGGTTAATTGTTGTCCTCGGGAGCATCAGAATCAGAATCGGAGAAGACTGCAGGATCCACGCCAGCTTTTGTTGCCTTTGCTATGGCTGCTTGGAATCCTTTGTTGAATTGATTTACTATCTCCTCTAGCAGTTCGGGAGAAGATCTGTACTCCTCGAGGATTTGATAGCGTAGCTCGGGGGTCCCAAGGCGAGCCTGTTCCCTCAGGATCTCATTGGCGATTTGTTGACGTTGAATGTCTGAGTACAGTTGGCTGTTCTGTTCCTTCAGGTGAGCAAGTTCTTCAGTTTGTTGCTGAACGCTCTTCAACGTTTTGGAATTCTCATTCCGAAGCCGAGTAATCTCTTCGGTCCTCTGGTTGTTTATGTCCACCACGTCCTCGAATTGTTGTTGTAAATTTTCATTGGACGTTTTGAGGCTCAGGTTATCCAGAGTGAGCTGCTTATTCTTCTTCTTCAGGGCCTTGTATTTGGACTTCATTCTCTTTGCCCTTGAATCACTGTTCGACGGTTTTGATTCTCGGTCAAGAAGACGACTGAAGGTGGCTAAGGCCTGAAAAAATTCAAAATAATCAGAACCATGAAAACTCTAAAAGTAATTTGAAAAGAAAGTAGGTCTTACTCGGCCTTGGTGAATTGCAGTAGCAAAGATGAGCTCACGATCGGTGTAGTCGTGGAATATCTCATTATCGGCTCGGAAGTTGAAACTGTTGTAAGCCGTGAAGGGGAGTTGATTGTCGGAATCGCTTGGGAAGAAGGTAGGAAGAGCTTGGGATGCATCGGTGGTGGTACTTGGTTGACGAGGGGGATCTCCATCCGGTAGGGGGTCTTCCAGGGGTTCGGATTGTTCACCTATCGGTCGTTTACCAGCCGACTTACTGGTTTGACCTGGTGTTTGTTGGGGTGATTGATCTGGTGTTTTTTCTTTGATCGGTTCGGGGGATGTTTGTTGGGTTGGTTCAGGGGCTGGAGTTTTGGGTTGATCGGGCATTGGGCGAGCATCTTTCTGGGTCGATAGAGGGGGGTTTGTCTGAAATGAAGGTTTTGGTTTTTTAGCCTTCATGTGTTTCCTGAGTTCCGATTCGGACATCTCGAAAATACTTCTCTTTTTGGATTTTTGTGGGTCTTTTTCTTTTGGGGCCTCCGAGGAGGGATCGGCTGTAACTGTGGAAATGGGAGGATCGGTATTTATGGTGTCAGGGGCAGACTTTGTAAGCAGCAAGGCTTGTTTGGTTCCCTGAGCCAAAGGATCTTCCCCCGAAGTTGCCGAGGAGGAAGAAGGTCTCGGTCTTCGGACCAAGGGTTCGGCCGGAGGTTCGGATTCTTCCGAGGGAGTTGGGGAAGATATGAAGATGGGTCCCTCTTGGGCTTGTCCTTGAGAGATCGGAGGTTGATCCGTGATGTTCTCTCCCGAGCCACGAAAGAGCACTACTGCGCATAAATGGATCTGGGTTAAAACAGATAAATTAAAGTAAGGTTAACACTTTCGGATGGTTCGAGTACTTACTTCCATGATCGAAGAGCCAGTCGGGATTATTGAGAAGACTGATAGGCCAGAGACGTTTTGCTCGGCTCCCCCCACGGTTGCAACAGTACGGTATCGGTTCCTCGGAGGAAGAACCAGGACGAATGCCATCCTTTGTTGCTGGATGGGGTTGTCATCCATACCTTTCTGTTGGCGTATCGGGTCAAGACCTTGAAACCATTTTCCTTCGAATTGATAAGCTTGAAATAGTTTAGAAATAGATCTAAGGCTGGTACTATATTCTGTTCTCTGCAGTGGGCAATAAAACAGATTACGTGGATGTAGGAATTTGTGACTAATTGAGAAAACCCGATTCCCATAAACCCTAGGAATTCGGTGATGAAGGAGTGAAAGGGGAATCGGACGCCATGTTTAAGGGTCCATGTCGGGACCCCAATCCAACCTCCCTCGAGCTGCCAGTACATTCTCTCATGGGGTTTGGGGACACGGAGTTCATACTGAAGGGGGATTTGGTAATCTACCCGGATTGAGTCGAGTTGGGTATGGGTTATGGAGGAGGGGGTGTTTGCTGCCGGAGCATCTCTGTAATTTCTATGAATGGTGTTCTCTCTCTCTCTATCAAACGGAGGTGTCTGACTGATTGGGGCTTGGGATGAGGAGGCGTGACCTTGGGCTGCCATGGGTTTTGGAGAGATAGTGGCTTTGGAGATTTTCTTTGTTTTTGAAGATAAGAAGATGGAAAAGTTGAAATTTGCAGAAAGTGAGTTGTGCGGTTTAAAGAAAATTTCGTGGGTTTTTATTGAGGGGGAAACGGTGCACGAAGTTCAACAGGCGGCTGTTTTGGGTAACGTGGAGGGGTAATGATAGCTATGCGTCAGACGAAGAGGTTAAAGATTGTTTGGGTGCAGCCAGTAACGAGGGAAATCAGGGCGTTTGAATTACTCTCCTATTTAAAGCCTTTAAAATAGGAGAGTGGGGGGCAATGTTGGGATCCGGATATCAGATTAAGGCTTGGGCCGGTCTCTATCATTTTTTTGAGCTGGGCTTTCCTTTTAACATTTTAATTCTTCTATAGGCCAAGTAATGAACTCTCCTGGGACTTGGGCTTTTTTAGTTGCTGGCCCATACACAGTTTGAGGCTTTTAGCCCTACACTCTTCCCAATATTTGTACACTCATATAAATAGAGACTTGCATGGGAGTGGAAAAAAATATTATCATAATCAAACCGCCCTTACGACTTGTAGATTCAGAACCAATATTTTCCAGCAAATAAGCTCTCTATTGTACTTGAGAAAGTTTGTAAACACTACCATCATACTATTAAAATTATCCTTTCACCCGTGGTTTTTTTCCTGTTGGGTTTCCATGTAAGTTCTTGTGTGTTCACAATATTTTCTCCTGTTTTATTGGTGTTTGACGTTTGATTTTCTTGGTTGTTTTCATGATTTTCAACGGGTTATAAAATTTGGCGTTAACAGAAAGATAAATATACATGTAAGAAAGAAAAAAAATACTAACCTCATATCATTTCTTATATATATATATATATATATATATATATATATATAATGATAATATAGTAATAGTGTAATTTAAAAATAAAAATTATTTTCCTTCTCTTCATTACTTTTAAACTCACAAACGAAAAATTTAATTAAAATCTCATATAATTTCATCATTTTTAAAATTCACAAACATGATAAAAGAAAATTTATAATTCCGTTTCATCTTTTTCTTTCTTCTCTTATATTTTTCCTTCTCATCTCATTCTTCCAAACTCACAAACGCAGCAAAACTTAGCTACGTGGCAAATTCATTCAACATACATACAAACTTAATGTCCAAGACATTTTGCCGCATAAAATTTTGTATTTCCTTATAACGAATTTAATTTTGTATTTCGTTGTAACAAATTTGGTGAGATTTTTTTTTTTGTTAATTTAATTCTCCATGTAATTAAAAAATTGACATATAAAATTATTAGGTATATCATTATCCTAATAGAAATAAGACCGACGAGAAAAGATCGGTAAGAAGAAGAGAATCCATACCTCCTTTTGAGAGAGAAAGAGAGACCACCGTGGCTGGAACGATTCACAATATCGAGGCTGGCTACCAGAAGCATCTTTATTAAGTTTAATCTATCTTGATTTGGGTTGGGTTGACAACAATCGGGCTTCCCAGAATTTAGATCTTTACTTTTTTTACTTTATTTAAAATAACTAATATATTGCAAAATTATTAATTAAACTAAACACACATAATTTCATTAACCAATATAATTAACTGGCGTTTTATAAAATTATGTAATAAGAGTTTATTAAAATAGAAACTATTTTTAAAATATAGTTTAAACGTAAAAATATTATTTGATAACTAATCTGTATAGTATGTCTTAATATAATATTTTATTATTTTACCATTAGATTAGTTTGTATAAATTTACGAGTTTTTTGATTGGAAGAAATTAAATAATGCTCTATATCATAATAAGATCATAATGAAATCGAAATCGAAGATTTCATTTATGTGCTTGGTATGTTATTTAAAAGTTATATATAAAAATATAGTAAAATAAAATTTAATGACCAAAATATTCTTAACTAATTAACTAACTAACTATATATATATATAACCAAAATAAGTATAATACTATATTAATATATAATATAGTAATATTATTTATGAATATATAATATTTATTATAAATTTTGGGAGATATTTTTGTTTCGAATATATATATAAATATAAATATATATATATATATATATATATATATATATATATATATATATATATATATATATATATATATATATATATATATACTCAAATTTTTTTAATGATCAGCTTAATATCAATATCATGTTAATGAAATTGTGATAATAAACTTAAAATATATTCTCTTATTTTATTTACCATAGAAAGATAATGAATTTTTTTAAATAAAAAAAATATTTTGTAAACACAAAACTCTTTTTGTGGAATAGACAAGTTAAGATTGGTAAAAAATTTGAGAGGGAATAGCTTTTTCCTTCTGTTGCGCCATGTGTTTATGTTAAATAAAAACGTCCATTGGGCGTGGCTCAAATGGTGGAGCATCAACCAGCATGACGATGCCAATAATTAACCTAATGCCCTCTTGTTCCACCAGTTTTCCCGACCTATTTCCGCCTAAGCCACCACTAACAGTTTCAACGGCCTTCCGGCAGCCGCAATCTCAAAGTTTCCCGCAGAGACGCCGCCATTTTACTCTCACTCATAGCCCTCATTCCTTCTCTCCAGCCACCGCATTCTCCTTCGGAATTTGTACGCTACTTCTTTGCCTTCACATCTCTCTCGTCTAAAATCCTCCCTATGTATATGTATATGTATATGTATATGTATATGTATATATATATTCCTCATTTTTCATATAAATTTATTGACCAAAAGATTGGCTAAGAGCATCTAATTCCCTAGACTAAATATAGTATGAGATTTAACTTTCTTCTCCGATAAATAGACTAAATATAATCTTGGACTATATTTAAAACTTTTAAAAAGACTAAATCTAAGAACTAGATAATCCATGGACTATAAATTTAATTATATTTAAATAGGATAATAGAAGGATGATATAAGTTTTTTTGAATTTATTGATTATTTTAATCTTTTTATATTATAGTCCATGGGATAGTCCATCTGCTGGAATGATTAAAAATTAAAGGACATTTGTTGATGTCATATAGACTAAATATAGTCCATGGGATAGTCCATCTGTTGGAGATACTCGAGAGGAGAAAAAGAAGGCCTTGAAGTTCGCGTTGGCGCCTATTGATGCATCTAGCAATAGGCTCCAGTTTGCCGATCAATCCCTCAGTAGATTCTCTTCTTTTGTCTATTTATATTGGTGTGCATTAATGGTGATTTTTAATTGTTTAATGTGAATAAAATTGGTTGAATTTGGCAGCAAATGACAAATCCGATTACACTGGCAAGGACTTGGAAGAAGTTTAGAAGCTGCTTAAATCTACTGCTAGGGGTTGCATTGTGGGAGAGCGGAATTCCTTGGTTGCGTTTCAAGCTAACACTGGAGTTGAGGTTTTGTATCTCTATTATCTTAAATTGATTTTGCATTTCCTTGTGATTAATTGTTTTGATCATTTGTAGTATCTGATCGGATGTAAATGAATTGTGGTTATATACAATTGATTATCGAATCTAGATGTTTAGAAATTAGTTGATTTTTGGTCTTCTAAGGTACATTGTGTTTATTTCATTACTGAAATTTTACAATTCTCTATAAATTAGGAGAGAGAAAAAAGAGAGAGGAAACAGTGGTTAATTTACTTAAAGTGAAGAGACAAGTGAACGATATTAGATGGAGTTTGTCTTTTTGTTTGGGAAAATTAGTTGATCGTTGGTCTTCTAAGGCACATTGTGTTTATTACATTAATGAAATTTTACAATTCTCTATACATTAGGAGAGAAAAAAAGGGAACAGGTAGTTAATTTACTTAAAGTGAAGAAAAGTGAATGATATTAGATGGAGTTCGTCTTTTTGTTAGGGGACAGAGTTGTTATGTTGTTTTAGTGCATGTAAATGTGTGATGAGTAGCTTCTATTCCTTTCCCAGGTTACAACTAGAAGCACTTATCAACAAAGTTCAAATAACAATTTAATGGAATGAAGAATTAAAATATAAATAGTATACAAAGGATGAAAGGGTATGTGAAAGTTGGGGGAGATAAGAGCATAATATTATTTTGTTTTCTTCCTAGGTTTGCACTTTCACATGGTTGTGAAGAATGCAACTTCATTGCTTGCTGATAAAGATCTGATCAAGTTGGAAGCTGAAGTTAAACTCAATGACCTCATAAGGTATTCTTGTAAAGCACCTTGTATAATTTCTTTTTGACATATAACTTGGATATAATGCAGTCAAGTTGAGATGCTCAACAGTCGCATTGATTACCACCAATGTTCGAAAAAGCTAAAAGCGGTACGAGGCATTTTTGTTCGGACGAGGGCGGAACGAGACGTAAGCCTCGATTTGAAAAGTTAAAAATCCCCAAAAAAATTATAAAAAAATGCTAATAAAATCATAAAATAATCCATCATTATAATTAAGGTCATAAAAGACAAAAATAACCAAACGTCACTTAATGTATCATTACAAAACATCAAAACAACATAATATCATCAACTACTTATATAGTGATCAACCATCACTATATAAATAGTGTATCATTCGTATCCAACGGCCTGAAAAATGGATCAAATCCTTGATCATCATCCCCACCATCATCACCCCTATCATCACTAAGAGGATCCTCCATGGAATCATCATCGTATCTAATAGCTCTGTCATCTTCCTCATCGTCACTGCTAAGATCCTCAAACTCTGGTTCTTCATCTACTAATTGCAATCCCTTCCCTTTATCTATAAATAAACAAGTAAATATATAAATTATATATAATATAATGACTAATGAGTATGTTTTTTTAAAAAGAAAATTTTAATGACGCTAACCTTTTGTTTTAGTTTTTGACTGCAAAGTCTTTCCTTTTCTCTTTTGACTTCTTTGTTTACTTCTTGTTTCTAGGGTCCCTTTCCCTCCAAGTGTAATCTCCTTCACAATAGTCTCTTCTCTTGCAACTGTCCTTTCATTCCCACGAGTCCCTTCACCCTCCTCCATATCATTAAGCTCAGAAGTCACTCTTGAGATATTTTCATCAATTCCCCCTGCAACCCACTCATTATCAGATGGCACACTATCAACAACCAATGGATCATCTTCTTCCGTTAGTGCCTTTTTCTTGATGTACCGATCTTTCAGTTTTTTATTGTACATAATGTAAGCCAATGAGTTAAGCCTGGATGCAGACAGTCGATTCCTTCTCTTTGTATGTATCTATATTACAAGTAATTGAGCATTAGTGAGATCTCATACAATCTTAATAAATAGATTTGAGTCTAATAAATACCTGATTAAAAGTACTCCAATTACGCTCACACGCTGAAGATGAGCAAGTTAAACTCAAAATCTTCACTGCAAAGTTTCTTGATTCTGGAGCTTCATCTCCAAATGCAATCCACCAATCAGCTAGATCAATATTAAAACATATATCAATCTTTAATTGCATATTAGCTTTCTATTTAATCAAAATGAAAGTACAGGCATAGTCATACATTAATCAATGGTACTTACCGGGAGCACGTTTCTTACAAGTTGTTTTGGCATTTGTGTAGCCAAATAACCCTTGCCTCAATCGGAATGCATCTAATTGCAAATCAGCTTTCTCTCTTTCCTCAGAGTTAGGAATAAGCTTGTCTATACAAGCATACAATCCCACCTTAACTTCTACATTGGCACAAAAATTGTCATCATATTGAAAATGAGGATTCAAAAAATATGCAGCAGCGTGTAAATGCTGATGCAACTGATTGTCCCACTTAGAATCTATTATGCTCCATATCTCTGTATAGGCCCCCTCCTCATTATCCAAATTTTTTGCAATCTGTTCTTTTGCATTGTCAATGGCACCATATAAAAATCCCATTCCCGGCATCTTTTCCGAATCTGTCATCCTCAATACATTTATTAAAGGTTTTGTGGTCTTAATTGCATATCCCACGCTACCCCAAAAATTCCTATCACTTAAAATAATTTTTCTTGCCTCCCTACCTTCAGTTTTTTTTGCCCAAGCACAATTTGCCCACTCCCTAGATGTAAACATAGCCTCCAAAAGTTGTCTCAAATTATGCATACTCTGCAAAGTTAAATAAGCAGTGGCAAATCTAGTGGCAGCTGGCCGAACAAGGTCTTTATTAGTGTTGGCCCTCATTAATGCCAAGACTCATCCATGATTATATATGAAGTTGCTTACCTACAATTACATAATAGTATTTATCAAAAAATAATAATAATTCAAGTATTCATTGAATAAAAAAAAATATAACCAACCAAATAATAATAATAATAGTAATTACCTTCTTTGCCTTTGTCAAAGCATTTTTATGTTGAAGCAACTCTCCAAGCTTCTTGAGCATCAAATCGATGCAATGCGCTGCACACGGTGTCCACCACATACGTGGTTTCTTCTCCATTAACATTCTCCCCGCCGCCTTGTAATTAGATGCATTGTCAGTGACTACTTGAATGACAATGTCTTCTCCCACTTCCTCAACAACTTCATCAAGTAGTTTAAACATCAAATTAGCATCTTTAATTGCATCAGATGCATCAACAAATTTCAAAAATACATTTCCATGGGGGTTGTTAACGATAAAGTTTATTAGTTGTCTTCCCCTAATATCTTTCCAACCATCTGACAAGATTGACACCCCTGTATGTGCCCAAGTCTTCTTTACCTCCTCAACAAATGACTTTGTAGTCTTCTCTTCCTCCTTCAATATCCAAGAGCTAAGCTCATATAGAGTAGGGCATTTCAAAGCACGACCATAGTTCCCAATTGAACGACACATATTTATAAATGAAAGACTATCTGTAACATTAAAGGCAATCTCATTTTCAAAGAAGAATCTACCTATATTAAGACAGACTGCATTACGAGCCTCCTTTGAAAATACGGTACTTTTTGTAGCATCATCATCAGCATCAACATCTACAACAAATCTGTCAATGGGTCCTCGAACTCCCCTCGCGGAGGCACTACCCACACTTGAACCTCCCACGGATGGAAGACCACCATAATAAGACCCACTTTGTATTTTTTCAGCTTCATTTCTTTGTCTTTCCTCCTTTAAGTCGATACTTTTCTTCATATATGACTCAAGTTCTTCCTACACTTCACTTGGTACTTTTTTGCAAGCCTCAACGTTATTATGATTACCCACAAGATGATTTTTCAACCTTGTAATCCCTCATTTACAAATTTTCTTACAAAAATTGCATTCCACATATAAATGAGATTTATTAACTCTAGGAACTTCGACGCCATATTTCCAAGCTGGATCTTTCTTACCCATAATTACAATTCACTGTAATAAAAAAAAAACAAAAAAAAAACATTAGCATATTTTTCTAATGATTTACCATATTTATAATGCAGGTTGTAGCATATTAAATCACAAGTCAGAACAAGAAGTGCAAGTGGACAAGATCAGCAGCAAACCAACAACAATAAAGACACATTATCAATATTTAACTTTAGTTAGAGGATTGGTTAAATTTTGGTTATTGTTGTTACAATTTTTAAGACATCATTAGTTTAATTGAATTTTTTTTAATTAAGTTCGTTGATTTTTTTTGTGATTAAATAATTTAAAGCTGTCTATTGTTGTCCAACTGTGAAGGATTGGTTAAACTATATGTATTAAGAATCTTAATTCTTGACTATTTCTTACTTACTGGAGGACTTGTTATTGTTAGCATGCATATATGATTTATTGTCGGCATATTGTTTGTACATGTGGGTTCACTCTGTTGTGACGTACATCTCATGCAATACTGTAAAATATCAATCAATTCTACCGCTATCGAAATTTATTCCTTTTTAATTTGTCAAATACCTAATAAGTTAATAAATTAAGAGCAAAAAGAAAGCTTGATTTGAGCTACAAATGATGCAAAGTTTGCTATCACGTATTACCAAAATTAGAATAAATCTATATATACGTAATATTTAAATATAAAATTAAATATTATATTTATTTTAATTATTAAAAAATAAGATATATTACAAATTTCAAGTCTAGGCTTCTTTCTTCTAGTTTTTTCTTCTTCTTTTTCCCCTTTAATTATTTATTTTATTTTTTAGTTGAGCTATATAATGGGATAGCATTGCCTCTCTTTTGATGCAGTGAGATAATTAATTAATAGGCTCACAATTAATGGAATTACAAGCTCATATAAATTTAATGGGTGACTAACATAATGTGTCTAATATAAATTTAATGGAACAACTGAGCAAAGCAATGTGAGCACTGACCCTCAGGTTAAATAATTTCATTGCATTAAATTTAGAATTTGATAAATCATGAGATTGTCTACTAATTTAAGAATTAAAAAAAATACTTGAAAATATTAAATGAGTAATTGAAAACAAATATTAAATTAGTAATTAATCACATTTCAATTCTCTACAGTCTACATCATAATTGAAAACAAATATTTCAGGAAAAGTTAAGAAAAACAAACATATATGATTTGTACAATTTTACCCAAACACAAGGAAGAAAAGCTAATTCATTTAATATATAAGTAATTTCGTTCACAAGCTGAAACAGAAGAGAAGAGAAGAAGAACAAGCAGCAGCGGAAAGCAGAACTGAAGAGAAGAAGAACCAGCGGCAACGGAGAAGAAGAAGAAGAAGTAGCGGAGAAAAGAAGAAGCAGAGCAGCCAGCAGTAGAAAAGGAACAGCAGCAGAAAAAGAAGGAGCAGTAGCCAGAAGAGGAGAAGAAGAAGAGAGAGAAAGAGAACCTGGCTGATGTCGACGAAGATCGAACGAAGAACCTGGTTGCTTCACCTCTCTGGTTGACTGCTTCGCGCCTTTGCCTAATTTTCTGAGCAAGTGAGTATTTATATTTAGGATTTTTTTTACCTCAAATCATAGCCTACGCCTCTCTCCGCCTTGAGGCGTACGCCTCAGCCAAAGGAGGCGTTAATTTCTTTCCCTCCCTGTCAAGCGTACGCCTCGCCTTAGAATTTTGCCGCCTCGCTTTGAGGCGCGCCTTGAGGCGTGCGCCTCAACCGCAATTTCGAACCATGATTACCACTAAATCTAAAGCTTGGCTTCAATGCTTTCTGACATGGGATCACTAGAACAATTTGTTGCTAATTTAGATTTATCTCATACCCTTTATCCTTGTGCTCAAATAGTGGGATTTATTGGATATCAAATTGAGTGGTAAGTTACCTTAGAACCAGCGGCGGACCCAAAAATATTCAAGTGTGTGGGCGAGTTGTAAGTAAAAAAGAGTCTCCAAATATTTTAAAATATATATAGAACAATCATATTTATAATAAAACGACAATATTCAAAATAACTATATCAGTTACAAATATAAACATGCGATATATCATTATTCAATTTTTTATGTAAAGTTATTGCACATTGACTTCATTTCATCAACAATGAATTTGAAACATCTCTCTCAATAAAAGTTACATACAATTCATCATTTTTTTGTTGCTAAATTTGATTGTATATTAAATTGCAAAAAAAAAAAAAAAAACTAAGGGTATTTCAATGAAGATCAAAACATTAATCCCATCTCCCGTTGGGATTAAAAACACCTAGTCTAAAACTAGGAAGCATATACCTTACCTAAAAATAAAAACCTATCAACCAGAGGAAAGGGATATAAACAAATTGGGCCAAAGAGCACATAAACAACCCAAAGCCCAAATAAAATACAACCAAAAGTATAATTGGACTCAAGGTTAATTGACCCTTAAGTGGGCAAAGAACAGCCCAAGGCCTAATAAATAACCCAGCATGAATGACACCCATCAGCATGAATGACACACTAGTAGGTCCCGCAGTAGCAGCACTCTTTAATTTTGAAAGAGGAATGTAGACACTTGACAGCATGTGAGAGTCCCAATAGTGCGCCCACCAATAGCAATTGTCTGAAAATGCCAGCAGGAGATAAATACATTAAAAGTTTTCAAAATTTTAACTTTTTCTGAAGTCCTTTTTTCATTAAGCTTTTCTTAAACTAAACAATTGCTATCATATGTATGGAACAATGGAAGTATTCGTAAACAACCAGATGGCCATGCATTTTGGAGCATCTCAATTTAATAAGAGTGCTACAAAATATTAGCTAAATGAAACCTATACTCTCAAGACATTTTACACCTTTTATCTTCCAAACTTCTAATTTGCCCCCCAAGTATATAGAATTTTCAAAAATATCCCTGGGGGCGGGGTCCCCACTGACCCTAGTGTTGGTCTGCCCCTGCTTAGAACCCTATTTGTGAGGTTAAGTTTAACTTTATATCTCTCTTTAGCTGTCATACTTATATTCTGAGGGTTGTAGATTTAAGTTCACAATAAATGACTTATTCTCATGGAAAGATATTAGATCTGTGAATAAATTATAATTTTAATTTCAAAGAAATAAAAAATATAAAAATAAAAAAAAATTAGTAACTTTATACCCTTGTGTAATTTTCTAAATAGATTATTTTGCGACATTGGTTAATTTCAATATATTTTCTCTGTAATTGCAGATCTTCACCTCACTTAATGGTGTGGCAAATGAAGCTGAGATTCGGGTTGCTTCAAACAGGTATATGTTTATATAATAATCATTAATTATATGCTTGTTAGAGTTGCATTTTCTCTTAAAAGTTGTTTTTTTTTTTTTTTATAGTTTTATCACTACTTTAATCTTTCTTTCATACACCATGTCATATTTGTGAAAGAAGTGTTGGAAAAATAATAAACTCAAACTCACACACACTAGAGAAAATGGAGATGTTATCACAAAGGAAGACTTATATTTCTTGCTTGGTTCAAATGACTTGAGTACATAGGTATTTATAGGAATCTCCTAACATATATAAACTCAAATACATGAATGGCCACTTAATGAAAAAACATTTCCCTAGACAACTTTTCAACTAGCTACATGAACCTTCAAATACATGAACCAACAAGTACATAAATATTAATAAGAGTACTTAATTATAACAAGTTTACTTTTCAACATCCCCTCTTAAACTTGTCACACCAAGTGCGCTCCGCAATTTGCAAAACAATTCGACTTTGAGTGGCTTCGTAAAAATATCAGCAATTTGGTCTTGAGATTGCACAAATATAAGTTCAACTTCTTTATTCGCAACACATTCTCTTATAAAATGATACCTTGTATCAATGTGTTTGCTTCGGTCATGAAACACCGGATTCTTGGCTAATGCAATTGCAGACTTGTTGTCGATATAAATCTCTGTGGGCTTCTCTTGTTGCAAACAAAGATCTCTTAAAAGATTTCTAAGCCAAATGGCTTGGCAAACACAAGATGTAGCGGCAACATATTCCGCTTCACAAGTAGAAAGGGTCACAATAGGTTGTTTTTTCGAACTCCAAGTGAAAGCCGTATTCCCCATGAAGAAAACAAAACCGGTAGTGCTCTTTCGATCATCATTATCTCCGGCCCAATCACTATCACAGTATCCCTCAAGCTTGAAATTATTTGATATTGAATAAAATAAGCCAAAATCAAGAGTACCTTTGATGTAACGGAGAATTCGTTTAGCAACCTTCAAATGATTCACGGTGGGCTTTTCCATGTAACGACTAATAAAACTAACTCCATATACAATATCCGGTCTTGTGGATGTTAAGTATCGCAAACTTCCAACAAGACTCTTGAAATATGTTGGATCCACCGTATCTCCTTCTTCATGCTTTGACAATTTAATTCCACATTCAATGGGTGTGCCCACCGGCTTACAATCAAGCATTTTAAATTTCTTAAGGAGGTCTTTAGCATATCCTTCTTGAGAAATAAAAATTCCTTCTTTGCTTTGCTTTACTTCATGGCCAAGGTAGTAAGCCATGAGACCCATATCCGTCATCTCGAATTCACGCGCCATAGCCCTCTTAAATTCTTCAAACATGCTTGGATTACTTCCAGTAAAAATCAAATCATCGACATACAAGCACACAAATAAAATATCACAATTCTTTCCGACCTTCGAATAAACGGCATGTTCAAATGGGCATCTTTTGAAATTATTGTCTTGAAAATATTTATCAATTCGGCTATTCCAAGCTCTTGGCGCTTGCTTCAATCCATATAACGCCTTCTTCAATTTTAAAACTTTATCTTCTTCTCCTTTGACAATATAGCCAAGCGGTTGTTCCACGTACACTTTTTCTTCAAGAAATCCATTTAAAAATGCGGACTTCACATCCATTTGGTAAATCGACCAATCATTTTGAGACGCCAATGATACAAGCAATTTTATAGTTTCCAAGCGAGCAACAGGGGCAAATACTTCTTCATAGTCAATACCGGGTCTTTGTTTATAGCCTTTGGCTACTAACCTTGCTTTGTATTTCTCCACTTCACCCTTTGCATTCTTCTTTTTCTTGTACACCCATTTCACTCCAATTGGCTTTTGGCCTTTTGGAAGTGTAGTAAGCTCCCATGTCTCATTTTTCACAATGGCTTTGATTTCTTCATTCATGGCACTCCTCCATTTCTTTTCTTTGGATGCTTCTTCAAACCCCATAGGTTCACTATCCGCAAAAAGACAAAATAAATTCAAATTATCAATATTTACCTCCTCGGTAGTATCAAGAATTTCTTGCACATTTCTCATCTTTTGAGGTCGCTCACTTGAACTTGATTGAGATGAAGGTGGACTAGATTGCCCAATGGATGGTGGTGGAGATGGAGGTGGAGAAATAGGATTCCTCGTGACCGTTTCTCTTTCTTGCGCTTCCTCATCAATGAAAGGAAAGAAATTATAATTTTCCCCCGAAATGTTCCAATCCCATGAGCTTTCTTCATCAAATTTCACATCTCTACTTATCACAATTTTGCCATTGCTTGGATTGTACAATTTGTAGCCTTTGGATCTCGCATCATAGCCGATGAAAATATGTTTCTCACTTTTATCATCTAGCTTCGACCTCTTCTCATCCGGTACATGCATATATGCAACACTCCCAAAAACACGTAAATGTGAAACACTTGGCTTTCTCCCATTCCATGCTTCTTGTGGTGTCATGACTTCAACACTTCTAGTTGGGCAACGGTTTAACAAATAGGTGGCACAATCAATAGCTTCGGCCCAAAATTCTCTTGGCATTTGCTTGCTCTTCAACATACTTCGAGCCATGTTAAGGATGCTTCTATTTTTTCTTTCCGCCACCCCATTTTGTTGTGGCGATCTTGGAACTGTTAAAGGATGGCGAATTCCATTTTCTTCACAAAATAATTTAAATTCATTTGACGTGAACTCGCCCCCCCTATCGGATCTAATGGCCTTGATATTATACCCACTATGCTTCTCCACAAGAGCCTTGAATTTTTTAAAGACTCCAAACACCTCTGATTTTTCTTTAAGAAAATACACCCATGTCTTCCTGCTAAAATCATCAATAAAGAGGAGAAAATAATTATTCTTACCAAATGATGACGGATGAATAGGACCACACACATCAGAGTGCACAAGTTCCAACGGCATGGTTGCTCTAGTAGTTGACTTTTTCGGAAAACTTTCCCGAGATTGTTTGCCAAAAAGACACCCTTCACAAAGTTGATCGGGGTGGTGAATTGAAGGCAACCCTTTTACCATCCTCTTTTTCGACAAAGTTTCCAAACCACTAAAATTCAAGTGCCCAAGTCTCAAGTGCCACAGCCAAGACGAATCTCTAAAACAAGCTTTTAAACATTTTGCCACGTCATTTTGAATATTCAATAAGAACATTCGATTTCTTGTCATAGGCACCTTCACTAGTAAATTTTCGGATTGATCTCTTATTGAAAGGTTAGAATCTTTCATTAAAATATCATAACCTTTCTCTAAGAGTTGCCCCAAACTCAAAAGATTGTTCTTTATATTTGGCACATAATAAACATTTGAAATAAATTGGTGCCTCCCATCCTTTAAGCGAATCAAAATTTTACCTTTTCCTTTAACCGGAATTTTTGACGAGTCTCCAAAAGTGACATTGTCGTATACAGATTCATCTAGCTCAACGAACATAGTTTTTCTTCCACACATATGATTGCTTGCACCCGTGTCAAGATACCATGAATTGTCATCTTCATTCATTTCTCCTTTGCACGTCAAAAGTAAAGTGGGCTCCACTTCATCAACATTTTTCTCCACATAATTTGACTTTCCTTCAACATCTCTTGAATCATTCTTACACTCCGAAGCATAGTGCCCATAATTGTGACAATTGTAACATTGAATTTGTGATTTATCATACCTCTTTTGATACGGTCGCGAATAAGTTCCTCTTCCACGCCCCCTTGTGTGGTGAGACTCTTGGCCCCTTTCTTCTTTTTGAGGAGAGTAGTAACCTCCTCTTCCACCTCTTCCACGGCCTCGTGCTTGGCCACGACCTCGACCTCTTTGACTATTTCCATGTTTTTCTTCTCTTTCCTTGAAAGAAAGCTTTGCTTGGAGCACTTGCTCAATAGGCCCCTTCTTTTGCTTTTCAATCCTCTCTTCATGGATTTGCAATGATCCCATAAGTTCGTCAATAGTCGTGGTTTCCAAGTCTTTCGACTCCTCAATGGCTACAACAATATACTCAAACTTGGGACTTAAAGAGCGAAGGATTTTTTCATTCACTCGAGTATCACTAATTTCTTCACCATTACTTTTCATTTGATTGACAATTGTCAAAATTCTAGAAAAAAAATCCGAAATTGATTCGGACTCCTTCATACGCAAACCTTCGAAGTCACTTCTCAAGGTTTGAAGACGAACCTTCTTTACTTTGGCGACTCCCTTGAACGAATTTTGGAGAATATCCCACGCTTGCTTGGCGGTGTTGGCAAGAGCAACTTTTTGCAACATTGCATCATCCAAACATTGATGAATGATAGTGACCGCTTTTTGATCTTTCTTTCTTGTGGCACTCAAAGCTTCCTTTTGTACTTGTGATAACGAATCTTCATCTTCGGGCTCTCCATAGCCTTTGGTCACAGTGTCCCATAGATCTTGTGAACCAAAAATCGCCTTCATGCGAATACACCAACTCTCATAGTTATCCTTCTTCAATTGAGGAACTTGGAATTGGACCGATCCATTTGCCATTTTCTAGTGGGTGTTACTAGCAACCTAGCTCTTGATACCAATTTGTTGGAAAAATAATAAACTCAAACTCACACACACTAGAGAAAATGGAGATGTTATCACAAAGGAAGACTTATATTTCTTGCTTGGTTCAAATGACTTGAGTACATAGGTATTTATAGGAATCTCCTAACATGTATAAACTCAAATACATGAATGGCCACTTAATGAAAAAACATTTCCCTAGACAACTTTTCAACTAGCTACATGAACCTTCAAATACATGAACCAACAAGTACATAAATATTAATAAGAGTACTTAATTATAACAAGTTTACTTTTCAACAAGAAGATGCTAAATTCTAGCTTGGTGCCTTGTGCTTCTTGTAGATCTGGGCTAGAACTTGTCTTCACCTATAAATTCATAAACAAAAGTACCACCTTTCTCTTAAAGTCTTTTCGTACAGTCAGTGGTTTGTTAACTTCATATAAGCATTTAGAATTCTTTAAGGGTACAATTGAAAGTTTCCTACCAGCTTAACACGTAATGAAAGACGGTTCTAAAGACCAGTCCATACTCCATTGCTACTTCTAAATACAAGCTTTTTTGAGTACCCTAAAAATTGAGTGTTCTTCTAAGACAAGTAGACAGTAGATGTAATGGTGCAGATAGCTTCCATTTTGACTTGTAATTGGAGTAATACTGTCTTGAATCTAACCTTGTGTAGGTCCCATCCTTGTATACCTAGGTTGATCGTATGATATAATGTCGTCTACCCGTCACTCCTTAAATAAATAGGTGCATTCTAAAGTAGTAACTAAAAGTTTAATCTACAAGGAACTTCTAGACTTGCAAATCTCTAAGAATTTTAGTCAAACATTCCCTCAACTTTGTACATAGTTCTAGGATTTCTAAATGTTGTGCTAGAAAACTGAATAACATCCACCTTAGATAATGTGAAAATTGATTATGAAATTGTCAAAGATTAAACATGTAGAACAAATATTAAAGCTATTCTGCTTGACCACCAAATAGAGTCCATGGTCTAAAATAGTTTAAGTTGCCAAATAGTTAATGTCTTCCTTTTTGTATCCTAAAGCTAGCTATGTTGTTGATCAATACCTATATGTCATTTTGCAAGTATAGTTTAATAATGAGAATCTGACGTTGTGTTTCTGTGCTTTGCTTACCGTTGGAAACATGAAGCGTGGTTCTTCTCTTCTTCTTGTATCTGATCCTTCTTCTTCAAAGGCTCAACTTTAGCACCCCCAATCCTAATTAAATACCAAAATTTTGCTCATAGTTCAAGTTTGTAGCAGATTTTCAGTTATTAAAAGCTTTTTTGAAAAGCTTCATCTATCCTTACTCGTGTCCTATGGGCTTAAAATTTAGAATAGTAAAATGATTGCTGTGTGGAATATCACCTTGAAATCCTACAATCAGAGTCCAAAGAAGCCTGTTTGGGATTTACTTTTCCCAGAACTGTCTTACATTAAAGCATGGCCAGCGCCCCAAAATCCCATGACTATCTTAGCTAATGTTTGGTTTACTTGTCTACTGCTGCAGACAGAAGATGGCAGATGTGCTCATGGATACAATAGCTTCCCTTAACAATTTTGAGCAGGGTATCAAGGATAGACTTGAAATTTGATCATTTTCATCTCACAGAACGAAAACATCTGACATATGCTCTGCATGAAGCTGCTTCCTAATGCTTATGTCATGGTAGAAGACAGGTGTTGTAGTATGTCTCATTTCACACATTATCTATGTCTCTTTATTCTGATTGTTAAATGATATACACAGTGTTCTACCTGTCAAGAAAAGAAAAATAGATCACTCGTTTTTTTTCTTTTTTGTGTATTGAGTGGAAGACATAAAATGGAAACTATGAGTGCTGTGCTTGCGTGCTGTTATGAAAACTTGTGAACTGTATATAACTTTGTTGGTATCCAGAGGTTCTCTGAAGATTAAAATCTGGTACATATAAAGAACTTGGAGAAGTAGCCAGTTTATGTACCGATTACTTGACTACACCCATGAAGACACTGGCTAAGTTTATGGGGAGCATGGAGGGTTCATATCCCCTACCCAAGCAGTTCTAAAAGTTCATATAAACATATAAAATTGGAAATACCCTATGGAACTAAAAGGCAGCTCCGTCTTAATTTTCTCATAGATAGCAATTACTCCAAAGTCATGATGCCAATTTGTTTACAAGGATTTAATTAATTTTACTTCTTTGAATGCTTATCAAATATAAATTCTGATTTTTAATTTCTATCAGAAAGTATCTAGTGTATAAAAGTTTAGCCCTGAAAAGCTTTGGTAAAACATGTATGAAATCAAAAGCAACTTAAACTAATGAATGTGTATGATCTAATGCTCAGATGTTTTTAACGATATTCCTACCCTAAACTTATACTATTTTCATGATAAAAACTCTTATACGGGATTTTAGCCAGTAACATGTGATGTTAATAATATTAGGGAGAAGTTGCATGAGATGTGTACCTGTACTTCTAATGTCTTTGAAATATATCAGATGCCCGTTGTGTATGGTGTGATGATTTTCTCAATTTTTATTGGTTGATTTGAATTGCAGATATAAGCGAGTTTATTTGACCTTCTTAATAAAATATTTATACCTTCGTTGTTTCAATAAAATCTATCTTTTACTGTTCTAGTTTTTATGTCCCTAAATGATGGGGATCCTCATCTGGTAATTTTTAAGTGTAGGTACCTCAAATGATGAGTGAATAAAAAATAATAAGAATAATGAGTAAAATTCTCTCATATTGAACAAAAGACAAGTTTTGATCGTTGGACAAAGAGAATGTTTAAATTTTAAAAAAAAAAAAGGAAAAAAAAAACTTTTTCTCTTAAAAATGTTTACTTCGCAACTTGAAATGTTCCCCTGGTCAGTCTCTGAGTTGCATAAACATAACTGACCCAATGTAGCTATATTGTTATCCAAATGACCAAATGTTATTTTGTATAGCACAAATAAATAATGATATGCCTACACCTACTCTGTATAATATCTCCATTCATGGAGAGTTGGTCCTTTATGGAATGACTTGGCTTGGTGAACCTGAGCCCTGCACCAAGTACAACCGACTGCATGGTGTCCCATCGTCTGGGTGGGTTTCAAAAGATCTGGGCAAGCTGCACAGCTTATTGAATAGATTTAGCGGATCAGGCAACAGGCCGTAGTTGGCATCAGGATCACCAATCTGTGAAAGCTTAACATCAGAAAATCCTAGAGATGGCAAGAGTTGATCAGGCCAATCACTATAGAAGTGGAAGATGGAGCTGGATAATGTGGTTGATTGCTTGTTCATGAAGTCCGCTAGGAGTACCGTGTGGGTTAGACTGCAATGGTCTGCTATAGTCTTCAATACTCCCATTGCTTGGGAGTGGGGAAGATAGTAGAGGATACCTTCCAGAATCCACACCGTCTTCTTCTCTGGCACAAATCCTGATATCTGAAGCTTTTCGAGCCAGTCATTGTCTTTTATGTCAATTGCCACTCTGTTTAGTGATTTTGCTGCCACCATCAGATGCTGGCATTCGTTTGTCGACTCCACTGCTGCTTGTATTATTGTTTTCTTCATTTGCAAGACCTCGGCAAAGTCTACCTCATAAACATCACTTTCTTTCAAGCAGCTCAAACGGTATGCCCTTGCATCCATTCCTGCAGGTAATTTAATTATTTTGCTTAGAATTTTGTTTACCCTTATAATTTCACTAGTGTTTTGAGGGGGGAGGGGGAACATAATTAAATTTTCCAAAGTGGGGGATGCTAGGGTCTTTTCCGGAAAGGGTGCACTTGTCAATATGCAAGCTGCGTCATAGACACTTCATTGTCAAATATATAAGCCATTTATTGCAAGTAACTTTTTCAATGAGCCACGGTCCAAAAAAGTTAATATATTGGACTTTAAATGTTCATGCATTACTTCATTTCTTTCAAAAGGCTTTTTGTGCTACTCTTTTAGGTACTTTTGGTAGGAATTTTATTTATTTATGTATTCTGGTCCTGGTGTTTCTCTTGTGCAATAACAGTCTGAGGTTGACATGGTCATATTCTGGAAAAGAAGAAGGCAATTATTATACTAGAATAATGCCTTGTTAATATACATGATTGTAGCTTAATAGTACTGCAGTAAGCCATTTCGTAATGGCAACATATTACTACTCCCTGTCCCGAAAATAAAAATAGTCCTATTTGCAAATTATTATTTTTTTCAAAAAATAAAATAAAAATTCTCATTTATTCTGATGATAGTATAAAAATAATAATGTCCTTGGGTTTACTATCTCAATTTCATTATGATGTCATCACTACTGAATTAAATACTCAATAAAAGATGGAACAAAAATATATCCTTAAAGTTTGTAAATTTTGCAAATGAGACCTTTTTTTTTATAATGGAACAGAGGTAGTATGATTAGGAGATCAAACTAGGATCTATGCTGTGTAAAAGGCATGCAGCTTATGGAATTATGATAAGATCTTCTGTCAGTTTATACAGTTAATTACACTGAATTCAGCTGCAAACAAAATGAGCCATAGATGTGCAAAATTTAGTATGCTGTGTATCCAAAAATGAATTTTTCCCTCTTGCTGTATTTGTTCAAAATATACATGCTAGGTACAAAAATGCAAGAAAGTCACCAACCTGCACCAAGAAGGACAACTTGTGCTGCTCCACCAAACGAATCAACGGCAGCTTCAAGTTTAGTATCAAACCAGAGTGTTCGAACAGCAAGAATGACACCAGAGACTTCTCTGGCATTGCTTAACCTGTCCTGTTTTATCTTCTCATACAGGCTTTTCAGGTATGTCTCTCCTGCGAGTAAACCAGCTAGTGGGTCATGGATCACATGCTTCCACAACGCTCTTCCGGCCGCCGTCTGACACGCTGACCGCCGCAGAGAATCCCAATCCTTTTCAATGGCTGCATGGAGTTCTCGGACAGTGTCAGTATAAGGGAAGTCAGGTTCCGGCCATTCCTCCGGCATGCTTTGGCCAATTTCTTGTTCTGGCATGTTTTAATTTCTTGATTTTGCTGAATTAACAAAAATAATAGAAGGGAATAAAGTTAGTGATAATGCATGCCAATATATAGAAGAATAATGAGTGTTTTTTATGATACAAGGGACTGTAGGGAAGGGGATAAGTAAAAGAGAGCCACACACAAAACCAACGTCTGAGAAAATTGCACAACCGCATCTAGCTTCTTTACCGTAATGAAAATGAAGGTGCATAGAGAGTCCACGACCACAAACAAATTGTATCCCTCGCAGGAGCTCTTTTCCCTCTCTAATTGTGCATGCTTTTTTGCAAGTGAGAAAAAAGGTGTGTGGGTCCCACCATGTCTTATTTATGATTGAATTGACGGTCCATACTTTGCAAATCACCAACTACAGCTACTCTTTTGTTTTCCTGTTTATTTATAGCCACCTTATCTTATTAGTGTTCGCAGATTTTATGTGCTGCAGGTTCGCCAAGACCAAACTTGAAGGACTTCTGGTGGTTGGGGATATTATGAATTCACCTAACATATATATATATATATATATGTATGTATGTATGTATATGTATATGTATATTGTAGTCCAACCATGAAATGAAACCCCGAAAAAATCCAAAGTAAAAGTTAAATTGTTCTTCTTGAAGGAAACATTCAGTCCATGAATGGCATCCAATTACGCTTACAGAATCCTTTACCCCTTCCATCCCTCAATTGACAACTTGGAGAGGAGAATAGCAGGAAATATACCAACCTTATCTCCTCACCAACTGCCCAGTACTGATTGCTGGTTATGTTCAATCCACTGTGCAATTATATATTCATGGTATCCATGATGTTGGGGTTCAATTCTTGACAAATCCAAGGTGGGTGCGGGTGTGAGCGAGCCAAATTAGCAATAACAAAAAAAAAAACTTTAAATTTCTTGATCATATAATTTAATAGTATAATAAAATTGTGATGGTTTAGATATGACAATTTATTTTATATTATCATTAATGAAGAGAAGAAAATTGACAAATAGAAAGAAAAAAATAATAATAATTGGAGGTATTGGTATATACGTTTACCTGGTGCTAGAGGCAATAAGTTTTTTTTTTTTTTTCCTTTTAAAAAATATGTCAATAACCTAAATAAATAATAGTATGCCATATCACGAATATTTGATAACATGTGTGCCAAATGTATTAGACATATTAGCTCACGCTAATCTGTGACGGACCAGCTGTTGGGTCCGTTAAAGATTTGCTTGTTTCCAGTGTAGTTTCCTTATTTTGGACTGTTGGCCCTCCCTTTACCCAAAAAATTAAATATTTCATTCATTATAAATAAATACATATTATTACTAAATTGAAAATTTTACTTTAAAGTATTTTAAAATCAAAATTATTATAAATTTATTTATTTATTGTTAATACCCTTTTACACCTAAAATTTCACCTTGCCAGAGGGTACATCCCAGTAATATTCTTTTACCTAATTAAGTACCCTTTTACTCCTAAAATTATCTTCAATCTAATTTGATGCTATTCCAAAAAAATTATTGCTAAAAATCAAATATATGGACCCTGTGCTAGCAGCTTTTTCTATAATACTATACAATGATATTTAATAAAGATTTGTTTAATCATCTTTTATTAATGGTAAATTCTGAAAATCATATACTACCAACTTTTTAAAAGGAGAAGACCACCTCCCTAAAAGGACTTCAAGACACTTCATTATAAGAAACTCCCACCGTCCTTCAAGGCACTTCATTATGATAATCCGGATTTGGTTAATATGAAGTTGGGCGTTCAAGACCATCGATCAATTGATGGTTTCGACTCCCGACACGTCATCTTCGGGAAAAATGGAGGGACAGGATGAGGGCGGAAATTTTTTTGGGCGGAAAAATTCAAAAATCAAAACCACATCCCGACCCTCCATTTTTCCTGAGGATGACGTGTCGGGCGCCGAAGCCATCAATTGACCGATGGTCTTGAGTGTCCAACTTCATGCTAACCAAATCCTGATAATTCAATTAGTGAGAGTCCAAGATTGGACAGTGGGAATTTATTATAATGAAGTGCCTTGAAGGGCCAACTCCTAAAGTGGTATCCACCACTTCGGTTAGCGTTCGAGGCTCTATTCGGTTATCAGTGTACTTGGAGCAATAATATTTACGGCGTTTGATATTATATTTGGTGTATTACGTTTAAATTTTAAATATTATATTTATAGATTAAATTAATTTCATTCAAAATAAATTATTGTTAAGGTTGTTTAAATCTTATTCATCTAATATTTAAATCAATATTATTAGATGAATAAGATTTTAAAATACATTTGGCCTGAATCTTATAAGAAAAATGAGTTACAAATTTATGTGTAAATATTTTTGTTGTAATTTACGTAAATAAATATAAATAATAATAATTTATTAAAGAGAGATATAATATGATGAAGAAAAATAATATGGGACCAAGTCCTTTATAATAAAATTTTCATGTCTCTATTACGAGATCTATAACGATATTTTTTAGTATCTATGGCGACGGTTTATCCTATTGCCGTAGTCCTATTCTATAACGACGGAATAAATTATCGCCATAAATCTTAAAAATCGTCGCTATAGACTTCATAACAGAAATATAGAAAAAAATTTGTTACAGAAAATTTGAAACTAAATAATATATATTACAACTTTATGACTCTTTTAATTTTTTGTTATTAATTATGTAAATAACTAATAATAATAAATCTTTTAGTCTTATATATCATTTTTTTAATCCTATATATTAATATATATATCGTACGTTAGGTCTATACAAAAGTCCATAACTCTATGCGCACTCATCTTACAAACGCCCAAACCGAACAAGCACTTAATTAGAATACTAAATTTTTTTTCTATGTAATTAGAATACTAATTACTACAACGCTACCAGCAAAACCCGATAAAAGAATATTTGGCACCCACTTTGACAGTGTCCAATATCTGCCGATGAAATCAAGAAAATACTGTATTCTGTAGAAACCCAAATCTTCTCCCTTCAGTCAGGCGGAGAGAAACCCACATACCACCCTGCAAATTTCTTTCAAGATTTTCAATTGGGTGTTTTAGGGAAAGATGGCTGATGATATACCCTGCTGTGGAACTAAATTCTCGCTATATGTCCTGATAGTAATAGGACTGGTAACATTTGCTGGTCTTATGGCTGGCCTAACCCTCGGCCTTATGTCTCTAGGCCTTGTCGACCTTGAAGTTCTCATCAAGTCCGGCCGCCCCCAAGATCGTAAACACGCTGGTACTCTCTCTCCTCAATTGGGTCTTGTTTTTTGTCATTAACTTTTGTTGTGATAATTTTGATCAGAAGTTTAATATATTTTCAAAATTGTGTACTCTAATTTATGCTCAATTTAAGAGCTCGGCGCCTGTTTTTTCTTTAGCTATGTAGAATTATTTTGTATTTATGTGTATATTTGTGTGAAGGAATCTTGAATGTGTTAAGAAACTATGGTAAATATATTGGCCTGGTGGGATGGTTAGCTTGTTTTTTATATCCTGTTAAAATACAATGAAATTTTAGGAGATTGTTTAAGTTTACCCTTCATATAAAATCAATCAATAATGTTGTTAGGAGGTTTGTTATGTCGTATGATGATTGTGGAGCTAAATTGATCCACTGAGCTTTTTGTTGAGAATTTTAGCTTGCAGCAACTTGTCTATAAGAAACCCAAATGGATTACTTTTTTTAATTTGTTTTTTTAAAATGGGTATGTTGAAGTGCTTTGTTTTTGTGGGCAGCTAAAATATTCCCGGTGGTAAAGAATCAGCACCTATTGCTTTGTACACTCTTAATTGGAAACTCCTTAGCAATGGAGGTGTGTGAAGCTTTTAAATGATAGTATGAATATGTCACCTTTAACCATGTCGATTATTTACTCTTTATTGTTCTGCCCTGTAGTCTCTTCCCATATTTTTGGACAAGCTTGTGCCTCCATGGGCAGCAGTTCTGCTATCAGTGACACTCATCCTCATGTTTGGCGAGGTTGTTTATCTTTGAAATAAATTGAACGGGCAGTTTTTTTGATGGAGCCTCTTCAGACAACATGAACTTTTTACTTTTTACTTCTTGGTGTAAACAGATCTTTTAAGTTGTTATTCTTTGATGTCTAATTACAGATACTGCCTCAAGCAATCTGTACCCGCTATGGGTTGACTGTTGGAGCAACACTGGCTCCTTTTGTCCGGCTCCTTCTATGGTTGTTCTTCCCTGTTGCTTATCCAATTAGTAAGGTGTAGTAAAATTTTCTTTTATGTATTTATATACACAAGTAATTGTTATTGTTTCCACTTTGTCTTTTGTAAACAAATTGAGTGAGTTCTTCGCTCTGTTTGTTTCTGTTGTATCGTAAAAATATTTAACTTTATAAAAAATTTAACTTTATATGTTTTGTTGCTTGGGACCTGTGAGAAACAAAACACAACTATTTGTTGACTGGATATATGAGCTCTCTAAATAAGATTAATACTGTCTCTATCTTTCCTTTTATATTGGTTACAAAATGGATATATAGGAAAACTTATACGTGTTACTTCTTATAATTGTTCAGATTATATTTGTTTAGTTTTTTATGTCTAGGTTCTGGATTGGATGTTGGGTAAGGGACATGCTGCCCTTCTACGTAGAGCAGAGCTAAAGACATTTGTGGACTTCCATGGAAATGAGGTATTTTGTCCAGAATAGAGATCAACTGATCAAACTTTTTAGCAATCCACTTTTTATACGCCCTCTGTTCCACAAAAATAGTCTTGTTTGCAAGAAAATTTTGTTCCAGAAAAGAATCCTCTTTTTGTTGATGATAGTATAAAATGCATAATGACCTCAATTTTAACATCACAATTTTACTATCACGCCACCATTACTAAACTAAACACTACTTATATTTTAGGCATGGAAGAAAAATATATATGATATAACTTGAAAGTTTGCAAATTTTGAAAATGGGACTTTTTTTTTTGTGGAATGAGGGAGTACTAATTTTCCAAATTCTTATGTTAAAGCTGGCAACTATCTACAATTTTGTCGAGCCATTTATATGGGGGAGAAGCTGATTAATGGACTTTCTTTTTCTATCTCATTGTCTACCCCCACCCTCTCTCCCTCTCCCTCTCCCCCTCTCTCATACTACCTAAACAGACAATCTCTTTGTATTATTTTTATAGGCTGGGAAAGGAGGGGACTTGACACATGATGAGACAACTATAATTGCTGGAGCACTTGAATTGACTGAAAAGACTGCGAAAGATGCCATGACACCTATCTCGAAGGCATTTTCGATTGATCTAGATGGAACTCTTTCTTTGTGGGTTCATGGCTTACCATTTGTTCTATCAGTATTGTTTGCACATGTTTTATGCTCATCTCTCTATCTCTCTCTCTCTGTGACCCTTACACAGGGAGACCTTGAATGCGATAATGACAATGGGTCATAGTAGAGTTCCTGTTTATTCTGGAAATCCAACAAATATCATCGGAATTATTCTGGTAATTCCTTTTCTTCTGTTAGATGATCTTAATGTTTGCACAAGTTTAAACCAAACTGCAATTGTATGACGCATTTGCTAGGAGTTGAGATAAATTTATTTTTAAGAAAAGTTAGGCTTAAAAAGCATTTCAGACCATGTGCTTTTTTCCATTTTTGAAGGTATACCCCAATAAAATTAGTTTGACAAATAGAACTCGAAAGTACATCAGCCTTTTGAAATCAAACCACCCGGCGAAACTGTTATAATTATTGCTACAAAATGAAAATTCTACGAGAATTACTTTCCAGAAAAATCAAACCTATGGATTTTGATTTCTCTAATGTCTTGTATCTCACATAAGATATTGACATTAGACAATATTTGGACGTATACTGATACTATAGTCACAAATTTACGACTCGTCAGTCGTCAACTAGACTGTAGTTTTGGCGTTTTCCTTTTTGAGTTCAGTGGGAGGATATGCAATAGCTTTTGTAAAGTTTAATGTCTTACGAAGATTTATCTCCAAATACTTGTGTTATGTGAATGCATAGAAGCTAGACTCATATCACTCATCCGACCTTTTATTGCACCATCTTGTGATATGTAGCTTGTGAACTCCCTTCTTTATTATGCTTGACTAGACTTGGGTGTATAATCAGGCTTTGGAAATTATTTTTTTTGGTAAGATCTCAGGAGCTGCGTAGGATGATGCCAAAGTTCTTTGGAAGTGTTTTCGTTTGGCTGTTCTATGGGGCGTATGGATTGAATGAAGCTCTAGCCTTTTTAGGGAGAACTTGATCTCCTCTTTCTGAGGAACAGCGTGTTGTTCTTTCTTACCTCATTTAGTACTTTTCATGGCCTTTTAATTTCATATTTGTATAGGATTTGGAGAAGCTTTTAAAGGGTCTTTCATTTGTTGTCGTTTATTCTTTTTCCACTTCACAGTGAAATCCTTGTCCTCCCTCTTGTATTTCCTCCCTTGTATATATAAATGAAATTAATTTACTTTAATTTCTATTCAATCATTCGTGATCTTTTCAAGTAATATTTTTATTTCATTCACACACTCTTTTAATAATTAAACAGCTTAAGCTCACTCTCATAATTCTTGCTCACCTGTCTTACCATCTCTTGCAGGTGAAAAATCTCTTAACAGTTGACCCAGACGATGCAGTTCCTCTGAGAAAAATGATGATAAGAAGAATTCCTCGGTAAGGACAACCACATGTTGCTTACTCTCTTAGTTCTTAAGAAAGATAATTATGACTTGAAAGGAGATTTGCCCCATTAAGAGCACTAGTCCAGTGAAGGGCTCATTCATATATTCAGGATAAACCTCTACCGGGTTTACTTGACCTTGATGGGTACCTGTATTCATTAATTGATATACCAATTTTGTTATTGTTTATAATGATCCATCTGTGCCTGGCGTCAGCTTCAAACTTTTGCATTCAAAACACCCCAGTTGTCCAAATTTTCCTTTTCATGGAACAACCATCATATTCACTTTAAGCTGAGTAAAAAAAGACCAATAGTTTTTGTATCATCAAATTACTTTAAACTTGCACGAGAGGATTGGTGCAGGAAGAATGTCTCTTTGATCTGATATGCCATTTGATGACTGAAATTTTATTTATGTAGTTTACATTTCTCTCTTCTGTTTCTGAATAAATGCACAAAAATGTCTTTTGATTTGATTCTCTGCGTCATTAATGAGCTTATTTTTTTCTCGTGTTCTGTATGTATTTCAGGGTTTCAGAAAACATGCCTCTTTATGATATTCTGAATGAATTTCAGAAAGGTCACAGCCACATTGCTGTTGTATACAAAGATCTGAGCGAGGCAAAAGAGTTACCAAAGAAAACTGAAGATGGTAAATACCTTGAGATAATGTAAAAGTTGGCAACCTAATGGTTATTTTGTTTAATTTTACCTTCAACATTACTAATTTTGAACTTATTGTAAATTTTTATTTATGCCCTCTTCTAATTCTTAAAGTAAATTACCGTGTCAGGGCTTTCTGCAAGCCGCAAGTGCCTTTCTTTAACAAATAAATATAAAAATAAATAAAAAATCAGTGTCCAAACTCCAGAGCGATTGTCCTAATTTAATTCTCAGTAATATGTTTGTCTGCTGCTAATTGTACCATTTTCATTAATTATGACTTAGTTACTGATACAGCTAGTTGGATTTAACTTGTATGTTTCAGTTTCCTGATTAAATTATTTGTCTTCTTTTGGTGGTTTTATGGTCTTAAAGAAGCTATGCAAAATATGTCTATTAAATCCAACTCGCATGCTGCTGACAAGGCTGATGGCAATCAACTGATTAAGAAAAGTCCCCCAGCTACTCCTGCCTTCAAGAAAAGACACAAAGGTTGCTCATTTTGTATTTTGGATTTAGAAAATGCTCCCGTTCAAGAGGCCTCACCTAATCAAAAAGTAGTTGGTGTAATTACAATGGAGGATGTTATTGAGGAACTTCTTCAGGTAAACTAAAAAATTAAATTATTTAGTGTAGATCAGGATTCCTACATGTATTTTTCTTCTACACCTTCCTTAATTATCATTAAAACTCTTAATAACGATAATGATGATAACCATCTCCTTTACTGGGGGCTAAATATTTAGATTAGCTCAACCTGAATTCAGCATGTCGAACTGCATCAACACTATGGCTGACCTCAGTGTTGCCAAGGTTTTTAGATTCAAATGAACTGGCAGTCTGGCACAAGTAACTTTATAGGATCTCTTGTTTTGATCCACGTTGTTACAAGTGATTTATTTAAAGGTCTCAAAATTAGTCCTGAATTGTTGTAGGAATGATGTATATGTAGTTATATCATTTGGTAAGTTTATGTGGTAAATATGAAATATCCAAAGATTTGGTGGATTAAATTTTGAAATTCTCATTAAGGCTGTTACAATGGTTTTAGCTTATCTAGTTTTCCACCCTCCTTTCTTGGCAAATGCTTTGAGTTGCTCTTTGCCTCTGCTTCAGCTAGAGCTTCAAGTCTCTCTCTCTCTCCCCCCCCCCCCCCCCCCCCCCCCCCCTGCTGTGCCATGGACTGGGGCAGTTCATCTAGATAGATACTCCTATTCCTTTTATATATAAACTTAAGTTGCCCTCATAATGGCACTCCTCCATTCTTTGGTTTCGTGAAGGCTACTCGAATTGAGTCTCAATTTGGTTTATTGATTTATGATAGTCGATTGTTGTTTATGGCTTTATGAAGGTAATTTCTGATCTGACCTCTCACTTGTTTATGTCAGGAGGAGATACTGGATGAAACTGATGAATATGTAAACATTCACAACAGGTTGATTATGCCTCCTTCATTTGTTCGCAACTTAATAGTGCTTTTGAATCAATTTAAACAGATTTGAATTTTTCTAGGAATATGTTAGGATTAATCTATTGCCTTTACTTAATCTCTGAACTGCCTGGCCACTGCATACCACATAATGGTTTGGAGGGCTATGAAACAGGATAATGTATATATTGAATTGTCACAGATTTGAACAGATGGAAGAACTTTTGAGCCATTTGGCCGCTTTCTTTTTTTTAATCGTGGTGATTAAACCAAGAATATATAAAGCAAAATGAAACAGGATATATTTTTGGTGCAGGATAAAGGTCAACATGCATGCTTCACAGGAAAAAGCTCCTGGTCAAAATGCCGAGCAGCCTTTTGCAGCTTCTCCCCCTCCGGCTGCTCCAGTTCCCGGACCTGTTCAATCAGTTTCCACAACTACATCACCTACATCACAATAACAAAAACTTGCTGCCAACGCCATACAATTTCCTGAGGAAAACTGTTTGGAGTGTTAATATTACTAGTTATTCGCAACTTCTCTGTATGTGAAGGTTCAGAAGTTCAGTTACTTCTACACTAGTAGTAGTGCAAGAAAGCGGTGTAGCCTGATTGAACAGGTTAACTTATGTGACTGAGTTGTTGTATTTATGTATAAAAAACTTGGAAACTCTTTAGTTTGAAGTTGTAATGCAGTTTCTTTTTTAATCCAGTCATGAGCTATATACCATATGTAACCACGTTACAAAGAAATTCCATCATTAAAGAAAAGAAATATAGTCCAAAACAAGTAACAACATATCTTGAGAAATCAATACTTGTATTGAAAAGCCTGACTTGAGTTCAGTTTGTAATTAATTAAAAGAACAATCGAATTAATTTGATAGTGACTCATATTATTTAACTGAGTTAACTTAATAGTAATAAATGTTGTGTTTAATAATTAAAATTGAGTTGACTTGGTAATTGTTAATATTATATTTAATTATTTGTTGCATTAATTTTTTTAATTATTGATAAGAGATGCAAATAATTTAGCATTGATTAAATATTCATGTCTGTTCATTTTTTGTGTTTCATGAATGCATATAATCATAATTATAATTATAGTATGAGTTGTGATTTTTTACACAAATCATTCAAAATAAAAGAAAAAATGACAATAGGAGAGAAAAAAGTAAAAAAGAATTATAAATTTATTGGATATTTTACGAAAATTCATGTAAAGTTTGAGAATCTAAAACCCATTTAATTGGGAAGCTCGCAAATTGATTAAGTATTTTATTTTTTCTTACGGAGTTTAATAGTACTCTGTACAATATTTTACTTGGTTAGACTTGTGCCTAATTTTGAATGATTGAGAAAAATTGACAATTATTATGTTAGTACTTGCATTAAAGTGTTCTTCTATTTGATTTTATGATGAAAAATATATTAGTGTGTATTTGTAATCTTAAGTAAGTTTTGTAAAGTTCTTATGAGAATTCGATGTAAAATGACTCAGTTAGGAATGTAATCTGTTATATAGATGCACAGTCGTAGGGTATACTTTTGTAATCTTTCAAAATAGCTGAAGTTGTCCAAAATAAACTAGTATTTTATTAAGTAGAAGATAAGATTGTAAAGTAAAGTATCAAATTGTAAAGTTCTCGGAGTCACTTGAAATCGTACGACAAATATCGTTGAGTGGAGTTACTTAACGATTTGAGGACCAATTTTACGTTTCTACACTAAAGTTCAGTTCGACCAAATCATAGAGTACAGGATCCTGACATGTCTGTAACAAGTTTATGACAAAGGTTATAAACCTTAACACAAATATTTTAATGTTAATCTATAAATGTGTTGATGATAAATATCAAGAAACAAAGAAGCTTTTACAACAACTATGTGAGTAAGGACAAGAACACTTGTCTGCTGTTGTACCAAATATAGTACTATCGAAAGTAATCGCATGTGATTTAGCAAACAAGATTTTGAAGTCAAAGGAATAATCATTTAACAAGTGTCCCAAACCATTTGAGCAATGGTAACAATTCAATAAGCAAAACTTAAGTAGTAGAGCTATAAAAGAATTGTTACAACAATACTGAAAAATAACTATGGAATAAAGATTTAAGTGCCTAAAGTTCAAGTATTCAAAGAGCTTCATCATATGATTCTAACATATTCAACCTACTTCTAATACATTTGGAGAAAAGCTTAAAGTAAATTAGCAACACCTCAAATCTCAATACTCTTTTAGTGATCGTGATTAGATTTTAATGATCTATTTATGCTAAAAATTCTTTGTGACCTAAAAATTCTTTTTGAATCTTAGTTGCAATAACTTTGGAGTAGAAGGAGAGGATTATGAGACTTTTGTACTCTAAACCTTTTAAAAATTATGTGTTATTTATTTTTATTATCTTTTCATAACAACATTTACATTTCAGACACTCTACAATTTATTTATTTTTGTGACTAGTTTTTGCACATTCATTAAATTTAGAATTGTGAATTTTCATTATATTTTTGAAGGGTTTTTCAAATAAATATTCCACTGTACTTAACTAAATAAATTAACTTGTTTAATTTAATTGATAATCAAATATTTAAAAAGAAAATTTAAAAAATATATTCATCCCTATTCTAAATCTATTTTAATGCTTTTAAGAATAACATACTGTCTTATATTTAAATATACGCATCTAATTGATTGTAAATTTTGCTATTTTATACACAAAAATTATTAAATTATTCAAAAAAATTATAAAATGACAAAACAAATAATGCCCGTGCATCTCATGGGTTAATAGACTAGACTTATATTTGTTTGTAAGAAAACATACTTGAGATTGGACTATTTACCTTAATTTAATATTACTTTGCACTATTTAATCATTTGATGAGGGATTATTAGTCTCTTAATATTGGACTATTAGTCCCATAAAATCATATAATAACTTAAAATAGGGGACTATTAATTTCATATTTTTTATGGGATTATATAGTCCTACATAAATAACTTTAGGAATGACATATGACTATTTAAAGGACTATTAATCCTCCATCGTGAGATAAAATAGTCTGAAGTACTGTTAAATTAATGCAAATAGTCCAATTTCAAATATGTTTTTTGTAAACAGACATAGCCTATGGAAATCAATAATTAAACTTCATGAAATTCAAACAAAATCAATGAGTCAAAATTTGCTACTATTAAACGTAATTGTTGTAAAATTAATGCATTCACTGAAGAGTCAAGTTTTTGATGGGTTTATTTTGAAAAAAGATCTATGTATATCGCAATGTTAGTCTTTGTTTGTTAATGGGGCTACACCCCTTATAAACTTCTATTTTGGCGCAATTTGATTCAAAATGGGGAAAACTTCATTGAACCAAACACTTTTTTTCTCCAAGTGTAGGTTGTTTTGGTGTAAAAATAAATTAAATCAAGATTGATGCAGTACGATTTTAATATTTAATATTAAACTGGTGGTGTATTGTACTATCTATATACATATTAAAATTTTGAATTTTGAAGATGAATTAAAATTTGAAGGACTATGAATTAATTCACTAAGATTTCATACCAATTTTTTGGATTCGGCCAATAATATTATTCAGTCTTAGCTTCCTGCATAATATGAGAAATAACACAAGGATGTACATCATCCAACCAAAAGAAAGGAAACAAAATATCTGACCCTCGAGCTAACCCCACTAGGCCGTGAACGACTTTATTACCATTCCTCCTAACATGAGAAAAAGTTGCACTCTCAAACTTAGAATAAAGCTTGTGTGGTGGTGCTATACTGTATTGGCTTTAAATTATGTTAAATACAATGATCAATAATCATACCTAAGTAGGATTACTCCATAATCCCACTGAACGACAATCACTTTCAAAAACATGTTTTATTGCAAGAGCCTTTGCACAATTAATTAAAATATTACCCGGAATTCTGTCCACAACCTGCTCCCAAAACTAGCCACAGAGAGTCGCGAGCAACAAATCTAATTCCTACAAAACCATTTCCTCGGGCAGAGGCATCATAATTAATCTTTAGCTTATTAGCATCATGCTTAACCCATTTAAAAACTCTAGATGGCACTGCTGCAACCACAGGTTGATTAAGAAACCTCACTCTTTTAAATTCTTGGAAAAAATTTAAACAACAGTCAATAGTAGCCGGAGTAATTGATTCACGGTTGTCATGGAGTTTATTTAACTGAATTTTTTTCTTTGATACTGGAGAATTTTTTTTATTATAATCCACACCTTCTTTTTTATTTAAACTCTTAACAACCAATCAAACTTTATACATTTCAACATTCTTTTTAGTATCTAATTTGGTCTTATAAATCCACTTACAACCAATAGGTTTAACACTTTTTGGTAGCTCTTCAAGATCCCAAACGTTATTAAGTTTCATTGATTTCAACTCATCATTCATGGCTTCAAGCCATTAAGTTGATTGATCACTCGTAATGACCTCTTTATAGGAGATAAGATCATTAATCTTACTTAAATCATAGTCAATCTCATTAAGATAAGTAACAAAATCATCAAAAATAATAGCTTTCTAAGTCTTTCGGACCTACGTAAAAGCTGAACAATTTCAATAATGTGGGGTGGAGGTTGTTGTGCGTCACCCTCTTAAATTACAAGATTAGGAACATAAATCCTGTTTTCTTTAAGATCAATTTTCTAGGCTCACCACTCCCACTTAAATTGACATTCTCTAAAAACTTTATATACCTAGTCTCAACAATTTTAATGGTATGTGAGGGACAATAAAAGTGAAAACCCTTAGATCTATCAGGATATCCAATGAAATGACAACTAATGATTTTAAAGTCAAATTTCTTTATTTGAGGATTGAAAATCTTAGCCTCGGCTAGACAGTCCCACACCCGTAAGTATTTTAAACTAGATTTTCTATATGTTTAAATTTCATAAGGAGTAAATAAGCTAGAATTATATGACATACAACGTACCATATCCATAAGGGTACGATTTCGCCTATTAGCTACAACATTTTGCTGCGGTGTACCAGACATTGTATACTGAGTGACGATACCATTTTCTTAACAAAATAAGGCAAATGGAACAAGACTATGACCTGTATTAGAGTGTTTAGCATAATACTCTTTGTCTCTATCTGATCTCACTATTTTAATTTTTCAGTCAAGTTAATTTTCAACTTCAGTCTTGAAAATTTTAAACATATTTAGTGATTCAAAATTTTCATTAATCAGGTAAACAAAAGTATAGCGATAATATTCATCAATGAACGTAATGAAATATTTTTGTCCATTTAAGACCCCGACTTTTATTGAATAAAATTTAATTTTCTTCATATATTATTCTGAATAGTGAGGTGTTATTTTGATAAAAGTTAAAGGATGTTATGTGCAAATTATATTGGTCGGAGAATATTCGATTTGTCAGAAAATATTCGTTCTGTTGGAGAATATTCAAGTCGTACGAAGACGCTGAAATAACTAATTATTGGTGGACCCCACAACAGAATATTGTCGGATATAGAAAACGACAGAATTAACATTTTAAAATAAAAATGGTTAATGACACTGTAACTTTTAGTTGTTAAAATACCCAGCGATAAAAGAATAGTAGCATACGGTATTTTATGGTAGCACACGGTATTACACAATAACACGCGATATTACACAGTAGTTCAATTTATTGATTTGATAATGTGGCTATTGCACAATATTTATCAATAATTGTTGTTATAGAGCATTTTATATTATTGAATCAATAATTATTATTCCACTGTAGTTTATAGTATTGATCCAATCATTGTTCTAGTAACTCATACACTGTATTAAACTAATAATTATCACAATAATGTGTTCTTACACTATTTTTGAATTATTGTTATCATTGTTATTTTATTACTTTAATTATTATATTCTATTGTTACTTGATATTTTGGGCATTAAGACAGACTCATTATTTAAAGAACACTAAAATCTGTGATATCAATACATGAAGTCAATAATGCAGAAAATAAATAATATATAAAGTTATTTATTTTATTATAATTTAATATATAAATTAATTATTATATTATAATATAATATATAAGGTAATTGTTTTATTGTTTGATTTTGGCTCGAAGTAATTTAGCAGCCCATGTGCTTAGCTTTTCTTTCCATTGTGGCTACCTAACTTTTCCTGACTTTTACTTAATCTCTCACCAACCAATGCCACCAACCAATAATAAGCAAGTATAAATAAGATTACTTGGGTATTCAGTAGAGACGCATTAAAAAGAGAAAAATAGCATCCGATAAAGGAAAAAAAATTAGAGAGTGAGTGAGTTAGAGAGAAAATAAATAGTTGAATTTTCACGTAAATTTTTGTGTCATTATTTGTACCTCATACGATTATCAGTGGGAGTGCAAGAATTGCTCAAGTGAGTGTTTTCTTTAAATGTAAATTTGTACAAATACTTACTTCACATGGTTTTCACAAATCTTCTTTTATAAGCCTCTTCATTTACAAGGTTTATTTTTAACAAAATTATTTGAAAGATTTATTTTGAAATATTATTTCAAAAACTATTTTAAAGTTATTATATTTTATTCTACAAAAATTTATATTATATAAACACCTTTGATAATTCATAATATACGAGTTATTATATACCATAAAATTTATGTGTAATAGTTACTAATTATATTATAAATATATAGGTTGATCCATTATATTTAAAGAAGTCTCTTTTCACGTGATAAGGTAAGGGATATCATTTTTTTTCATACTCTTAAACTTATTATGGTAAGTATTGTTCTGTAAATTTTTTGAAATAATTAATAGTTTGTGTTTCATTTAATATCATTTTACGTGAACCTTTCTATTTACCTGAACTTTTCTATTAAACTTTAACCGTTATTTTTGAACTATGGATCCTGAATATCATTTTTGAATTTGACTCCGCATCATATTGATAATTTAGACATTATTTGAATCTGCACAAATTAAACTTTGTAAACCTCTAATATTTATTGTTTATCCTATTATTATCTTTCTTCTGTTCATCATTTATACCACTGTTATCCATACTAATCATCAAGAATCAAGTTGTTATGAATATTTGTGGCCTTGTGTACAGATGATAGGATAAAAACGATATATTGGTGATGTGTCTTTTAGGGCACGTGATTAATATTCTCTTTGGCCTGAGGCAAAGAAGAACTGTTGTTTGACATGATCATAACCAGTGGTGTTTCAGATGATAAATATTGATGATGATTTTTCTGAAAAAGAGAAGATAATAAATATTATGATCTATATAATTTTTCTAATGCTTGTTATTCTATTGCAGTTGTTGATCTGAACTTTGTTTAAGAAATTAACTACAGTGATTGATTTTAAAACATATTGTTTATATTATTCTATCAAGAACTCAACTATTGAAGGCTAATGACAATTTATTCGTCGTTATCTTAGTCGTGATATTCTTTACTGGGCTATTTGAGCTCACCCTTTCCTTTTTGTTTCATTGTTCAGGAAATGAGAGTGTAGCCGAGACAATTAGGAAGAAAAGGGGAATAAAGTGATGGTCCAAGATAGTTGTTATACTAGTCGTCACCATATTATAAAATAATGTTGTAATAATAGTGAAGATTTAGTTGTGTATTATTTAGCATTATATTATTGGATGTTATAATGCTTTGTAATAGTTGTCGTGTATTTTGAATACTCAAGTTTGTGTTGTGTTGACCCAGATTTGGGGTCGTCACAGTCCACTAATTCCAAATATGTTAGATGATCATAAATTTTCTTTGTCCAAAGAATGCGCCGGAGAAATATACCAATATGTAAAAACACCAGCCTCTAAATTATCATTACAAAAACCTAAAAGAGAGATTATCCAAATTGCGACTGCAGCTCAACAAGTAATTAAAACATGCCAAATAGATTCATCCCCACATTCACACCAAGGACATTCAGTTGAGATGCCCATTCTCAGCTGCTTTAACACTTGTCTAATAGAGATCACACCTTCATATGCCCTCCATAAAAATAGTTCAACTTTTGGCGGACAGTTAAGATTCCAAACTGATTTTCATAAATTAGACACATCTTAAAATTTCATACCAGTGCTTCACTGTAATTCTTAGAAAAATATCATCATCACATCATATGTCAAAATAAAGTGTAATTCAAAATACTTATAAATATATCACTTAAATTTTGATGGGTTTGACAAAGACATATACCTCATTATTTCTCAGTTCTTATATATTATTGACCATCATGTTAGATATTTTAAAATCTGAAAAGTATATAATATATATATTCTATGTTGTAATTAAAACTAATAGATGTGTTGGTTTAATTGGTTTGGTTTGAAATATTATAACTCTGTGAATAAGAGGGATCTATTTGGATAAGGGATGTATTGATTCGGGCTAAGAAGCAATTAAACAAATGCAATGGTTCGGGATGAAATAACTGAATCGATATATAGTAAAATTTGGGTCTGTTTTATCTTAGGAGACTAATTTGTAATAATTCTGTGTAGTAAAAGTAAAGGGCAAATATAGTCTTAAGAAAAGAATGGTCAACCATTCGATTTAGACGATAATATTGTTGTTGTTCTTTAAACTACAAAATGGGTTTTAACAATCTTAAGACTATTTTTAACAATGGAGGACAATAAAGCAAAAAATAACTTGAATCAAATTAACAAACTCGAGAAGTTTGATGGATTATTCTTCAGATGTTGGAAGTGAAAAAAATATTTTTTTTAAGTGCACTAAAACTCTCTCGTGCTGAATGAAGAAAAAATGGAAGAAAAAATGAAAATGAGACACCAGTAAAAATGGAGACTCAAATAAAATGGGAGCAAGATGACTTTATGTGTAAATGGTATATTCTAAATGCATATTCATGTGTATAAAGTCAGGTTCACGGAAAATGAGACAATGAAATTATGGGAGGCTCTCGACAACAAGTACAAAATCGAAGACGCCAAAAATAAAAAATTTCTAGTAAGTTCATTATTTGATTATCAAATGATAGATAACAAATCTGTTATGTTGCAAGTACATGAACTTCAAATTATTATTAATCAAATTATTTTGGAAAGTCATAGCCTTGACGAAGGGATTTCAAGTTTCGACAATCATTTAAAAGATACCATTTTCGTGGAAAGATTGTCGAAAGGAATTGAAATAAAAGAAAGACGCAATGACTATGCAAGAGCTTATTAAATTTATCCAAGTTGAAGAGAATTCTTGAAACTTAGATATATTGAAAATTGAAAACAAAAATGCTAAAACTCTTGTCATAGAAAATGCATTTAAACCAAAGGGCAACAACAAAAGAAAGTGTGGTGGTCAAGATAACACTTTTGGAAATAAAAAATTGAAAGGCACTTTGTTGGAAGTCTGGTAAACCATGACACTTCAAGAAATAATGTATTTTGTACTTGAAACAAATGTAACAAAAGAATGACTAAGCAAATATGGTAGGCAATGACGATATTGCTACTATGATTATGAAGACTAACATAGTTGAAAATGACATGGAATGTTGGATCGATTCTAGAGCAACCAAGCATATTGCCAAGAATAAAGCAATGTTTAAAACCTATGAACCTATAAAGGACAGTCAAGAACTATTCATGGGAAATTCATCAACTGTAAAAGTGATGGACAAAGGCAAAGTGGTTATCTAGTTATCATCCGGGAAGACAGTCTCTCTTAATGATGTTCTTCATGTTCTAAAAATTAAGAGAAACCTTGTATTTCTTAGTCTTTTAAATAAATAGGGTATAAAAGTCTTGTTTGGCGTTAATTGTATTGTATTGTCCAAGGGTGATATGTATGTCGGAAAATAATATGAATCTGATGGCATGCACAAACTAAATGTTATTAATAAAAATTCATTTTTTGCTTATATAGTTTCTACTTTTGATGTTTTAGCATGTTAAATTAGGACATGTAAATTATAAAAGTATGGGTAACATGAGTAATCTTAGTTTAATTCCTAAGATTAATTTTTTTTATTTAGAAAAATGTGTTATATGTGTTAAGTCTAAGATTTCCAAGAAGTCTTTTAAAAAAGTAGAAAGAAATTCATAATTATTAGAATTAATTCATTCCGATATTTGTGAATTTGAGGGCATATTAACATGGGGAGGTAAAAGATATTTTATACTAACATTTATAAATGATTGCTCTAGATACACTTAAGTTTATTTGTTAAGGACTAAAGATGAGGCTTTAGAAAAATTTAAAATCTACATGGCTGAAGTTGAAAATCAATTAGATCGAAGAATTAAAATTCTCAAATCGGATAGAGGTAGGGAATACTTCTCTTATAATGATTTTTGTGAGAATTATGGTATAATTCATCAAATTACAGCCCCTTATAGTCCTTAACAAAATGGAGTGACAGAACGAAAAAAAAAAGACACTTGAAGAAATGATTAATATGTTACTTTTTACTTTTGGTTTGCCTAAAAAAAATTTTTTTTTTGGGGAGGGGGAGCATTAATGACTACTTTTTATATACTTAATCGTATACCCCATAAGAAAACTTATATTATACCTTATGAATTGTGGAAAAAGAGAAAACCTTGTCTTGACCATTTAATGGTGTGGGGATGTAGGGTATTAGTACGGTTAGGTAATCCTAAAAGACCTAAGTACGAAATCGAGTGTGCTTTTATAGGCTATGCACAAAATGGCAAAACTTATAAATTCTTGACCATGGAATCTACAGATTCTGTTAGCCAAAATATAATTTTGGAGTTTAAAGATGTTGAGTTCTTTAATAATTCATTCTTTAGGAAAAGGTCAAGAGAATACACTGATAAAGAGGTTCAATGAACAATTCATCATGAAATAAATGATGAAATGGAACTTACTATATCTACTAAAGAAATAGAACCAAGAAATAGAACCAAGAAAAAGTAAGAGAGTAATGATAGAAAAATCCTATGACCCTGATTTCTACATATACCTAGTAGAAGAAAATATGGTTGATATTGTTTCTTCTAGTGTTTTGTGACTGAACATGATTTAGTGCTAAAGATCCATTGAATTTTAGAGAAGTTATATCCTCTCTCAATATTCAGATTTTTAAAACTAAGCCATTAATGATTAAATGAATTCTATCATGGGAAACAAGACTTAGGTCTTGGTGGATTTACCTCCTGGTTGTAAACCTATTGGCTGTAAATGGATCTTTAAAAAGAAAAGAAAACAGGATGGATCCATAGATAAGTATAAAGCTAGACTGGTAGCCAAAAGTTTTAATCGAAAAAAAATAATTGATTACTTTGATACATATGCTCTAGTAGCAAGAATTCATACCATTAGATTATTAATTGCATTAGCTTCAATTCATAACTTGTTATACACTAAATGAATGTTAAAATTGCTTTTCTAAATGGTGATTTAGAAGAAGAAGTTTATATGGAACAACCAGAAGAGTTTGTTTTGAAAGGCTAAGAAAAAAAAGTTTGTAAACATGTTAAATCTTTAAATTGACCAAATGATTGTTTTTCATGGATTTAAAATAAATGAATCGGATAAATGTGTTTATTCTAAGTTTAGTAAATATTTTGGTGTTATAATTTGTTTATATATTAATGATATGGTTATTTTTTGTACTAATGAAAAGGTAGTATTATAAACTAAAGCATTCTTGTCTGTTACCTTTGATATGAAAGATATGGGAGGCTAATGTAACTTTAGGTATTAAAATTGTGCAATCTCAGGATACCATTTCTTTAACCCTGTCTCATTATATTAAGAAGTTGTTAAAGAAGTTTAATCACAAGAATTGCAAGATAGCTTCTACCTCATATGATCATATTGTAATGCCCCGAAAACCCCATCATTTGCTAATGGCGATCTCGTACGTTAATATAAACAGATTTATGGACCGTATTATAGTCAAATGAATGGTTTTAAAGGTAAAATTTGGTATCATGGCCGATAGGTTATAGACCTTAGGTAAGAGTACCTTAGGCTATGACTTTTGTGAGAAAGAAAGAAATAGTAAGGAAATGAACTCTAGAGCAGTTGAGTAAAGAGGAAATGAATTTTAAAAATTCATGATTAAGATATGGTAAATGATATCTTAAGATAAGATAATGAGGAATGGTAAAGGGCTATGAGATCATAAATGATCAAAGATAAATGGACTCTTGATAAGTTGTGAATTGTAAGATATAAATTGATGAAATTCATATTAGGTTAAGGAAATATTAGGGTATGTGGAATTTTTCATTGAGGACTCATGGTGGCTGAGTTGTACACTTTCTTGTATGGTCAGGGATTTGTGCTTGGTTTTACGATCACTTAGTTTTCTATAATGATAATCAGTGGAGATCCAACGTCACGGTATCAGTTATGTATGTTGAGAATGTGATTCTTTTCTTCTACATGTACCTGATACATAAGAAGTGATAAAGATTAAGGTTAGTTGCATGTTCTTAAAACTCATGCGTATGGTAAGTTCATGACTCATAATTGTATGATGAAGCCACTTAGCGATAGGTGATTAGGATTGGGTAAACAACCCACTCTTCTAGCTATGCTAGATCATCGATATTTTAAAAATGTGATTATTCACGCACTTTGGTGCATCAAAAATGATTTGTTCAAGTATCAAACTGTAATTTTTAAAATTCTGTGATTCATGGGTCTATGCCAATTGATTCAGCTAGATAAAAGTTATTTAAAAATTTTAAAATGTATTTATGAAATCATTGTCACGCTGTTGAGTATGGTGTGGAATGATAAAATGACGGAATTCTCAACGTACTTCTATGACGGTACGGTATTATGAAGTCTTTAAATAACTGAATTCTCAACGTACTGCTGGGATAGTGTGGTATTATGACGTCTTTAAAAAGATTTTTCTTTTCAGTTTATGAAAAAAGGTTCAAATTTTAAACCAATGATAGAATTCTCAGAGCATGGTAACAAAGATATGGATGTGAGAATATGAATCACTGATACATCGTTACGTAATGCAATGTGATGAAGTCATGGTGAAAATAAATTTTTGAAAAGTTTCAAGTTTGCAAGGAATGAACGGTTTAATGATATGAGTCTAAGCCATTTGTTTCGGCTAGACTATTTTACTAAAGAAATGAGTAAATATTTTTAAATTCAAAAATGAATAAAGAAAAATATTTTAAAGTCTGAGGTGAACACCCCTGAAAAGGGGATATGATATGTGGGTTGGTTAACATGGTTCAACTCAAAAAGAAAAAGTTAGGGGTACAATAAGCTGATCACCTAGCGTACCAATGGGCCAAAGGAAGAAGGGTGGCGTGGTTGTGCCTTGACTCGTGTTCCTGGTCTTTATGACCCGTGAATATTCTCAGTCTTTGTGATTATTAATATTCTTAACGTGTTCATGGTATTTGTGACCCCTCAGCAAAATAGAAAAAGTTTTATGTTTAAAGGAAAGTTTATTCCTGATTATTCATACTGCTTCACAATTATTGAACAATTGTTGAAGATTCTTGAAAGACATTCCAATGTTCTGGAATGAATGATAGAAATGGGTAAGATGGATAGAGAAAGGAAAGAATGTAAAAGTTAGTTGAAAACCTAGTTATGATGAATATAATGCAAAGAGATATGTATGTTATATAATGAAACTCGCATGTATGGAATAAGTCTAAGCAAACAGGATCATGTATGGAACAGGTATAAGCAAGCAAGATTATGTATGGATAGATTAATGGTGAAATTTATTCACAGGGTACTTTATGTAAAATCAATACATATATGATTTTGAAAATGTAATAGACTATGTCATAATTTAATTTATATGATCTGAGTTCTAGCACAAGGAAATTGAAAGTTATGATTCTGAGGTAGGTAATAAAGGTAAGATAAATAAACAGATTTATGGACCGTATTATGGTCAAATGAATGGTTTTAAAGGTAAAATATTTATATTAACGCACGAGATCGCCATTAGCAAATGATGGGATTTTCGGGGCGTTACACATATTGTTAAGTTATTTCTAAATAAAGGGAATACCATATCTTAGTTAGAATATGCAAGTATAATCGTAGTCTAATGTATACAATGCAATGTACTAGACCTGATATAGCATTTGCGGAGTATTGAGTAGGTTTACTCATAATCCAGGTCAAGTTCATTGGGATTCAATATCAAGGATACTTAAATATCTTAAAGGCATAATGAACTATGCATTATGCTATACCAGATACCCAACTGTGGTAGAAGGGTATACGGATGCAAACTGAATAACATATTCGAATTAAATAGTCTACAAGTGGATGGATATTCACTTTAGGAGGAGGAACAATTTCTTGGGGTTCCAAAAAACAAACCTTGATAACACATTCAACTATGGAATCCATGTTTTTTTCATTATTAGTTGTTGTAATAGAAGCTTAATAGCTTAAGTATTTATTATTTGAGATACCATTTTGGCCTAAGCCAATGACATCTATCTCAATATATTGTGATAATGAAGCAGCTATCGCGGTCTTACAATAAGGTTTATAACGAGAAGTATAGATATATAAGTTTAAGACATAGTTATGTATGGGAGTAAATCAATACAGGGGTTGTTACCTTTAATTATGTCAAGTCAAAGAAAAATTTGACAGATCCTTTTACAAAAGGCTTAGGCAATGATGTAATATGTAAAACTTCTAGGGAGATGGGTTTAATGCCTTTGAATGAGAGATAACCTATAAGTGGAACCCAACTAAATATTAGAGTAACATCTAGTATATTAGTTAAATGAAAAAATACTTATAGTAATAACCAGTTATACACTAGACAAGTATGAAGAAGAAATTCTTCGAAACCATATCAAAGTTAGTATATGCTTGTATGGAGAACAAAGATGATATAGTAAATCTTTAATGAATCTATGTCTAGTTTGGAGGATGCAAGTCATATAAGTGCATCTAATTAGATTCACCTACATAAGTGAGGGAAATGGGATTGCTTCTACGAGACTGAAGCCTTCTTTCTAAGTCACTTACGAAATCCAAGAGGTAGTTTACATGGCCATAAATGTGTTGGATTTCCTTAAACTATAAGAGATGTAGTTCATGTCTATTAAGCAAGATATCACTTTAAGATTTCTTAGTTCAAAGCTAACGCGACTAAGAATTCAGATATTTTGTGATATAGACTATGTAATGGTTCAAGTCAAAAGACACCTCTTACTTATGTATGCTATATCTAATAAGAGAAAGAAGAAAGTTAAAGAAAAAAGATTGTAAGATTGTGAAAATATGGGAGAATTGTTAGATATTTTTAAATCTGAAAAGTATATAATAAGTATATTATATGCTGTAACTAAAACCAATAGATGTGTTGATTTAATTGGTTTGATTTGAAATATTATAACTCTTTGAACAAGAGGGATCTATTCGGACAATGGATGTTTTAATTTTGGCTAAAAAGCAATTGAACCAATGCAATGGTTTAGATGAAACCAATGCAATCGATGCAATAATTCAAATTGATAAGACCATTGCAATGGTTCAACATATTCTTTCAAGGGAATATATTTCTAATATTTAAAATACATTTTTAAATTGATGTATCTCTTAAAAATGATATGTATCTCTTCAAAAAGGTACTAGAAAACCTATAAGTAAATTGTAAATTCATCCAAGTTTTCATTCCAAAAAATCTTTCTCAAGTACTTAGAAAAATATCATTCTAATATTTTTTCTTCCTATAATTGTTTCTTCTCTCGTTTATAATTTTGCACTAGATTTATTTCTACGCAACAAATTCTAGTATAGAGTAAAATCTGGGTCTATGTAGCAAAAGTAAGGGGCGAATATAGTAGTAAAAAAAGAGTGGTCAACCATTTGATTTAGATAGTAATATTGTTGTTCTATTTCAAACTACGAACCAGGTTTTAACACACCATCGTGTCTCCAATAAAAAATAAGTTTATATAAGCCCAAGATAGAGAGATTAACAGTTCGACCATATACTACTCAAGTCTTTTAAGACAACAAGCACGACTATTGCCACCAACCTTGAGCAGGTAATTTCCTATAATAACATTATTTTAGTTCCACATTCTGAATTTCATCCAAAAAGTTGAATTTTTTCGGATTTTAGCCTCAACGCCACTTCAATTGGTGTGGAGTACAATTTTTAAACTCAACGTCATTTGAAGTGGCGTCCAACATTAACATGCTTAATTAATCCAGCTTAATTATTTAATTAAATTTAACTTAACATTTTTTTTAAAAAAAAAGCTGGAGTTCAAGTTTTTTTTTTTAAAAAAAAAATGTGTTCAACGCCAATTGAACCGGCGTTCAAGTATTTCAGAAAAAAAATTGTACAGTTGAAAATAAGTCTCTGGAGTAATTTCCCATGGTGTTTTAAAAAAAAAAATTCTAGCCAAAACAAAAAAACTGGGAAAAAAAAATTCAATGCCAATTGAATTGGCGTTCAACTGACAGTTTTAAAAAAAAAAAAAAAAAAAAACTGTTCTAACCCAATAAAAAAAAATTTCAAAAAAAAATACCCAACGCCAATCAGATTGACGTTCAACTTTCACAAAAAAAAAACTATTCCAGCCAAAACAAAAAGCTAAAGAAAAAAAAATCAACGCAAATTTAACTGTGTCAACCCAAACAAAAGCTGGGAATTTTTTTTTGCTTCAAACTGTAAACAGTACACATTTCAACACCTTTACAGTGGTGTTTACTTATTTTTTTTAATTTTTTTTTTAAAAATAGAAAAAGTAACACTTGAACTTTAAAAAAGAATATAAAAAGTTGAAACTGAAGTTGGAATCTCGTATTGCATGCATAGTTTGCATATCATTTCTAAATAAATTTTTTAGAAAAAAAAAAAAACTTTAACACCAATTCAATTGGCGACCAATTGTTTAGAAAATAAAGTTGAAAAAAATTAAAAACTTCAATGTCAATCGAACTTGCGTTCAACTGTTTTCGGAAGAAAAAAAATCCGATAATAATAATAATAATAAAGTTAAATGGTAATATAATAATATTAGTAATAATAATAAAGTTAAATAGTAATAATAATAATGATCCATTAATAGGATCGGGGTGAATCCAATCACCACTAACGGCCATAAGCTTTTAGGAGTGTTATGAACAAATTTTATAGAAAAAAATGGAGGTGGATAGAGACTTGCCCAAAAAAATTGAAGAAAAGATAATGGATAAAAAATTTTGATGAAGCAAACGAGGGAAGAAGAAAAGAAAAGGAGAAAGAAAAGGATGGTGAGATCGGTAAATGGTGCAGAGTGAATTAACATAGGTGCGATATAAAAAAATTAAAAAAAAGTTGCACGTTGGTCTAAGACTGCACTATTGGAATTGATTTTTTGTTCCGGGGGATTTGGAAGGAGCATAAAGTAGGATTTTTTATTTTTATTTTTTTGTGGTTTTTGAGTTGGAAGTGGATGACTGCACAACATTTTGACAATTTTTATTTTCTTTTGGCCAGTTTGTACTTTTTATTTTTTTTAAATAAAATATTTCAATCTGAGTACTTTTTACTTTTTTTTTATTTTACTTTATATATATATTTCATAAAAATAAAAGATTCCATTCGAGTACTTTTTTTGGATGATACTATATTTAGTTGGACGCTATTTCAATTGGCGTTGGATTTGAATTAGTATAAGGATATGAGGTTTTGAATTTAGTTTTTTGATTTTTTTGTGGAATTTGGAACTGTGTTTTTATTTTTTGCAAAAACTTAAAGTTTTTTGTTTTTTTTCGTTGTTAGAATTTAAACTCATAATTTTTTAAGTGAATTGAACACCAATTGATACGACGTTGAACTTTTAGCTTTTTCTAAAATAATTGTATTTTTTTATGTTTGTGTTGGGTGTGCTGCAGGTTTTTTGGGAATCAGATTTGGCGTTTGAACTTCTTTTTTTTTCTTAGCTTTTTTTGTTTGGTCATGTCATAATTTTTTTTTTTAAAACACTTGAACATTAGTTCAATTGACTTTGAGCTTTTTTTTTTGGGACGGTACATTTTTATTTTTATTTTGAAAATTTTGAATGTTAGTTCAGTTGGCGTTGAACACAATTATTTTTTTTTCTAAAATACTTGAACGCGAGTTCAATTGGACAAAATTGCCAGTTCAACTGACGTTGAATACATTTTTTTATTGAAAAATTTGAACGCCAGTTTTGATTTTTTTTTTTTAAATTTTATTAAGTTAAATTTAATTAAATAATTAAATTAGATTAACTAAGCATGTTAATGTTAGACAACATTTGTCATTTCAAATGATGTTGAGTTTAAAAATTATACTCAATACTAATTGAAGTGACATTGAAGCTAAAATCCAAAAAAAATCAATTTTTTGGATAAAATTAAGAAAGAGGAACTAAAACGAAACTATTCTAGGAAATTACCCCGCCTTGGTATTACCCAGACCTTCTATAGCAATTGTCAACCCCCTCTCCCGTTGTTCACCTTGCATAGCAAGGACTTAAAATTGCCAAAAAACAAGCACAACTGTTTTTAAAATAATCTGTTTGTTTCTTATTTTTTTCAATCTTCATAGAATAAAATAGTAGTCAATTTCAAAAGCCTGTTGAAATTCATCTGTCCCAGTTTATCAAAAATTGTTATGTGGGAAAGATTGATCCTTTGGCTATTCTCCACAATATGACTGCTTAAGAATGGATGCTGCCACTGTTTCTTGCTTTTGGTTGAAACCTCTTTTATCTTTCTTCAAATCCTTTCCCTTCAAGTTAAAACTTCACTATCTTTCCACTTTTTTATTTTTTGAATAATTGTTATATTACTTTGTAAGCTTTCTTATTTGCTCATAGATCTTGCTTGATACTTAATTATACATATAAAGAAACAATTTTTATTGTAGTTTTTGAGTGACAGAAATGGCTATAGCTGCAAGATTTGGTAGGCAAGCAAAAAGGTCTTATGGGGTTTGTATAAAGACAACACCAGTATCTATATTGGGTCTGTGTTTTATTTTCATTTGGTCTGTGTTTCCTTCTTCGTATTCCTCTGTCACTACTCAAAGGAGCACTTTTGGTGAAATTGCTGAACCTGTTTCATCAAATGCAAAGATAAGTGATACCCAGATTCATTCCCTCAAGAATGAACAAGAAAAAGGTGGAGCAAATGAAAAAGAAGACAAGAAAGAGAAATCTGAATCTGATTTGAAGAAGAAAGACAACGAAAAAGTTAATGGGTCTGTGCCACTGGTTAATAATGGGCACAAGGAAGAGAAAGAAGTAGCAAAGGGGAAATCAGAGGGAAAGAGTATAAAGCTACCTAAAAAGGTTAATAATAAGCTCTGATGAATTTGATAATGAGGAGTTGCAAAAAGAGGAGGAAGAAGAAGAAGAAGAAAAAGAGGGCAAAGCAAATGGGGAGGAGGGAGGGGATGGTGACTTGAATACTAGTTTGGATTTGGATCGGGAAGCTAAGGAGAATGTGGAAGCTGAGATTGGTGAATCAAAAGGAAAAGCGAAGAATAAAAAGAAATTGGGTCCATTGTTTGATCCAAAAGCACAATATACTTGGAAATTATGCAATACTAGGAGCAAGTATAATTATATTCCTTGCATTGATATTCAAAGTGCCACAGGAAGGATGCCGAGTTATCGGCATCATGAGAGGAGTTGCCCTAAATTGCCTCCCATGTGCCTGGTTCCTCTTCCCCGTGAGGGGTATGGGACTCCAGCAAGCTGGCCAGAAAGCAAATTGAAGGTATGTATTATGACTTTGATATGTTTTAGGTTTTGAATATCAGTTTTAGGTATAGGTGAACATTAATTGATTGTCTCTTATGGTAGTGCCATAATATTTCCAGATCCTGTATAAGAATGTGGCGCATCCGAAGCTAGCTGCCTTTATTGAGACGCATAGTTGGGTGGTAGGATCTGGTGAATATCTTACTTTTCCTCAGAACCAGTCTGAATTCAAGGATGGAATTGCGCACTATCTTGAATCCATTGAAGAGGTAAATTTTGGAATTGTATCATGTGTTGTCTGAGATCTTTCCGCCTGATGCCTCATATCTTATTCAGGAATCAAATTAACATTTTCTTGAAAACAAGCTATACTATAGCTCTTAAAAGTCTTTCCTAGTTGGAAAGAAAGATTGATTTTGATAAATATGCTTAAACAGTCACTCATTTCCCTTCAATGTTAATCACATGTTATACACAAAGAAACAATGTCTTGAGCACTATGTTGGCTATGGATCATGCTCATTGTCTCAGTTAGCTAAGTCTACAGTGTGAGACATTAGATTTTTGATCTGTAGAGTATATCTAGAAAGCTAAACTGGTAGTTGAATGTTCTGCTATTTCAAATATCATTGTTTTAGAATTTCTTTATTCCAAGGAAGAAAATGAAATAAATTAGTAATTTATTTATTTGATTGCATCTTAAAAGATGGTACCGAACGTTGAATGGGGAAAAAACATCCACACGGTTCTGGACATTGGATGTACTGATTCAGGCTTAGGGACTTCTCTACTTGATAAGGATGTATTTACACTTGCACTAGGCTTGAAGGATGACCTAATGGACCTAGCACAGGTTGCCCTTGAGCGTGGTTTTCCTGCGGTAGTTGGCCCTTTTGCATCTCGGAGACTTCCATTCCCCAGTGGTGTTTTTGATGCAATTCATTGCGGGGAATGCCTTATACCTTGGCATTCTAATGGTTTGTGTTTCGGATGATCTCTTGTTCTTCTTTTGACCATCTTTTCTTCTCTCCTGTCATTTATTTATCAGGAGGGTCTTACTTGCATTTATTTTCAGGGGGGAAACTTCTTCTAGAGATGACTAGAATTTTGAGGCCTGGAGGGTACTTCATTTTATCGAGTAAACATGACGGCATTGAAGCTGAAGAAGGTTGACTTCACTTCATTTCAACAAAAAGGATTTTTTTTGGGGGGGGGGGGGGGGGGGGGGGGGGGGGGGGGGGATGGGGGTTACCATGGCCATCTGTGTTACCATATCATAGTGTAGTTGAACTCTGGACAGCACACAAACTTTCATCGTCTTGTCTATTAAAATAATTTTACTTAGTATTGCCTGGTTTAAGAAGTCTGAATGCATGGCCTCGGGTGATTTATTAATAGAGATGATCTTTTTATTTCCACATTTAACTTGGCTTCTCTATTCTGATTTCGACGTCTATACATTTTTCAAATATTGACCAGTTTATTGTCTACCAATTCAAGTAGAATTACCTGTTAGCTTTCTATCTATAGACTACTTCATTGGATTTGATTTGTCACTTTGCACTAGCACTAAAAGCCTAGTTAGGTTTCTATAAAAACAAAAGGCATGATCATGCACTTTGCAGAAAGTGGTAAAACGAACATTCCTTCTGCAGACAAATTATTGGCCTAAACTGTTTTGCATTCCTGTCCCATATCAGTTTACCACAACTGTCGAAAGAAACTTGCCTTTGAGTACTTATGCTGCTGCTGTGTTGCATCATCTATAACAGCAAGTTCTTCCAAATTACTTTATTTTACTTTTATGACATGCATTTTTCAATGTTCCAGAGATGTCCAAGCTGACTGCAAGTATCTGTTGGAATATCTTGGCTCATAAAAGTGATGACGTTAGCGACATTGGTGTTAAAATATATCAGAAGCCTGAATCAAATGATATTTATGAATTGTGGAGGAGGAAAATTCCTACTATGTGCAAGGAAAATGAGAACCCAGATGCTGCCTGGTAAGCAGGAATATGCTTGCTATGCATTATATGATCTTTATCTTTGTATCTTGGCTATAAAGGCACTTGGTTTATTCATTGATTCCTCACATGCAATATACAGTGTAGTTGTTTGTTTATGTAAAATTTGGGGATCTGCATTCTAATTTAGAATGTAAAGGATACACTGACAATTTGTACAATTTATAGAAACAATTAATGTATGGGAGAACTATATTCAGGTGGCGTATGTTGAGGAAACATGTGCTTAAATATAATTGTTGAACCCAACTTGATCTAAAAGCTTAAGCTAATAGGTCTTAGGCCAACCTTGTATATTAAGCATTCAACTTCACACTCCAATGCCTGATGTGGGATTAGCCAACTCAAATGTTACCTTAACAGTGTACTTTCTACAATTACAGATATTTTCAAGCAGCAAAAGAATGCTGAAAAAGTACTAGCAAACGTTTTAGGAGCTCAGTCAACAGCGTAAATGATCAAATAATGGCTCCACTATGAGGATCGTATATCATAGAATCTTCTCCACTGAACCTGTATTTCAGTATTTTAAACTCACATTCATCCAAACATGGCTAGAACTTTTTTTTTATGTTATGAAGCAACCAAACTTCCTGCCTTTACACTTGGAACAAAGTCCTTCAGGCCATTTTGATGGTGGGTAACAGTATGAGATGTGGGATAAAATTCATTACATAAGTTGATAAGCGTAATCTCAACTCAACAAAGCTTTCTCCTGTGTACTCAAGGGTAGCTACATGAATTATATGTCACATTTTTCTCTGTCTAGGTCTTCTTGGCATTCACAGACCATTATAATTTGTATTATACTGTTACGTGGTTATCAGAATCTCTTTTGACGAGTATATGTTACAGAAGTTCAACAAAAGATCCATTATGCCGCAAGTATGGTGCTGGAAGGAAGCACTTTCATATAATTTTGATCATTGTGCCCCATTTTTTTTATTTTTTTTTTGTGTGTTGATCGTAACTATTTGTTTTCAACAGGTATGTTCCAATGTAGATTTGCTTACATGCTATTCCTGCTGCAATTGAGCAACGTGGGACCGAGTGGCCTGAGGAATGGCCCAAGAGGCTTACGACTTATCCTGAGTGGATAAACCATCGAGAGAGTCTGATTGCAGACACTGAGCACTGGGAAGCTATTGTTACCAAGTCCTACTTACCCGGAATGGGTATTGACTGGTCAAAGATCAGAAATGTAATGGACATGAAAGCCATCTATGGAGGGTATGTAAACAGAGACTTTTTATATATTTTTTATTTTCTTATTTAGTATGCTGACCGCATGTACTGGGAGGCGGATCCTTTTGATACTTCTTATGTATGCTTCGTACTTTATATATTTAAAAAAAAACTACGATGCTTACTAAAAAAGCTGTTTTTCGTTGTTGCTTCTGTCAACAAGATGTTCTAGGATGAGAAAGTACCCAATGTGGCTGTTCTCATGCTCGAACCAATTTTCAGTCATCTAAGCTGAATTTATCATTTAACTGAGAATTGAACACCATTATATGCTTATATAGAAATCGTCAAATCAGAGAGAAAAATAAATGAAGAATAAAATGAACTGCACACTGCTTAGTTTCATTTCGCCTTGTTTCTTTTTTCTTCGATATCCTTTTTTGATAAAGAGTAAATTTGTTATCACGTGTGCCCAAAAAACAGACTGATACGGTCTATGTTTACTATAGATTTGCAGCTGCTCTTTTACAGCAGAAGGTCTGGGTGATGAATGTAATCCCTGTAAATGCACCAGACACACTTCCAATAATCTTTGAACGTGGGCTGGTTGGCATCTATCATGATTGGTGCGAGTCTTTTGGAACTTATCCAAGATCGTACGACCTTTTGCATGCAGATCATCTCTTTTCAAGGCTTAAAAACAGGTTGTGTGAATATTTTTCTTCTTACTCCATCTTGTTCCCTTCTTTTTCATCTCATCTGTCTAGATCATTTGAAATTTTTAGAGTCATGTGCAGTGCCAAATTTCATCAGGCAACATACGTCATAAAAGTTTAGTATAAGTATTCTACTTCGGGGTAAAAACGGTTGAAATGTCCGATTGCCTTGGTTTTGTTCTTGACCATATTGTGTATGAGAGGATTGTCATATGGAAAATTTGGATCAGTTGGCTTTCTTCTTAATTGCTGGCAATGACAGTCTGAGGTCCTGTGTTTGTTTGCTTTCACGTATCTATGTGAGTTTCCGTCTCCTTAAGACTTATAACATGGGATTTTGTTTGTTTCTTCATACATCCATTCGAGGAAAAAATCAACAAAAGAAATAGGGCTCTCATCCTGGGACTGAGCAGTAATAAACTAGCATTTGTCACAGTAATCATCCTAGTAATTATATAGCAGCTTTTGCTATTCTTTTCTCCTATGTATTAGTATTATTTTCTTATCCTAATAGGTGTAATAAGCTAGCGTGATAGACTGATTTTCTTTTACCAAGCAAGTGATGATAGATTTCTTGCAATGCTATTATTTCGTGTATGATTGTTTCTGAGTTCGGAACGAGGGTTTTGCAGGTGCAAGCAGCCTGTAGCAATAGTTGTCGAGATGGATCGTGTGTTAAGACCTGGTGGTTGGGCAATTATACGTGACACGATGGAGATACTTGATCCACTAGAGGGAATATTCAGAAATCTTCATTGGGAGATCCGCATGACTTTTGCCAAGGAAAAGGAAGGTATACTCTGTGTCCAGAAAACCATGTGGCGTCCTTGAAGTTATGTTGCTTAGCCCCGTTTTTTAAGATCCTTTTTCTCCTTTTCCAAGTTACAAAACAAGCCAAGTTATCTCCTCCCTCGAATTAGAACTAGGAGATAATTCAGTTTTGTGAGATACATAAGCTCATTAATTCATCACTGTTAACATGAACAGTAGTAAAATACTACTACCATTTTGTAGTTTTTTTTATAGACTAAAGGTGTGTTTGATTAGCTCTGAATGCTTCTTAATAGAGGTGGCTCTTAATCGGTCAGAGGCTAATCTTGTTTAATAATTTTTTTGATACCTCTTATTGCCTCTTAATCGGTAAGAGACAAATATGATGCTTAATTATCCAGAGACACATCTGACCGAATTTATATTTTTTCTGGACAAAAATAACCTCCTTAATTTTATAAAATTCCTCTTTTATCCCCTTCGTTGCTCTTCTCCTTTGTTGCCGCCAGATCTGGGAAGGGGGAAGGGGGTGACGGGGAGGGGGGCGCCGGGGAAGAGGGGAGGGGGGCGCCGGGGAAGAGGGAGGAGGAGGACGGGGACGACAGGGATGGGGGAGGAGGAGGGTGCCTGCGCAGGGGGAGGGGGAGGGGGAGGGGGAGGGGGAGGGGGCCGGCGGGGGTGGGGGAGCGGTGGCGGCGCTGATGGGGGAAAGGCGGGGGCGGGGGGAGGGGGGGGGGGGGAGATGAGGGTGGGAGATGATGAAGCAGCAGCAGCTGCTTTATCTTTTTTTTTTTTTTTTTTTTTAATAATATTTTTGTGCATAGGGATAAAATAGTCAAATACTTTTATTCAGACATTTTAAAAAAAATAATTATCAAACAATATTTTTTTATTCAGATACAATTTGATTCAGACGCTCTATATTATTCAGATGTCTAAACTATTCAGATCTTAACAACTAATTTTATCAAACACAACCTAATTCTTTAGGGGATGTTTTTTGAGATTTTGTAGAAATGATATTTTGGTTTATAGCAGTTTTTGTATGTTTTACTAATATTTCTACCCCATAAATTGGGTCATTATCTCTTATGATGTCTATGTACCTGCTTAAAGAGGGTTTTAAAGATGCATGGACGAGGATCCCTCTATTACACTTTATGCAAATTTTCAATACTCATTTAGCGATAAAAACAATACAATAGAGCGAAAGAATTATTAGCAATGGGCCAGCAGTTAACATATTATTTTTTTTTGTCACCAACGTATATTGGAAAAAAATTGTGTGGAAAATGTAATAGAAAGAATCGTGGTACATCAAGTAAAAATTGTGTTAAGTGTAATAGAGGGGATCGTGGTAGGTAATCAAGTTCGATTTGCAGCCTAAATTTCATGTGTCCTCCCAATTAACTTAGATAATTCTAAAGTTACTAATGGTGAATCAGAACGAGTCCAAGTAATTTATTCTCGTGAAAAAACAGACAAGAAGCAAGTGATTGAAGAATTTTTGGGAAGCCAACAAAGAACCCAGAGTGGTTAGTATGGGTTGCATACAATCAAGCAACTTGTACATTTTGTGGATTATGATTTTTTAGGAGTATTTCACATTGTGTGTGTGTGTGTGTGTGTGTATATATTCAGTGAGAGTCTGCTGCTGCAATTTTGGGAGATGATTCTTGGAACAAGTTTGTATCTTCAATCTTTAATTTTGTTTTCTGTAGAACTATAATTTCTCTGCCTCCATTTTTTTAATGCCTTTATGATAAGGTAGAGTGTATTTGGAACAAGTGTAATGACTTTTGTATAAATAAAGTCTCTTAGAAAAGCAAACAAAATGTTTATATTAACAATGAAATTTTGCAAATTTATTTTTTTTAAAACTAAATATCGACAACTCGTTCGTCATATATCAAAACAAAAACGAAGATAAAAGACACATTGACCAACTCTTTTACTGCTGTCCATTGGTGACAAAAAAAGAGAGAAAAAGAAGAGCTAAAGCCCCCAATGGCGAATGATCACCGACAACGCAACATAAAAGCTCGGAATACTCTCTTCATTTTAAATTATATTCTTAATTTTAAAAAAAAAAAAATTAAATATTTTTAAATTTAAATTTAATATTAATTCATTTAATTTATTCTAATATAATTATAAATATTATAAATTATTTAAAAAATATTATTAATTATAAAATTTATTATTTAAAAAATAATAACTCTATAAATACATTTATTCTAATTATTTTTTGACTTTTATAATTTTATTTGGCCAAAACGATTATTGAATGTATCTATAAATTTATTCATTTTATAATTCAAGTATTATTTATGGACTCTTGTTGACATAGCCCTGTAATTTTTAAAATCAAAGTTGAAATACTCATTTAAATTGATACTTATATATATATATATATCATTTCCTCTCTCTCCCTATAATTTTTTACAAAACGCGCAACCCTTTTGCCGCCTCCCCATTCTTAGTTAACTAACTGCGTGCGCAGTTTCCGTTTCAGCCGTTGCCCTTGATGTCAACTGTGAAGTAACTCAAAAACCCCTTCCCAAAAAGGGCAAAACCAGACAAACAAATTCCCACCATGTCCCCTCCGTCGCTCACCGTCACAGCCCATCTCACTCTTCTCACCTTCCTCGCCGCCGCCACCACCTTCCTCTTCTACAAATCCCGCCGCCTCAAATTCCACTCCCAAAACCCTAACAATATTCAAATTAACAATACCAATCTCTCTCCTCCTCGTAGAGGCAAGCTCTTCTATATCTCCCAAACAGGTACTTCCAAAACCCTAGCTCAACGTCTCTTCAATCTGTTAACATTCAGTAATCTCCCATTTGATTTAATTGACCCTAAAGATTACGAGCCTGAAGATCTTCATAAAGAAAACCTAATTTTGATCGTTACTTCCACATGGGAAGACGGAAATGCCCCTCCCAGTGGTAGATTCTTTGCGAATTGGCTTGCGGAAAGTGCTGAGGATTTTAGAGTTGGATCGTTGCTGCTTAGTGAGTGTAAATTTGCGGTGTTTGGGGTTGGGAGTAAATCTTATGGGGAGACTTTTAATGCTGTTGCCAGGGAGTTTTCGAAGCGGATGAGAGTGCTGGGTGGGGCTGAGGTCTTGCCGGTATGTGAAGGGGATGTTGATGGAGGTCAATTGGATGAGGTGTTTGATGTTTGGAGTAGGAATGTGGTTGGGATTTTGAAAGGTAATTTGGAGGGAAATGGCGGTTATTTTGGTAATGTGAGTGATTCTGAGATTGTGGACAAGTTGGACGAGTATGATGATGATGATGATGAAGAGGAGGAGGAGAATGGGGAGGAATCAGAGATTGTTGATCTTGAGGATATTGCGGGGAGAGGTCCTTCGAGGAAGTTTGAGGTGGTGAAGAAAGTTAATGGGAAATTGAATGGTGAAAAAGAAATGGTAACTCCAGTGATTAGAGCAAGCTTAGTGAAACAGGTAATCTTGATCAAGTTCTATCATTTTGTTGTTGAAATTGGTCTTATGGTGTTTTAGCCTCTTGGTGACCTTGTTTGATTATTGCATTGTATTTTTAGTGCAGACTTGATAAATATTTGTTGTTTTCTATTTTTTAAGCATTCTAGTTTGCTTTCTCATTAATGTTAGTGTAACTTAATACCATGTTTTAAACTCAGTGCATAATCTCAGTCAATATTGTCCATGTTTTCAGTTGATTTTGCTTTTTATTTAGTTCTTTATTATTTTTATTCATATTGTGCTAGCTACATGCTTGAACTGAACTATTACCTTAAATTTGTAGCTTGCTCTACTGGATGAAGCAGTGTTACATCATAACACTCATTGATGCAGAAGGCAATAAGCTTTAATTTAATTATTTACGATGTATAATTTTTATTGGGTAGCAATTGATGTAATTAGGTTTTTAGTTAAAGTTTGAGGATTTATAGTACTGTAGGAGTATTAATTAATATTTAGGGGTGTTTTAATTTGCCGACGTCAGTAATATCTGCAGCGTGACCCCAAAACACTATGTATGGTGGCCAATTTCTCTGTGAAGATAGGAAAAAAGTCTATCCTTGTCATTGTATTATATTTCAATTTGTTGTACTCCTTCACTTATCGCTATTAAAGTCTTTTTTGCATTGAAATTTCTGATTCCTTCATGTTAGAGGTTATGTAATTGATATATTTATTATGTTGTGTAGTGTATTTGATCTTAATTGTATTACAATTCTACTGCTTCTTTCTGTAGAACTCACGATAAATTTACTAGATTTAACTATTGGCAGTAATATCTTTAGTCGAATATTACATTTAGTTTATGAGGATCTTAGATGTGCCAAAAAAAATTATGTCTGCCATGAAATCATTACCATAATTCTAAAAATATGGTCCTGTTTGATTGTTTGCATTGTGATTTCACAAGAATAACCACCTTGATTAATTGGTTCTTTATGTGGTTGAATTGGATTTTTCATACTGCACTGAATGAAATACTATATGAATGATCTTAGTTATGTGTTGACTAGATTTTTCTCTATGAAATAACTTTTTCAGGGATATAAAATTATCGGTTCACATAGTGGTGTTAAACTTTGTAGATGGACCAAGTCACAACTTAGAGGACGTGGCGGTTGCTACAAGCATTCATTTTATGGCATCGAGAGTCATAGGTTATTTTTTATGGCATATCCTGTTTGTTGATAGCATCACTTGATTATCTCATAAGTACATTGTTTTCTTCTATTTTATGGTTGGGTTTCGCCATGTTTGCTTTATTACGGTCTCTTGGGGGGTTTGCGTTACAGCTGAATTTTTCTACTATTTTTTTAATGTTAAAAAATGTGAGCCTATCTATGCTTTATTTCTACTATTAACATCCTTGATAAGAGCTGTACAACGATATATTTCTCTTAGAAAGAGTTCTAGATTGATTTAACATGCTACGTGTAGCTCAAGTCGAGTATTTGTGTTATTTATTCATGTCATGGATGGTATCCTGTGAAAATTCTGACACAAACTATTGGATTGGCTTAAGCTACATTTATGGTTTCATCTGTTATGTCACTCACTTCAAATTTACATCTTAGAACGTTATCGTATAATTCTCATAGTAGGCTAGTATTGTGCTTACACCTTTAGCAACGTCATTTACGGTTGTCTGAAGATCATTTTCTCTCCCTTCCCCATTTTAGTGTCATGAAATTGGTTGAAAATTATTAATGTATCAGGTTTAGTGTTAGGGTTCTGCTGCCCATCCTTTTTCTGTTCAAATGATTACTTTGTAAGCAATAATTTTCCTTAATTGATAATCTAACTTTACCAATGGAATGATACAGATGCATGGAGGCAACCCCGAGTCTGGCATGTGCCAACAAATGTGTTTTCTGTTGGAGACATCATACAAACCCTGTAGGAAAGAGTTGGCAATGGAAGATGGATGATCCATTAGAAATTGTGAATACTGCCATAGATCTGCATACAAAAATGATACGGCAAATGAAAGGAGTGCCAGGTAGGTTTTATCTTTTATGTTATTATGTTTGTCTGATGATCATTTGGATTGAGCGAACTATCTGTAACATGATCAGCACAAAGGATTAGGCAAATGCAAATTCTAGCAATAACTTGTTGACATAGCCACACTCCATTTAACATTGTGCTATTTGATCTTTTTGTGAATAATTAATATGTTTTATTTTTTATTTTTGTGTATTGGCATTATCCCTTGGATCACTATAACGAATTACAGTTTTTTTGTAGTTTTTTTTATCAAAAAAATAAAATAAATAATGTATAGATACTGCAGCATTACTTTTTGTCTTTCGGGAGACTAAGTGAAAGTTAGAGAGATTATTGGGTTAAAAAGCTCTAGGTTATAGGCTTATGTGGTATTGGTTTTAAGGGCTATGTCAAACTATTCATGGTTAGCACTGAGGACATCTATTTTTGATAGTTTGCTAGCATTACATCACCATAGATTTGTCCTTGTAGAGTTCAAAGTTCAAACTTGTTTTAGCGTAGGCCTCACTTGGAATTTGTCTTGGTCAGTCCCTCGAATTGATAGGGAAGTGGGCTGAATTGTAATTACAGACTAGGTTTGGCTGTATTTAAAACGAATGTCACTGTCTTAATGGGCGGCCTGTTTCGAGTCTCTTCTGAATTTTGCTTATTTGGATTATTCAGATTGTTGAAATAATATGATTATGGTGATTGTTGAAATAATTTTGAAAATTTGTTTGAACTCGCTTAATCTAATATTTGCCGAAACAGAAAGCAGAAAAACTATTTGGATTTGCTTATTCAGAAATGCTTTTGCCTTTAAGAGCTGAATCAAATAATCTGGATTCTAAAAATTTTAAACAGCAGCTCCCCCTTGCTTTTTCAAAATCTGATTACTTGGACCAAATGAGCCACTCCAAACATATTATGCTTTTTGATTCTAAAAGACAAAAATCATATTCAAAGCATATATCTACTTTGAACAGTATCTTAATGGTCCTGTTTCGAGTCTCTTCTGAATTTTGCTTATTTGGATTATTCAGATTGTTGAAATAATATGATAACAGTGATTGTTGAAATAATTTGAAAATTTGTTTGAACTCGCTTAATCTTCTATTGCTGAAAAAGGACAAGTAGAAAAATTATTTGGATTTGCTTATTTGGAAATACTTGTGCCTTTAGAAGCTGAATCAAATAATCTGGATTCTAAAAAGATTTACTCTTCAGAATAACTCTTATACAAAGATCGTCATTGACTCTTTAAGTAATTTATTAATTCATTTAATACTTCCTTAATAGAATTAAATGTTGCAAGGAAAATAACGTTAAGAGAATGTGCTAGATAATCGAAAATTCTGTGTAGGATTTTATTATATGTTGAGCTGTTTGATAATATGCAATACCAACCTGTCAGCTGAGTGGATTATATGCCTGTAGGTGTTAGCGCGGAGCGCCTATCAGAAGGTCTTTCCCCTAGGCATTGCGCATTATCACTAGTTGGCGAACCTATCATGTATCCAGAGATTAACACACTTGTAGATGAGCTGCATCGAAGGCATATATCTACTTTTCTTGTAACAAATGCACAATTCCCCGACAAGATTAAGTTGCTGAAACCAATCACTCAGGTGCATGGTTTTTTCTCATTGACTACTGGTTGTTTTGTTGATGTATGTCATATGTTGTTGTAGTTCCATATTAAATTAACCAGTTCTTCTACTTGAATGATGCAGTTATATGTTAGTGTAGATGCTGCAACGAAGGATAGTCTGAAGGCAGTTGATAGGCCACTTTTTGGAGATTTTTGGGAGCGTTTTCATGTATGAACTTTTCTTGGCATATTTAGAATTCCTAAAAACTGCCTCTGATTGAATCTTTTTTCTTCTTCTCTTTCTTTCTTCCCGTATGTGTGTGTGTGTGTGTATGTATAAATACTTTTTTTATTACCAACAAGTAATGGTTCAATGGTATCGCTCTCGCTTGCCGAAGTAATAAGAATTGGCATCGTCCATAAATGGGGAAAGAATAAGGTAGGTGGGCAAAAGATATTTTTGATGAAAAACCAAAGCAACGAATAATCCAAAACTAAACGAACTACTGGTAGGATAACACATAACGAACTACCTCATTGTAACTGTTTTGTTCAGTGTAGGTGGCTTGAATATTAACGAAAAGAACCTCCATATACATCCCCCCCCCCCCCCCCCCCCCCAAGCTACCAGATCATAATCTAAAATATTGTTTAGCTACTGGCTTTGTTAGAAGTTAATTTTTCTTCCCTTCCCCTACCCTTTGCATGCACACACAGAGAAATAAATAAATAAATTGGCAAAAGTCCAGTGCAAGTGTGCCTCTGAGACATACAGGAAAGAAATTTGAAGTGAAACCCAAACTGATTCTGGAATCGGGATTGTATTCATAATACTGCTTTTATGTAATTGGACTGAAAAATAGTATCAGAATATGTCAATTAACTTTATGTAATTGGACTGAAAAATATTATCAGAATCTTCCAATTTACTTTTTATAGAATTTCTTAATATTGTATCTCTGGTCTAAGTATTCTATTTACTTCATCTGTGAACTTTAGTTGAATATTTCTCTAGTTATTATAATTATATATTTCATTTATAATATTTTGTTAAGTTCATTATTTAAAATAGCATGCTTTCATAATGCAAGGACCAACCTGTCTCAAAATTTCTTCTCATTACTAGCATGATTAAAGATAAGGTATTATCGGTTGACGTTTAAATACTATTAAAATGTAAAAGGGTCTAATATATGAAAGATGTTCCATCTCGATGGACACTAGTTCAGTGACTTCTTGTGCACCTCATGGATAATCTCCCCATTATGACTCTCAATATAGACATGGACGCGGTGGTGGCTTTTGGCTATGATCATCCAGTTGGATGCTCTATTGGCACGTAATATTTTTGTCATCAACTAGATTGTGGATTCATCTCCTAAATATTTTTCTGTAACTTTGGATTATTTGTTTTGTATTTTTGATATTTCAACTTAGTAGCATCCTCAAGAGTGATTTCATTGTGATGCCAGGATTCCTTGAAAGCTCTGAAGGAGAAGAAACAGCGAACTGTTTATCGATTAACACTGGTAAAAGGATGGAATACAGAGGAGATAGATGCATATTCCAGCCTCTTCGAAGTTGGAAATCCTGACTTTATTGAAATTAAAGGCGTTACCTATTGTGGATCGTAAGTTTTTCTTATCAATTTCTTTTCACCTCTTCTGGTTAAAACCTTCAAATATACTTTTTTTTTTACTTGCGTAATGAATAATATTTTATAACAGGTCCGCTACGTCAAAGTTGACAATGGAGAATGTTCCCTGGCATGCAGATGTAAAAGCTTTTTCAGATGTCTTGGCTCAAAAAAGCAAAGGGAAGTATGAAGTTGCTTGCGAGCATGCTCACTCGTGTTGTGTTCTTCTGGCAAAAGTTGATAAATTTAAGGTCAACAGTCAATGGTACACATGGATAGACTATGAGAAGTTTCATGACCTGGTTGGTTACTTGGCTCATTTTTCATTTTCAAAGAGTTTGGGTAGTAGTTATAATAATGTGTGTGTACGGGTGTGTGTGTGTATATACACGTGTACTTTTCAAATTTTTAATCCGTCTGATTGACCATTCAGGCGGCTTCTGGAAAACCTTTTGACAGCAAGGACTATATGGCTCCCACACCTTCTTGGGCTGCATACGGAGCAGAGGAAGGAGGGTTTGATCCGGGGCAATCTAGGTACAAGAAGGAGCGGCATCACAAGCCAAAGTGATTGGTCAGGTGTATTTTTGACTTTTCTCATCAAAAGGTTAATGAAAAACAAAAGTGATATCTCAATTAGTATTATTGATTGCTAGCTATTCTCCAATTTTGTTTGTCAGAATTAGGCCACCCATCTTTTACTGTATTTTGTTTACACTGCAGAACAATTTTGCATCATATAAAACAAAAGTGTGCATGTTTGGGTCTACCTCATACCTTCCTTCAGCTAGCGTCACACTTATCTATAAACTTCATCAGCACTATTTCCACAAGGTTCTCTATGTGAAACACACTTTATGTTCATGTGTGAGAGGATCATGTGGGAATATAAAAAACACGTGAAAATATCAGTTCCTTTTTTATTTATCCCGTCTTAAAAGTATGCCAAAGTGCCTAAATATTCCATTGATTAACCAATCAATTAAAGTAGTTATGGTGAACTCTTGGTCATATGGTCAAACCTTTGCCTATGATTCATTCCTTTATTTATTTTCATATTTATTATTTAGTTTCCTGTTGGTTCTTGAAGATATAAGCTTGGACCACATATATCATCAAGATTTTTATTTTTCGTTTTATGGGTTATTAGTGTTGGGGTTAAATATGATGATGGTTAAGTTGTGTACGTGTGTATATACAATATAAATGTATGTAGCTTTGTCCTTTTCAAGTGTTTAATTCTTCTGATTGAATATTCTGATGGCTTTTGGAAGACCTTTTGACAGCAAGGATTATATGGCCTCCCACACCTTCTTGGTCTGCATACAGAGTAGAGGAAGGAGGGTTTGATCTGGGGCAATCTAGGTACAAGGAGCGGCATCACAAGCCAAAGTGATTGGTCAGGTGTATTTTGATTTTTCTTATCAAAAGGTTAATGAAAAACAAAAGAAGTGAGATTTCATTTAGTATTGATTGCTAGCTATTTAGTTCTCCAATTTTGTTAGTCAGAATTAGGCTAAAAAGGTTTCTTTGACTGTATTTTGGTTACACTGCAGAACAATTTTGAAAACATATAAAACAAAAGTGTGCATCTTTTTGTCTATATCATTCCTTCTTTCTGCTCGCATTTCACTTGTCTATGAAATTCATCAGTCATCATCCTGTTTCGATGTTGATGGGTTAGTGGTGTTCTTTTATCCTGTCTTATAAGTAGCTGAAAGTGCCTAAATATTCTATTGACGAACCAATCAATTTATAAGTAGTTATGATGAACTCTGTCAAATGGTCAAACCTTTCATATTTCTAATGTACCCAGCTTATGTTTCATTTGATTTTTCTCTTTTACTAATTTCTATCAAGTTTCCTGTTGGTTCTTGAAAATTTAACGTTGGCCCGTGTATATGATCATGATTTTCATTATGGTTTCGTTGTTTGATTTGTGTTGGGGTTAAATATGATAATGATGGTCAAGTTGTAGATGATTCTTTTTAGGTTTTTAGGTGGTTGGAGTGGGACTCGTGTAGTGGGTAGGGTGGGCTTAGATTGGTAGCGTCACACAAATCGTAGGGGCCATTTAATATTATAATTTGCTTTAAGCCGAGTTGACCGGAATGAATGGCCCATCACGCCATTTAAAGTCGGCAACCATATCTGTGCCATTACTCAATGCACGCATCGCGCATCCGTCGAGTGGAAGGTGAAGACTAGTTGAATTTCAAGAAAAGCCTTTTTTTTCTTCATTTGTTTTTGTTTACGTTTTTGATAGGTGAGTGCTTATGAACACCATCTTTTTTAGTATGTCCACCAGTATTCTGACAAAATTAAATTACGATCTAAAGTTTATGTGAAAAGATAAAATAAATTAAAGTGAGATTATTTTTAATTTTTAATTATAATTTAGCTAAAATCTTTTGCAATAAATATTAGTACTCTAATGATAATGTTAGGTTGTGTTAAATTTTTGGACTTAAATATATGTCGAATTGTGTGGTATTAAATAAGATGTATTTTATGACATAGTTGATCATGATATCATGTATTTAACTAATATAATGATATCCTTATTATTACGCTTGAATTAAAGGAATTAAATGAAAGAAGAAAATGAATGAAAAGAAAAAATGTATTTGGTGATTATTTTGACTGATAAATAATTCTTGTAGAATAAAATTTTGACTAACATATAATTTGTACTCTACAATTCGTAGAATTATTAAGGTTTGCATATTAATATTTAAAACATATCTAAGTGTATTTTAAAAAGATATTTCGCTATAAAAAGTATAGTTTACATCTAAAAGTGAGAGTATATTTTATTTAGTGGAAAGAATTTTGGGTTATATTTTGAATGGTTAAAACTTTTAAAGAGTGTATTTTATTTAGCAAAAAAAAACTTTGAAATATATTTATATACGTTTTAATACCATTTGAGACTCTTAAAATTAAGATATTGAGCTTATGTTTAATATCTTTTCATGTTTCGGAATGCTCTATGGTCTTCTTTGTTTTCACTTATTTAAAGTAGCTTATTTTTATAAAAAAAAAAAAAACTTACTACCTGTCAAGCACACAGGTAATAACTAACGATATTAAACAAACAAGCTCATTATCTTAAATCTCATTCAAATATAAAAGCTACTATTTTTTGATTGATCCCCTCTCTCTACAAAAATAAGTTATATATATATAAAATAAAATAAAGGGGTTAAATTAAATACACAAAACACATCCTATGTTAGGGATACAATCACATTTTACTCGTGTAAAATAAATGGTCTTTAATAGTTTGTGAGACAATAATATATCTTTCGATTTTATATATCAAATTTTTTATTATGAGCTAATAAAAAATTATAATTAGTAATATTTTAACGATATATGTGATATAATAGGCTAACTTTATAATCATATTGTGGATAAAAAAAATAAAATATTAGTTTAAAATTATTGTTGAAAAATTATTTTAAATAATAAACAATTGGATAATTAAAATTATTTATTAAGGACAAGACAATTGTGAGTTCGATACCTTAAACTCAAAGACTTCTTAAAACACTTAACAATTGGTACAATTAGAGCAGTTACACAAGTACAATTTTTAGTAACACGAGATTAAAAATTATTTCCACTACAATATGACCAAAGTTGATTCACTATCTCTAGTCATCTCACCGTCTTCTTAGCCTATAGATGTTTGACCCCTGATTGTTTTAGACTATTCTTTGACGGCCTTTTTTGTGACGCCCTCAAATTCGGACTCACACAGCTCAAACTTGAGTCGTAAAAATATACAACAACTATTACAATACAGTACAACGTACAATAATACAATACTCAAATAATACACAACTAAGTCTTCATTATTATTGTCATATTATTTTACTACGTGTGAAAACTATTACAACTATCACTCGGACCTTCACTCCATTTTTCGGCTAGACCCAACTACTTTCTCATCTCCTGTTGAAGATCAATGGAATAAAAAGAAAATGGTGAACTTAAATAGCTCAGTAAAGATAATGATGAATAATAAATTATCAATAGTCTTTAACAGTAATGAGTTCTTGATATAAATAAATAAACAATAAATTTTAAATAAACAACTGCAGTTAAGTTCTTGAATAAAATTTAGATCAACAACTGTAACAGAATAACAACCATTAGGAGAATCATATAGATAATGATGTCTATTAACTTCTCTTTTTCAAAAAAATTATCATCAACCTTTATCATATGAAACACCACTGGTCATGATCATATCAAACAACAGTTCTTCTTTGTCTCGGGCCAAAGAGATCATCCACCACGTGCCCTAAAAGACACATCACCGTTATATCGTCTTTATCCTATCATTTGTGCATTAGGCCATATAAATTCATGACAACTGAATTCTTGATGTTTAGTACAAATAACATTGATATAAATGTTAAATAGAAGAAAGATAAATAGAGGATAAACAATAGACATTAGATGTTTATCTTGTGCATATTCAAATAATGTCCAAATTGTCAACATGATGTGGAGTCAAATTCCAGAATGATATTTAAGATCCATAATTCAAAAATATGGTTAAAGTTCAATAGAAATGATCAGGTAAATAAGAAGGTTCATGTGAAATGATATTAAATAAAACGTAAACTATTAAGGAACACATAATCATTTCAAGAATTTTACCGAATAATACGTATCATAGTAAGTTTAAAAGTATAAAAGAAAATAATTTTCCTTACCTTAACACGTGAAAAGAGAATGCTTTAAATATAGTGAATCAACTTAAGAAATTTTTGCAACCTTTTTGGCTTTACAAGCACTCAGAGTAACTTTACTATTCTAAAAAAAAGTACTCAATATACTAGCAGAAAAACTTTATGTTTTTTGTGTGATTTTCTTATTTAGCTAAGCAACCTATTTATAGGAAAAAGAAACGTACAGTATGTGCGGTAGGTGGCTGGTTAGCTGGACGTCGATTCTCAAGAATTGCAGTAGCCGCTTCTTTTGAAAATTTAATTTCATATAAAACAAACTTTATTATAATATTCATAATAAAATAAATAACTTTATATAATAAAACAAACAACTTTATATATTATATTATAATATATTATAATAAATCATATATCTTTCCCCCACCTACTTTATTTTTCTTCCCACCTTATTAGACTTTTTCCACATTTATTATTATAATATCCAAAATATCAATAAAATACAATAATTAAATTAATGTTACAACAGTGATAACAATAATTCAAAAAAAAAAATGTAAGAAAACGTTATTGATAATTATTAATTTAATACAGTACATGAGTTACTGTAACAATTATTGATTCAATAATATATAATGTTGTGCAATGACAATTATTGATTTAATAATGTAAAATATTATGTAACAACAATTATTGATGAATATAGTGCAATAACCACTTTATCAATTCAATAATATGAATTTTGTACAATATTGTGTGCTATTGTAGAATACCGTGTACTATAGTAAAATATCATGAAATGTCATATGCTACTATTCTTTTATCACCGGATATTTTAACAGCTAAAAGTGATAATATCGTCGACCATTTTTATAAAAAAAAAGGCTAATGACGTTGTTTTCTATATCCAACAATATTTCGCTGTGGGTCCACCAATGATTGGTTATTTTGGCGTCGTCGTACGGATCGACTATTCTCCGACAAAACGAATATTGTCCGACATAATAAAATTTACACATAACATCCTTAACTTTTAAATTTTATCAATATAACACATTACTGTTTCAAAATAATATATAAAGAAATTTAAATTTTATTCAATAAAAGTTGGGGTCTTACAACCTCCCCTCCTTACGAAATTTCATCTCGAAAATTGACGTACCTGACATTTCGAAGAGATGAGAATACTTAGATTTCATTTTAAATTCTAGCTCTCAGGTTATTTTTTCAGTATTTTTGTTCCTCCATAAAACCTCACTTTCATTATGTAATCAAAATATCATCGACATTTGAGACATCAAAAGTGTATTGTCTCTTAGCCCCCTCATTGTTCTTTTTGTTAGGCTACTTAACAATTGACTAGAAGAATTAATTTTTGACATAGGACCACACACGATAGGTTTTTTGTCTATCATAATAGTCGCATCAATTTTATGGTTATCTGAAGGATGACCTTCATTGCCAGGTGCGCTAACATTATTGCATAATTGAGTAAGTAATTAACCAAGTAAACCAAGTAAAGCATAGTCAACTTCTAAATTAACACAGTAATTTAAGTCATTGTAATAGGTTCCCGTGAAAGAGTTTTTCCTTTGATTTTTCTCTTTTAGTAAACTTTCAAATTTAGTGACTATTGTACCAAGTTCACATATATCTCTAAATACATAGCCATCAATTTTTTTTCTAACTTTAGATCACCTAAAGTCAAATCTACTATTTGAGATTCCCCTAATTGTACTAACCATCTACTTTTTTAACCTTTTCTAAGAAAGATTTGACAGGTTCATCTAACCTTTGTTTAAATTTAGACAAGTCTATTATTGAAATTTCAAGTTCTAACATATAGAATTGGGCATAGATCTATTCTTTCATATTTTACCATGAATGTATGGAATTTGGTTGTATGGAACTTGGGAACATTTTTACTTTCATAAAACTATTATTGTCTAATTCTATGCATTAAAAGGTAAAACTCTCAATGTATTCTATGGTAAACTGTCATTCTCTTCAGAGGACGGTGACGTTAGGCATTTTAAAGCATATAGGAAATTTATATGCCAGGTCTACCCATTCGAGATATTTCTTCCTACATGTTGGCCTTATGGGAAACCTCATGTTAGATCCATATATAGTTCTAACAATCTTTACTGCCTGATTGACTGGTAGATTTAGATTGTTTACGGGTCTCATATTCATAGGTCTCATGTTAATGTTTGGCCTTATGTTATTATCTACTCGAGGTATGTCTGTATGAACATATATTTGCTCTTCAAACAATGGGTTATTAACATTTCCATTAGTTTTTTTACTTATAACATCCATGCATTCTTTCTCAAGTCTTGCATTTTCTGTCGTAGAACAAACGAAGGAGTTTCAAGAGGACCATTAACTTGGTTTTCTAGGTTCTGAACTTGAACCTCTTCTCCTTCCGGGTTGCTATCATCAGTGCGACAACGTACCATTTTTCATAGTGTTTTCAATTATTGATCTCACTCAGCATGCCAATTTAACATGCAAACAAAAAATCAAATATTAGTTTAATATTTTAAAAAATTATTTTAGATAATAAATAATTTGCTAATTAAAATTATTTATTAAGGTCCAGACAATTATGTGTTTGATACCTTAAACTCAAGGACTTCTTGGAATAATGAACAAATGGTACAATTAGAATAGTTACATAAGTACAATTTTCAGTAACACGGGATCAAAAATTATTTTTACTACAATAATTCTAGTAACACGGGACTGAAAATTGTTTACAAATATTACGGCTAAACTAATTCCTACCTTACAAACATCTTGGTGATGCGCTCAATAGGTATCTAATCCTACTCCTAGATAGTAACTCTGAAAAGAGTTATTTGTTGATGATGAGTTTTTTTCATCCTTTTTTGACTGGGATGTGGTCATTTATAACTTTTCTCTTCCTGATAAGTTAGTTATGTAACTTTCATATTCATGATCTCTCTAACTTCTCATAACTATCGATAATGAGAATTACAACTCCTAACTGCTTTAATTTTTAGCTGCTTTAGCTTATCTATCACATGAATGACTCAAGACAATTTGAGACCTAAAACAATATTTTTAAATGAGGCTTTCTATATTTAGTATGTCCTCTGTTGACTTTTATGGTCAAATTGATCATTTTTCAAATTAATATATCTTATTATTATTTAATATATATGTAAAAAGCCTATAAACTACATAAAATTTAGTTTTATTCTCAATGTTTACTTTTTTGTAAATCTAAATATATATGTTTAATTGTTAATTTTAAAAAGGTCAATTTGACTACAAAAGTCAATGGAGGATTTTTATTTTGGGACGGAGAGAGTATTAATATTTTTTATTTAAATGAGACTTTTTTTTATACTGCTAAATTTTTTTAGGTATTTAATATTTGGATTGAACTATGGGCCCTAAAAGATTGATTGGACTTATATTTTTATAAGATTTTTTTTACATGAATTATTTATAGTGTTTAAAAATTTGAGACCTTCTTTTAAAATGGGGCCTAAACCCCAAGCTTTTTTGTTTAGGCTATATGGTCGGTCCTGATCTATCATGTGTCGTTATGGTATTGATCATGTAGTAAGGTCTATGATACCCTTAATTAATGTTTAATATTCTTTGCTAATTTAAGGGTATTTTAGTTTTTTCTTTTTAATTATATTTTACTAATAATCTAGTAAAATATAGATATTCAATACTTATATAATCTCATGTATTGATATACATCACAATTTTAATTTAACAAAAAAAAAATGGTAATATACAGGGGAAGTTTAATTTGTGTGTTAGCAATACTACAAGTGACCTTCTCAATTCCGTTAACTTTTAATTATTAGTCGATGTTAAATGTTGATTTTTGATGACTAGTTTTGTTTTGGTGACATCAAATGAGAGCGTAGGAAGTGATGGTAGGGAACGGATGATGCTGATGTTGAAGTGGGAAAAGATGTTTAAAACGGGTGTAAGATTATAAGAAAGATGAAGCGGAAAGGTGCAGCAGTAGTTAGTTGTACTAGTAATCTTTTTTGTCTTAATTAAATTAAGTTAAATGGTATTATCTTTTATTGCAAAAACGAACGTGCTTGTTTTGTTGCTGAAAAATTGAAAATAATATATCCTACTGCTAATGCCAGATTCAGTGGACAACTTGTTGCTCATATAGTGCTTCTTAGCTTCGTAAATTGACTATTTATTAAGGGGGGGAAATGGACTATTTATTAATAATGAAATTATAAAATATATATAGTAATGTGTAAAATAAAATGATAAATATAACATACAAAAATAATATTATTGCTATTTAAAAATATAATAATTTTATAAATTAAAATCGAAGATGTATACAAATGCTACTCTTGGCCGGTTTATTTGCTTCTGCATTGGGGCGTTAGACTCCGACCAGAGTAAAAATTAGTACAAACTCTCCACTGTGAAGGTTGAAATATATTCCTAAATTTAACAAAGTCATAATCAATAAAAAAAACTCCCCCAAATTTCCTTCGAGTACCAGACCCAAGTATTGAAATATATCTCTAGAGTCGCTAACTAAATTATAATAATATATAAATTAAAAAAAAAAACTTTTCTTTTACAAATAAAACTTGTTTTTTTTTGGGGGGGGGGGGGGGGGGGGGGGGGGGGGGGGGGGGGGAAGATCAATCAATTATCAAATACACATAATAATAAATGATGAAGACTTTTTTATCCATAAAGAAAAATAGAAGACTTTCTCTTTATCCAAAACCAGGAGCTTTGAAAGGAAAGCAGCCAATGATCCCATTCCATCTCATAACAGAGTATCAACAAGCACCATGAAAATTTTACTGGAACCAAACCACCCCCCACGCCCCACGCCCACCCCAAAAGAGAGATTATAATCTTCTTCTTACTCAAAAAATTTCTTAGCTACATAAAGTAGTCATTCAAAACATATACGACTATATGAAACTGCAATATTCAAATGCAAAAACAGAGCAAGGCAAAATATATACAGCAACCAGAAGCATCATCACTAATCCTTTTGATCAAATATTATAACAAGATTCTGATATGATAATACATGCAGGTAACACTTACAGAAATTTAAAAAAAAAACTTAAAAAAATAATTAAATCAGACTGCAGATTTAGCTGCTTTTTCTGGGTTTGCTTTTTCGCCTAGCTCTGCTACTTCTCCTAGGCTGCTGCTGCTCCTCCTCCTCCTGCTTTTTTCCTTCTTCTTCCTCTTGTTGTTGATCACTTTTTTTAGCTGTTTTTGCTTCGTATTCATCTTGCTGGATTTCTTTTTCTTCTGCTGCTGCTGATTCTTCTTCTTCAATCTTCTCAATAATTTTGCGAGGCCTTCCTCTTTTTCTTGGAGTAATCTGTTGGATTTCTTCAGCCATAGATGAAGATTCAGCTATGGCTACTGATAATTCCTTTGTTTTCTTTGTTACCTTCTTCTTCCCCATCATTCAACTCCCTAATCTATTCCAATAAAAAAATTAATGAAAACCCAGTTCCCCAAATCACTAAAATCGATTGAATCAATAAAACCCAGTTGCCCAAATCACTAAAATCGATTCAATCCTCCAAAATCAACAGCATATAAAAATCCCCCACTCAATATTTCAATAAGAAACAATACCCAGTTCAGCAAACATGTAAAAGACAGCAAATATATAAGTAGAGCCCCAATATCTATCCATCTAATCTAGATATATCCAATAACACAAACTTGTCCCAATATATACAAACTGCAAAACTATTTTTCCAAATCACAATCTATGGAGTAGTATAAAGATTTGATGGATTTGAAATAGTTCGGAAAAAGGAGCAGGAGGAGTAGGAAATGAGGCCAAAAGAGAGTGATGAAAATGAGTAAGAAAATAAGAAAAAGAGAGCAAAAGAGACTATTGGGACTTGGGGAGTAGCATACTAAAGGGTAACCATGGTTAAGGAGTTTATGGTCAAAACTCTTGCATTGTGTGTGTGTCTGGATTGAAAAGAAAAAAAAAAAAAAAATTAAAATTTATGAAAGAAAAGAGAGGGATAGAGAGGGTGTTTTTTTATTTTTTTTTATATTATGAGTTTTAAAAAATAAAATAAAATATATAATATTATTTTATTTTTATGAAATTATATTTGATAATCATTATAAAAACATTTGTAATATTTTAATATGTTGTCTCTCCTTCTTTTTTCTTTTTTAAAAATACTTTCAAATAAAAGACTTATAAATTTCTTTGAATTTTGCTATACGTAATAACTTATACAATAATTTTTTATAAAATAGTGTGTCCTATAAAATAATTAAAATAATAAATTTATTATTTTATAGAAAATTATTATATAAATTATTACGTATAATAAAATTAAATTTCTTCCTATATTTTTTTTTATTCTTTTTAAAAAAAAAATTAAAATTCAAAAACAGAGTGTTGAATTTAAATGTATGGTAATGGAGGCTTAGTGTACTGCTGTACGACACAAATTGCAGTGTCTCAGTCTGAACACTTCTGTCTGACTCGTGGGGTTTCCCATTTGGATTTGTGATCATCAATCTTTTAATATTAGCCGTCTGATGGATCACAATTGAGGATATTGGGTAATCAAACGGCAGGGAATAGTACAATTTGGACAATTTTTGTTTTATGTATAAACTGATTACTCCTATAAAATATGGAGCATCGTGGTCTGGTTTGGTATGGGCTGCCTTTTAGATTTTCGCATTATTTAAGGCTCCGTTTCTTTCACGAAAAACTTTTGTGGAAAAATGTTTTCTGAAAAATATTTTTGTTTTTAGTGAAAATAATTTATTTTCTTTTATTTGATTATTAAACTGAAAATGAAATAAAAACATTCATCATCTTCTCTATTTGAATTAATTAATAATTTTTAAAATATATTTTGTCTTATTTCTTTAATATACGCTACATTATAATAAATAAATAAATATTATCAAATCTATAATTTTTTTAAAGAGATTTTTTTTTGAAGAAATAGGATTGAAATGAGAGCAATATTATCAAATTTAAGACTTTAGAGACGAATAAGAGATATAGATATGAAAAAGTAATTGAATTATTGGAAAAAAAATGAATTAATTTGCTAAAGAGAGATGAAAAGATAAAAAAATAAAATTTATTGTTGTGAGATATAGTTAGACAGTTCTTTCGAAAAATAAATTATAAATCTCAAATTCATAAATTATTTTTCTAAAATAAAGAGAAAAAAAATTCATTGACCAAAAATTATTTTACAGTTAATTGCGTTTTTCTTGACTTACCAAACATTGAAAAATCTGAAAAACATTTTCCGAAAAATGTTTTACTTAAAACAAACAGAGCCCAAGTCTAAAGCCAAACGTTTGAGCTGAAACCATGAGCGAGAAACTGCTTCACTATGCTTCCTCTAATCCTCTGTCCTAACAACTTAATACACTTTTTCAATCCAATTTTTTTAAAAAAAATTATGTAGAAAACTCTTCCATCCTCCTCAAAAGTCATGAGAAATATGTTTTAAGTAAAAAAAATTCACGCAACAATATTTAAAAATATACAAAAAATATATATATTATTCTAAAAAATATATTTGAATGAAATTCACTAAACTTAAAAAAAGACAAAAAATCCTTAATATGGTTAAGTGAAGTCCGGTATGAATAAAATTAATACTTATTTTATACTCCATCTTCTACTTTAATTTTTTTAATTTTTCTAACAATATTAATCGCCTTAAAATAACAAATATTATTAGGGTAATAATGACGTTTTAGAATAATAAATGTCATTTAAAGTGTTAATTGTCGTCATGCCTCTAAATTCGGCTCCCTTGAACTTCGAATTCGGTATTCACGATCCAACACTTAAACAGCATTCATAAGCTTAATCTCCAATAACTAGCGAAAAATATAATTAGATTCATTACAAAACGTACCATCAATCACAGGTTCTACTAATTTTAAATACATCACAACTATTTTACAACACAAAAAGTTTACAACAACACAAAACATATTAATAAAAATATTAATTACTTATACTCGTTCGCCTTTTCTTTACCTTTGTCCTTCTTAGAACACTCAAACTTAACTGAAAAATGTTCATGATATAGCAAGACGCAATTACTTTACTCAGCAAGTTTACATAAATAATAAAGGATATATCATGAATGAAAAAGAATCAACTTATGAATGCTTCAACAATATACAATTATTTAGAATATTTATTGTTGAGATGGCCACTAAAAACCTATAACATCTTAGAAGAATTAACAGTCATTCAACTGAATTCCACAAAAGTATTTAACAACCACATAATTGTAAATACTTAAACAGGATATTCAAGGGGATAAGTCATCTTGTACCCAATGTATATGCATTACATTCAGACATCCGTGCACACAAAAAATCGAATTCTCGATAAACAATACCTTTTTATAAGGGTTGTTCTACTCAGTCTTACTATAAGAGTATGCACCAACTACTGGTTTGGATAAGTTTTAAAAAATATTTAAGTTAATGAATTGATACATGCAAATGTCTAGCCGAAACAATTGGCATCGACCTACTTTTTTAAATAGCTTACATTTAGAACAAATGTCAATACTACATACAATTGTCTAACCGAAACAATTGGCATAAACCTATTTTTTTAAACAGCTTATATTTAGAACAAATGTTAATACTACATACAATTGTTTAACCAGAACACTTGGCATAAACCTATTTTTTTAAAGAGTTTATATTTTCAACAAATCAATGCAAATGCACATTAGTACGAATATCAATAACAATATAGATATAAAATATTTTTTAATAATTATTCCATCATACACAATTAAACTAATTTCACTTCAAGATACTAGCATAATGAAAACAAGTTCAGATTTTTGGAACTTACATAAAGAAATGAGTTTGGATTTTAGTAGAATTTGTTTGTTCCTCTGACTATTACTAATTAACTTATTTTAACTTTCTTTGGATGACCTAACATTAATAACGTTAATCTACCAATCAGTATATCACATACAGATTTATTTTACACTAATAACCTTTTTATACATCACTTAAATCATCTAACACTTAATCACATCATTAAACATTTAATAATACATTAAACACTTCATAATATTATCCACCCTGATAATATTTCGATCACCTAAAATATTATTAATTATTTAATAATATTATTAATCATTTAATAATATTTTAATTATTTACGAATATTATTAACCATTTTAATCAATTATCAATATTATTAATTATTTAATAATATCTTAATCATTTACTAATATTATTAATAATATTTTATCCATTTATTTTTATTATTAATTATTTAATAATATTTTAATCACTTACTAATATTATCAATCATTTAATAATATTTTACACACTTAATAATATTATTAATTATTTAATAATATTTTAATTTCTTATTAATATTATTACTCATTTAATAATATTTTAATCTTTTACTAATATTATTATTCATTTAATAATATATTAATATTATTAATCATTTAATAATATTTTACCCTTTTAATAATATTATTCATCATTTAATAATATTTTAATTATTTATTAATATTATTACCTGTTTAGTAATATTTTAATTCTTTACTAATATTATTATTCATTTACTTATCAATTAAATATTTAATAATATTTAAATTATTTAAATTGGGTCTCATAACAATATTATTTAATTTATGCATTTTCTTACCTATTTTGGACTCAATAAACCCGACCCAACCCAGTTTAATAAAAACATTTTTAAAAAATTATGTACCGGCGCTGCCTTGTAAAATGTGTTTTAAAATTTTTCAACTTTGATTCAATATTCCATAAAACATTCAATACACATCTAAATGACTTTAAATTTGAATTGTTATCTTCTTAACTTATTATTCTTCAATATTTCATGAATCAGTCACATTTTTGAAAATATTTTAACCACTAAAATCATGATCGAACCTATTAGATCAACTAAGGGTATGAAAAACGACATCATTTGGTAGAAAAATCATAACTCATCCATTTTAACACATTTTTCAATGATTCAAGTTAGGTTATTTTTGTAACTTATAGAGCTATCATTTGAGCCCTAAAAATCACAAAAACAACTTACACATCTCAAATCACCAATCATCAAACTAAGGTTTTTATCAGATAACATGTTTATATACATATTCATATACATTTTTTGCATTCATGAACATATAATACCTCAAATGACCACATAAGCTTTGGATCTACACAACTACTTAAGTACTTTGCTCATATAGCTTTGAAAATAGGTTTTCACCATAGGTTTCATAACTACATACACATACATGCTTATTTGACCTAATATGGCATACAAAACATATAGATCTCAAAGATACACATAATCTCCATCCCATTTTCATTCTTATACCTTCGAAACCCGTCATGATTTCTTTTTCATAACAAACTCCCACAACAAACATGTTATGACTTATATCACAATAAATCATAACTTAAAAACTATAGTTTTGAGATAAGTAAACTTTTAAACCTCTTGGATCTTGAAGCTTTCTTTCTCCTTAAAATAAAATGATGAACCTCTCCACCTTGAACCCTTGATCTACCCGAAAATGGCTAACCTCCTTAGTGACTTAACTCTCACCTCACAAGTATTCTCGACACTTACTTTTTTCTCTCTACAAACTCACAAGCTTCCTTTCTCTCTTTGAACTTAGTGAGTACTTGCAAATGTAAAACTTCTATTTAAGAAACTAATGAGTTCTATTTATAGCACTTCATCGCCCATACATACAATATGTGTATGTTTACACATTCCACCAATACTTGCACAAATCAAAAATCTAAATTCACATTTTAGGGGAAATGACTTTGTATTGGGGAGGGTTTTAGGGGTTTATGTTTTCCTTTAAGTAAATTAGGGAGCTTAGAGCATTGCACCCTCATTGGACCCTTCCTCATTGTCGGTTCCTCCCCTTCTTTTTCCCCCCAAATTTCCTTTTTCTTTTATTAATTATATGTTCATATAAATATATATATATATATATATATATATATTACACCAACATATACATCTTTTGGCTCCATATTGGACCATTCTTTTAATTTCATTTGGACTCATCAATTCAAATTGTGTTTAATTCCATTGAACTACTAATTTAATTCTATTGGACTATCATACAATTACTAACATTTGGGCTAAGTCTTACTAACTTACAATACTTGAATTTTTAACAAGTGTTGGGCTAGTATTAAATTCACTTGAACTCATCATTTAATTAATATTTGAGTTACTAATTAAATAACATATGACTTATCATATTCGGCTCATTTAATAAACACATTAGTTTAAATACATAATCCAATTAGACTTGCTATTAAAAGTCATTTGTGCTACTTGATTAGATTAGTTTGTAAACCCTAACACATATTCATGCTACTTACATGGACTTGATAAATCTAAGTCATTAACTATCACATATAATCACATTGGACTTATAGTATGATTACTCACATAATATACAAGTATTCCCATATTAATTCATTTACTTTATTTCTTTTCATTAATCATATAAGTAAATTATTTAGTAATCATTAATCTTCTTAATTGTCATTCAAGACACACGTTCAAGCTTTATGATTTCATCACATAAGTTTCTCTTGCGTTTATTCTCATTCTTTAGTTAATTCGATTTAATTAAATTAACTAGTTTACACAATTCTTAACATATAGATACATTACCACACATAGTATTTCCTCATAAAGATATTACTAATAAAAAAAATGATTCATAATTTTCTTGGTTATTAAATTAATATCATTAAAATAATTACAAAAGCGTCGCTAAATGTATATTTATTCTAACAGCACCATTCATTTTCACAAATATTATGCGAATTTATGAATAATTGCCTTTTTTACAGAGGTGACAGTCGTACTGCATTAGATGAATTTGTATCGTATAAAGTCGCGAGTATCACATTAAATAAATCAACACTAACATATTTCGTCTAATTAATCATGTCAAGATTTTTAACACTAATATTGATATGTTTATTATTCATTAAACAACCCGTTTTAGTGCAGAAGTTAAAAAAATAATTAAAAAATGCAACACAATTTACTTATTTATTGAATAATAACATAATATTTATATCACATTAATGTATATTTAACAAAATACAACACAACATGCTTTAAAAACAACTAAAAAAGTTTAAAGTTAATAATTAAGGTAAATTATATTATCATATCATAACTTTATAATTATTATAAGTAATCAGTCTAATGATGTTAATCGTGTAAATCTCTTTAATCTTTATAACATACTGATACATTTAAATTTAATGTTAAATATATCAACATGTTTATGAGATAAAATTTAGTTATATTTAGCACTAACCCTAACCCTAACCATATTACTATTATTTATATTTATATATTTCTTGTATTGAATTGCTAGCATTATCCAACTTAGGAGAACTCGAGTTACATCCCTTTGAAACGACAACTAATATCTCTATTACTAGTGTCATTGTTTCCAATCTAGCGCCGGATATAATTATACTTCTAGGCTATTTGTAAAAAAATATATTTTAGATTGAACTATTTGTATTAATTTAATATTATTTTATTTTATAATGGGAAATTAATAATCTTTTAAATAGTCTTATGAATTATTTAATTTTTTTTATCATTCTTAAAGTTATTTGTGAGAGATTATATAATCCCATAATAAATATGAGATTAATAGTTCCTTCATTTTAAACTATTAAATGACTTTATGAGATTAATAGTCCAACATTAAGGCTATGTTTGTTTGTAAAAAATATATTTAAGATTGGACTATTTATTTTAATTTAATACTATTTTGCACTATTTAATCATTTGATGAGGAATTATTAATCCCTTAATGTTGGACTATTAGTCTCATAAAGTCATTTAATATCTTAAAATGAGGACCATTTAATAGCTTAAAATGAGGACTATTAATCTCATTTTTTTCATGGGATTATATAATCCCACATAAATAACTTTAGGAATGATAAAAAAAAAATAATTCATAGGACTATTTAAAGGATTATTAATTCTCTATCATAAGATAAAATAATCTGAAATGGTGTTAAATTAATACAAATAATTCAATCCCAAATATGTTTTTTTTATAAACAAACATAGCCAAATGGACTAATAGTCTTTCGTCAAAGAATTAAATAGTATAAAATAATGTTAAATTAAGATAAATAGTCTAATCTCAAATATATTTTTTATAAATAAACGTGACCCTAAAGATAAAGATTTACTAGCGTAACATATTTAATGCAAAATATTATATTTCATCCAATAACGAATTAAAAAGATTAGCAATGAAAATATCATCGTTTTTTTTTTGTAAGGTATGAAAATATTAAAAGTTTTACAAGAAACAAGAAGCCATTAGGTGAGCGGTTACATGAAAAATGGTAATGTGAAGCGTCACCCAGCTCCCATCATCAATAATCTAATCCTCACTTCTCTACCTGTAACCAAGTGATGTGATATTTGTTTGTAAGAGTTATAATTTTAGGATTATAATTTTAAAATATAAATTAGAATTTTAAAATTATATTTATTTGTAAGTATTATACTTATAATAAGACTATTAATCTTATTTTTGTCTTGTTTTTTTTTAAATTTGGACTTGAGATTATTAGTCTAAGAATTATAAAATGACTTAATATGGGAAACTATTTAATATTATATTCAATCAGGGATTATAATCCTAAAAAAATTAAGTCATTTTATAATCTCTATACTAATAGGTCCAAGTCCAAATTTAAAAACAAATAAAATATTTTTAGAATTAATAATTTTATCTTAAGTACAATTCTTAACCTTGGGACATGGAATTATAATTATTTCAAATAAACGTAGCCGAGTAACCTTGGGACATGGAATTATAATCATTCACAATTGTATGATTAAAATTAAATAAATTCATATTAATTTAAATTTAAATTTAAATTTTTCTAAATTGATTACAAAAATTTATAATTTTTTTGTAGTGCAGGAATATGTTATATTCAAACTTTAATATATACTCTTTTTTTTTGTTTTTGAGGATTTAATGTTTTAAAGTTAATGAATATAGAAACAAAATATTGGGGAGGGAGTTATGGTACATGGTTGGATGGGGGACCATTAATGATGACATGTCACATTCTAATTCATTGTTCGTTCAATTAGAATCCCATAAAATCTTCTTCACTAGATAGTCTTTCTCATCTTCTTATGTCATTACTAATGTTTAAAAAATGGAATCAGTCATTGAATCGAAAAATTATTGAGTAGATAGATTACTAGTTCAATCAGTAATCGAATTGTTATTGAACTAGTGACGTCATAAATACATAAAAAAATATATTATTAATAATTAATAAAATTTTAAAATATCTAATTTTTTATAAGTTAAAATATAGTAAAATAATGTTATAATATTAATAAAAATATTTTTGTAAAAAAAAAAAAAAAAACTTGAAAATCGAGTCAACCGATTTAACTAACCGGTTGAACTGGTGGTCAACCGGTTTTTGACTAGGTCGCTGCCAAACCGGTTTTTTGCTCCAACAGGACCGAAAAGTCGATCGGTTCCTGTCAAATCGTGGTCGGACCGTCGGTTCGGTCCGATTTTCTAAACATTGATTACTACTACTAGTAAATAATACTACCACCATTAAAGGAAAAATTATTCCTTGCCCCTGGGGCATGAGGAATAGTATGCTCCCCCTCTCACATGAGGGTAGAGCCCACGTGTATTGAAATCCGTGCACAACGCGTGGGCTCCACCCTCATGTGAGAGGGGGAGCGTACTATTCCTCCATGCCCCAGGGGCATGGAATAATTTCTCCCATTAAAGACCAGACTGTCGGAGTTGTCATTCTCCATTCCTCTTGTATGTCTGCTTTGTGCTTCCTTTTTTTTGACTTTTACAATACTCAGTGACACTTCAGTTTCACATCGTAGTATGTGAGATAATTTAATGTATATAAGATTTTAAATCACTAACAATATACTATTTATTTATGACCTTTTACCTGAACATGTGGTGAATTAAGAAAATCCAATATATTGAAATATTGTATTAGATTTTGGTATGCTATGATATGATCTGAATTTAGGATTAACCTGAACTATTACATATGGTATTAAAATCGACTCTTTAAAGTTTGAATCAAGTCATTTGATTGAGTTGGTAAAAATGGGAACACAAAGGCAACTGATATTTTTTCACAATAGACAGAGGGTCGTAGGTAAGAACACGAAAACCGCTGATATTATTTCACAATGACAAAAAGTAAAGTTCTTAGTTGTGTGTAATTATGTCTTCGGCCCGACGGAGACGTCAAGTATTTAAATGATACAGTGCCATAGTTTCACATTGTAACATGCGAGATAGTTTAATATGTAATAAAACCTCAAAGTACTAACACTAGTATCTTCCGTTGTGACCTTTTCATTAAGCATGTGGTAGAGAAAGATGACTAGAAAAATATTATTAAGACAATACATTGAATCTTGGTATTCTGGCATCAATTGTAGAAGAGGGCTCGACAAGTGGAATGAGGGAGAGCGACTACTCAATCAACAGAAAAGATGAGTAGTCTCCCTAGAACCTGGCAAAGTGATTATCAATGAATTCCCAAACAATTATTAGTCAACATATGTGATTTATTCCCATAAAGATCATAACACACGGTAAACTATTACCTTAGGAGTGGGACAAGTGATAGAACCGGTGAGCGCCGGTGAAGAACGCAAGCAAAATTAGAGCTCAAGTATTGGTATATTCCATCAAAAGAAAATATTCGAACTTAGGATTTTGATTGAATTGTTACATACTCTCTTTCAAAATTGAGAGCCTATTTACTTCTTCTTCTTTTTATTTTATTTTAAAAGGGGAAACTAATATTTACAGATAAAAATATGATAATTTTATAAGACTTCAAAATTGTCGCATCAACAATAAATTAAATGAGGGAAATCCTACATGCAAAATTACAAATATTAACTTTTTATGTAAAAATATCAGTTTCTTATTTTATTTTTTTTACACCACTTTACAATTTGCCCCTAGCAGTAGAGGAAAACAATGACAAAATTCAATAATGTTGATATCTGAAGGTGGGTGTTTTGAACTTTCATTGGTTAGATATGATAAATTAGATTTGTTTTTCTTAGTTGTATAAATATGTTTTTAGTCACGATCTTACAATAAGAACAATAGATCTTTTCCGATCAATCTCTTTCCCCCGTCATTTTTAAAAAATGAGAAAGATTCTTTATAAGTTTGAATTTATTCATTTAGAATCTTGAGTTCTTTTATATTCACTTATTTTCTTTTTATTTCTTTAGCACGTCTGAAACATAATTTCTTCCTGTTTTAGAATTAAGGACACAATTTGATTTTTAAAATTAATTTGTGAAATTTTAAATTTTAAGACTGATATGTATATATTTAAATATTAAAAGCAATAAACGTAGTAATTAGTAGTAGTTTCAGGTTAGTATAAACTAATTAAAATCAAATAAACTCTTATTTATTTAAAATTTTACAAATTGACTCAGACAGTCTATTATGTATTTCTAATTGCTAAGCTCCTGAAGTTTGTTACATTTTGACAAATATGCAATGGATGATCATGGATACTGGACAGGTACATGTGAAAATATCAACATTTGAAATTTATTTGTCAGGATTTGTACTTGGGCCTTCTGAATTTAAAGTGCAACATGTTCCACATTATATAGTTCAACTTAGGGGACTTTTTTTTTTCTTTTTTTTATTTATTTATTTGATGTTTGGTAAATAATAGTGTTACTTAATAATTGTTTCTTTGAAGGCTTTTTATAAGTGGTGAAATCCTGATTTTAAATGGGCCAACTACCGTGAACAAACAATATTTCATAAATACAATGTCATGGTATATTTAGGCTTAAGCCCAAGCCCAAGCCCAAGCCCGATCTACCTAGCTCTGGGTGGTCATTATCTATCGTTGAGGGTAATCTTATTCCATCTCCTCTAAAATTGTTTCCATGGTGTTAGCATAATTAATGATAGAGTTTGATGATATTTCTTTAATATTATTTGAACCCTGCAAACTCATTTTTTGCAATAAAAAACACAATGATAGAGTTTTGATGAAATTTCTTTAATATTATTTGAATTGTGGAGACACTTTTTTTCTCAGTAATATTGAATAACGGTTCAAATTTACATATTTTGTTGATTGTTTATGAGATTTAACTGTATTTCAAGTATTTTAATGTATACTAACTATTGTTATGTTAGATACTCTTCTTAATTTGATGTATGCTATTAATTTAAAAATATTTTAATTTTAATTTTTTACTATTATATAATCTTTTCATTATCGTAATAAATTATAATTTTAAAATATTTGAGTCATTTTGACCGTTCAAAAAACAAAAAGAACTTCTTGGAAACTCCATAGACTTTGGATTCCCTACTCCACTCTATAAAAAAGACAATAGCAAAAGGGTGATTGATTAGGTATTGTTGGTAAGCCATAATATCTTGTCAAATACAGAATGAATTTAAGTAAGGTAGTAGATTAGAATGATGCTGTTTCCAAACAAAACCACCGGCTCAAAGAATGAAGTAAGAATAAATATAAGTGGATAATATTTAAATATAATATTAAATATTATATTTATTTTAATTATTAAAAAGTGAGATAAGATATTGAAATTCGTATCATACCTTATTTTTTAATAATTAAAATAAATATAGTATATAGTATTATGTATGTAAACTTGTCTAATAAATAATAGATTAAAAGATATTTTACCCATTGTTACTCAAAGTGAAAGAAAGCTTTAATAGCAGCCTTGTTACTTATAGAGTTGTTTAATTTAAATTAATCCTGCCTTTTGAAACCCTAGAAGTGATATAACTACAATCAGACAATTTGATTTGGTCATCGCCACTTGATAGAGTATTGAGGAGGGTGAATCAGCTTGTTATCCTTTTGTTTAATTTTTAAATGAACTATGAAATTAAATTTTGAATTGATCCTAGAGAGAATATCTAAAATTATTGTGTTAACTCTTAGAAAAACTTTTCATTACAAACCTAAATAATCTCCCTCTTTTTCATTATATTATATCATTTTAGAAGTTTTTTTCTTTTTAAAATATAAGACGTTTTATATATATTTAGAAGAAAAAAATTATTCATTTCTCACTTTACCCTTCAAAATGGAGTAATTAGAGAGAGAAAGATGAGGAGTAATTAATTAGTGTATGGATAGTAATGAAATTTCAAATCAACATTAATTATCTAATATTAGTATTAATGAGATTTTTTAAAATATGTGATTATGTCTTAAATAATTTATATAATGAAAATGAGTGAGTATATAGCAAATGTGATCTTTACTAAATTCAACACCATTTAAAACTAGAATAATTACTCATTGGGTAGACTTTGGAATTTTGCAATAACTCATATGTTTATGTTTAAAAAGAAAAGAAAAAAAAGTTGATAAAACCTGTCCTTGATTTTGAAAATAAGTTATAATTCTAAAACTATATAAAAAAAGAGAAATTAAATTTATATTTCGGGAGAATAGAGGTATTAAGTTATACAAATTTTATTTTTACTGTAATTTATGTATAATTTATTTGGGATGACTTATGAACTATAACTAATTGAGACACTTCATGATGTGTATCCAAAATCATTTGCAAATATACATTTATTGAAATAATAGATAAATTACTTAAAAGAAAAGGACTATAAGGTATTGTCTGATAAAACTAAATAATTAAGACCTAAATAATTTTTATAGCTTAATAAATTAGATCATTTAAGTGAAATAATATCTGAATTTAAAAAACTTTTTGATAACTAAAAAGTGAACTGCCACTTTAAAATTTTATCATTATAAATGGTAAAATTTTATTTAATAATTTAAAATTTTAATTTAATAAAAATGAGTGGATAATATTGTTGAATGTATTTATATTAAAAAAATTACCAAAAAAAATTCATTAATAGGTATCTTTTAATGATTTACACTTGATTTTATGTCTTACTAATTGAGAGACAAGCAAAATTTTAATAAAGAACTTTATCATCTTTTCGATTCAAATGTGGAACTGTTAAGAAGTATTACAAGGTAAACAAACACAACCTAAGTATATCTCGTAATAAGAGGATTAATATTTATTAAAAATATACATTTATTGAAATAATAAATAAATTACTTAAAAGAAAAGGACTATAAGTATCTCTCATAATAAGAGAGTATTTGAGATTACTTATAAGCAATCAAATACGCTTATAATCAGTTTAAAGAAGTGAAAAGTGTTTTGGCAAATTGATTTTAAAATTGTTTATAATAATTTTTTTATGAAAATAATTAAAAACTTCAATTTAGAGTTTTTGATTATTTGTTAAATTTAATAATCAGGTTTAATAAAATATATTACTAATCTATCCCGATTTATTTTAGTAATTCCATCAATTACTCATTTTTACTTCTCAAAATATCCATTTTTAGTAATTTACGCATAAAATAAGTGATTAGCAAATTTTTTATACCAAACATTTTTGACTTCTTACTAGTTTAAGTGTTTTTATTTTAATTTGCCAAAGACAAACTATTTTTTTAAATTAATTATATGCAAAAACAATAATCATAATCATTAATCACATTTTTAAAAATTCATAAGCATCCTCCAAGTAAGAAAAGAAAACTAGAAGAGTACTAATAAAGCTTGATCACATACTAAAAGTGATAGCGCAATAACAGAGACCTTTATTTTTATTGTGTAAGGTCAAAGTTTTGAGTTTAGTTGAATAAAAAGTCAAAAATTCGATAAGTACATATCAGAATATTAAAAATTAAATTAGGTTTGAGCTTGGCAGTAAAAGTTGGATATTTGAACCAATTAAAATATTTGTCTTCCTCTTTTGTAATTAATATAATTTATTACTTATGATTTTAACGGTACAGCGTGTCACCATCTATGGTTGAAAAACCTCCAAATTAGAACCTCTGGTTGCATTTTCATTGCATATCACCTCGTGTTCAATTTTTCGTCTTAACACCGTTAGAAAAGATGACAAATGTTTATTTTGTCATTTACAGTATTATTTGATCATACTTTAAAGTTTTGATTATCTTGGACGATGCAGTTGGGTGGATAACTTATTCAATATTGGGCCAAATAAAATTAAGACCCAACAAAATGAAATTAAAAGATAAAGTACATATTAATTTTAAATCAAAAATCTAATTTAACTAGTCTATATATAATGCATAAGGATAACAAGTCAAATTGAAAAGAATACAATATTAAAAAAAAAATTACTCGGGCTGAGAATAAAATAATCTATATATGAATGTGAAATGCGTCGATCATAAGACTTATCACTTGGCGTTAAGTTTCTCGTCACCGTCAAAGGTATATTCAACGGAATTACACTTAATGTCAATGGAATTTCCGTTGAACATTACTTAAAGTCGACGAAAGTAATGTCAACAGAATTCCATCGAAAATAGAAAGGTTAAAACCCTAAAACATTTCATTTCTTTCCCGCGCACACTTTGTGTTTTCTCTCTCTATCTTTCTCTCTCTCTCAAAATCCTTTCACCTCTCTCTTTCCTTCTTCCTCGTCGTTGCCACCACCTCCCACATCCTCGTTAACCCCGTCACCGGCCACCACCTCCCACCTTCGATGTCGATCCATCCCCTTCTCCCTTGCTAACCCCGTCACCGGCCACCACCTACCCCACCTCCGGCGTCGATCCATCCCTTTCTCTCAATCCACCTCAGTCCGACCCTATTCACCCATCCATTTGTCTAGCTTGGCTTGGCGGTGACCACATAATGAAACCCTAAGTTTGGCAGTAGAATTCTTCATTGGAGCAACTGCAGTGCAAGTTCTACAATTGGTATTTTTTTATTTTTTTTCGAAATGCATAAATTTATTAATTGAAGTATATTACACTTACACTTAGCCCTAATTTGGGTATAATTTGGAATAATTATTTTGGTTTATAATATGGTTTATATGTGAAGTTGGTTTGTGCAATTGTGTCTGTGGTTTATACTAATGAGTTTTACAGTGCATGATCATGTTCCAGTTCGTCATTAATTGTTTGATAGTAGTTTTACGGTTTGTTCCATAGTAGTTTTTATATGTGAAGTTGGTTTATAATTTGGTTTATATATAATTTTATAATTAAATTGGATAATTGAGTTGAATGATGGTATATATAAACTGATTTGAGGGTTAAATTAGTGTGCTAAACTGACTTGAAAGTTGTTGTACATATAAATTAATATGGATTTTCAGTAATTGCATAAACTGCTTTGGTTGATTGATTTATGTATAAATGTTATATTTGTTATTTCCGACGAAATTTCTGTCAGAATTCTTCAATTGCAACATTTGTGAGCCCTACATGTATTTATGTATTTTATTAATTTTCTAATATTAAAATAAACTAAGTAATATTTAGATTCATGTGAACAAATTTGAACTTGGAGGAACAAGTGGTTAGATTAGATTTATGTGAGCACTTTACATTTGCATTTATTTGCTTCAATTTTTAGAAAATAATTGTCATGATACTTTTTGTTTCAAGAAAAAAGAATTTTCCTTCTATTTTGTATAGAGAAAAAGGTGTGCCGACCCCAAATTCGGGTTCCGTAACCTCAAGTTTGGTTCTCACTATTCAACACATTACTAACAATTAAATACATACATTGCATTTAAATATCGCGGAATAATACATATTGGTTCCCTTACAAAAAGGTTACAATACCAAGGTCTATTAACCTTAACATAAACAGTTCTTATCATAAGGAATTACAAAAGGTTTAACAACAGTAAACACAAATTTAAGCATCTAATTAGCATGCATAAACTAACTTAAGCTCTGGTCTTTCCTTTTCCCTTATCCTTCTTTGAGTAATCAGGATTATCTGAAAAATGGTTCATGATATAGCAAGAATGAGCAACTAGTTTGTTCAACAAGTTTAGAACAATCATATAGATTTAATATATCATGAATGAATGGGAAATATCATCTATGATTCAACAATAGATATAACAATTGTGAATGAAACAAGATTCAAATTTTTAATAAACAGAAGATTTGAATCTTAAAATGCTGAGCGGTCACTACGGACCCTGAACTAACGAGGGTATAATAGAGTTTCCTCTGACCCTTTGAGTTGTTTGGTTTTCAAGGGGATCAGTCTATTCAACCCGCTGTATATGCATTACATTTAGTCACTGGCGCCCAAAGTCGGTTTCCCGACACAAAATCCCCTAATTTAGGGTTGTTCAATTCTCAGACTTAATATAAGAAATCCGCACCCAACAATGGTTTGGATAAGCTTTTAAAAGTATTCAAGTATTGAATTTATAAACGTAATGTCTAGCTGAACTATTAGCTTTTGACATTTTTAATACAGTTCATGAATCAAGAACTAATAAGTTTCAAGTGCACTAAGTGCGATTTTATAAACAATATGGATGTGGGATAATTTTAAATAATTAAACCACTTCAAGCTTTGACAATAAATACAAGTATAGAAACTTGTTCAACAATAAATGAGTAGGGTTAGAGAACTTGCCTGTCTGCTCAGCTACAATAATTGTCTAGCTTTAACTAACTTGCTTTGAAAGACCTAACATTAATAAAGTCGGTCTAATAATTAGTACGGCGTATTTGCATAACTATACGCTTAATAACGAACTTATTTACCACACATAAGTACTAACACATAATTTACATTAGTCAAAACAATATTATTAACCTTATAGACCCTTAATCATTTTAGGTTAATAATTTAATAAGTTAGAAAATATTTTTCTTAAGTGTTGGACACTTATTAAACCCTTAAACAACTTATTACAATTGTTTAATTAAATCATAATTAAATTCAATTTATTTTATTAACTCAATCTCTATTTAATTACTATTTAATCTTGATTAAATAGAAATTAATTAATTAACTTTAGTTATTATTTAAAATAAATAATAACTAATTGTATTTACTTATTATTTAATTATAATTAAATAATAAATAATTATTGACTTAATTTTAACCTCCTTTAATTTAATATTAATCAACCAATAATTAACTAAGTAATTAACCTTACTTATTATTTAATTTAAGAAAATTAAATAATAGTTTACTAATCTTAATCCTCTTTAATTATTATTTAATGTCAATTAAATAATAATTAATTATTTAATTAATTTTAATTATTATTTAAGGTTAAATAATAATCAAATCATTCTTATTTATTATTTAAATTAAATAATAAATTATTACTCTAATAACTTAATTTCCATTAATCGTTATTTAATGCTAATTAAATAATAATTAATTCCTTATTTATCCTTATTTATTATTTAATAATATTTAAATAATAAATAATTAATTTATAAATTTTATCTCTCCTTAAGTATTATTTAATAGGAATTAAATAATAATTGCTAATTTATCACCTTTATTTATAATTAACATTTAAAATAATAAATAATAAATAAATAATAAATTTATTTAACTTAACCATGATTAGCTAACTAGATTAATATTTAAAATATTTAAATAATAAACTTAATGAAAAATATCCTCCCCAATATTATTTTTGTATTATTATTATTTTTTTTATAATTTTAAATTAATTTTCAAATATTTAAATTAATTAAAATTAACCCGAATGGCATTTCCGTAAGTAAGTTGAAAAACCGGACCGATGGCAATTTCGTAATTAATCAGAAAATTGATCCGAGGGCAAAATGGTCATTTCGACAAAAAAAAACACGGAGGGGCAGAATTGTAATTTCCGCCAAAATCATTTACCGCGCATTGCGCGTGCACCACTGCTACGGCTCAAAACGACACCGTTTTGAGAAGCCGGAAGCGGCTTCCGCGCGTACGCGCGGAGTGATTTTCCCGCAGAAGCCAAACGACGTCGTTTGGCTCCGCGTTTTTTCAGCCCAAATGCCTTCCGCGCATTGCGCGGACTGTTCCTATTTTTTTTCCTTTTAGCAGACTGTGAACAGTGCTCCGGCATACACATTTTAAATAAAAATATACATTCAATAAATCTTTAACTCTTCAATAAAAATCCAAAAAAATTACCAATCACCTTATATTAATTTATAACATGAAAAATTAATTTTTCATGATTTAATATCATTATTTTTTTATAAAAAATTTTACATCACATAAACTACCACAAATCATAACTTTTTGTGTATAACTTCATTTTAAATGATTCAAACTTTGTTTTTCTCATGATTTAAAGTTCTATAATATTAGAACATCAAACATAAGTTTTATATAAATATTTTTGGACATAAATTCCAAAACTTGTTTACACACTATTAAATACATATTTTTAGCATATAAAATATACCAAAATACAAACCAAACATATTAAACTCAAGCATGGCATAAATATTACAACTACACATTAATAACTATATTAACATGTTTATACTAACATGATGATTTATTTAATTTAAAAACAAAACTTTATTTAAAATAATCATTACCTTGATTTAATGGTTATCTTCCTTTTTCTTCCAAAATAGGTGATGAAGGAAGATGACATGAACCAAGACTCCTTCTCTTCTCTTCTTCTCTTAGTATTTTGCTCTCAAATTTTCTCACACTCTCAAATGCTCTCTAGCTCTCTCTTTTGGGACTTGGAGAAAATAATGAAATGAAATATTTACCAATGCAAGTATACTTGCAAATATGATAGATACATAATATATCTAATAATTTAGCCCATGCCCCTATATGACAACTTACACAAGGAATGGCTAAATGACACATTAGGTGGAAGGAAGCATGGTGTCTATGTACTTTAAAAATAAAACAAGCAATCATTTTAATTAAATAAATGAAAAATCAAATAATAATAATAATAATAAAAAAAACAATACAATCTCTCTTCTCCTTCTTGCCGGCAACATCACCATGTCCCAAAATAATAGTCACTTTTCACTTTTTAAATAAATAATAGTTTAATTAAATATTTTTTAAGTGGGCCAATCATTGGGCTTTAATTTAAAATACCAATTGGGCTTCTATTAAATTGTTTGGGCTACTAAATTGTCAAATTTTATTATTCTCCACTTGGGCTACTAATTGACCCATGTTGGGCTAATTTAATAATTTACACATTAATTATTCAATCCATGAGTAAATAAATAATTAGAGTAAATAAATAATTAAATATTCTAACCCAAGTATTAAATTACAAAATGGACTAATAAATATTATTATTAATATTTCACATTATTTACATTAATTAATAATCATATTAATTAATTTATTATATTTAATTAACTCATTATATTCAATTTAATTAAATATTTAGTTAATAGGAAACTTATCAATTATTTTGATATTAAAACTTTAGGGTTTGTTCACTAATTTAATAACATATTAGTAACCCCCTTTAATTAATTTTAGTAATTAATTACATAATTATTTGATCACATAATTAATTAGTCACATAAAAAGATTTAAATAATCTCGTAAAACTAACTCGTTGAAAATTAAATTAATAATTTATTTAATAAAGACGTGGAAATTCTAGGACATTACAAAAGGTGCCTTAAGTAATTCTTTACTTAATTTGGCTTATTAAACTTATATATATGTATAGTGATTTATTCTCTTTCATTTCATGTATTTTTATAAATAAAAAAAATTAAATTTTATAAAGTTAAAAATACTTTAAAATCTATAATATAAAATAGAGCGGCTCAAATCCCAAGATTTCAACATCTAACAATCTTAAATCAATTTAGGCTTCAACATCCAACAGTCTAAAATTATTTGGAGCTTCAACATCCAACAGTCACTAATCTATCTCTCATTTTTCCCCATAATTCAATATATTTTTTTCAAAAATCTATCCACTTACATTTTCCGCCGAAATCAAATTCACCACTACGCTATAATAATAACAATAATAATAATGAATATAATAATAGTAATAATAATAATAATAATAATAATAATAATAATAATAATAATAATAATATAATAATAATAATAATAATAATAATAATAATAATAATAATAATAATAATAATAATAATAATAATAATAATAACAGTAATAATAATAACAATAAAAATTATAATAATAGTAATAATAATAACAATAATAATTATAATAATAGTAATAGTAGTAGTAATAATAATAATAATAACAACAACAACAACAACAACAATAATAATAATAATAATAATAATAATAATTATTATTATTATTATTATTATTATTATTATTATTATTATTATTATTATTATAATAAAAATAAAATAAAAGTTGCACGTAAATAACATGGGTCACCCTTTGAGTATTAACGTCTTTTTTCTGTTTTTCGGGTATTGCAGCCGTTATGTTTCCACATGCAAATTGATTTGGGCGGAAAATCACAGGGACAGTTTAGATTCATTCTAATTGATTTGTAAGTTATTTTAAATTGCAAATAGTCTTTAGGTAATATAATATTTTTAAAATTTTAATCTATGTCATGCCTTCAAGCACGGACAATTACGTGTCATCTTTTTAGTATTTTTGCGGACTATATTGAGAGCAACTATTGTAGTAGATTTTGACTCATGGTATGAAAATCTTTTGTTCAATTTCAAGAAAAAATATAGAGAGAAAAATGTTATGATAATGCGATTTAGTTAGTGTTATGACAATACTTTTTTGTTTGGACTTAGATGACTCATTTTATACTTTTGGATATATATGCAAAAACCTTTCTTTTAGATTTATATATATATTTTTTTCTTTATTGGATCATACCAAATGGCTTGTAGTACAACCCTTTTTTCACATGAAATACAGTTCATGAATCATATTGATCGATAGTTAGAGATATTGGAGGCAAATAAATGTTGTCAAACTTCTTATTCTGTTTTGTCAATAAAAAAAAAAGTGTGTGAGATATCCGAAAACACTATATTACACAAATTTGAATCTACTATCGTCAATTAAATAATTTTTCAAACTTGTCGGGAACTAATTTTAAGTTGAGAATGAATAGTACACTAATGTTTGTTTCAAAAAGAAACTATGACTGGATTAAGTATCAATCTTTTTTTATTAATGATTAGACTCTCAATTCTATTTTAGAACTAAGAGTCACCAACAGTTTTAAATTTTTTAATCTAAAAATATTAAATATAATATTCAATTGTTATATTAATCTTCATACACGAGTTATTCCTAGCACAAATATATATTTTAACATTACTATTATATTACCTAGTCCTATATATTTTTGGACAAATAACAAAACTATACTTTAAAGTTGATAACTTTTCCGCTTTTAACTCACATATTTAAGAATCAACAATTAACTCTCTAATTATTTTTTATAAAATATTATCTTCTTTCATGTCCCTTTCGTTCAACTTGAAAGACCCACGCACCTCGTAATCCAGAATTTGATTGCTCCAAAAATCCTTGTTCATAAGGATAAGACCCACGTCATATCATAATTTCATATCCTATCATCCAAACACGGCTCAGATTCAGAAAGGGGCCACCCATTTCTCCATCAACATTCTCTATAGTTCAACTTGTTATAAAATTAATTATATATTATATTAATTAGATCCCAACATTTAAGTCTTTCGGTTCTTCTTTTCATGTACGTGCTTGTTCAGTTCAAGTGAAGGATTATTTGTTTAGTAGAATAAAATATGATGCATTCGGAAGTTTAAATGTATTTTAAAATTATATTTATTTATTTTAAATATAATTTATTCAATTTTTAAAATTAAAAACATTTTTAAAGTTTAAACGAATTGCATTATCGCCCTAAAAAACTGCGAAGAGTACCATTATAAAATGCAAACATTATAATTGAATAAACCCTATATATATATATATATATATATATAGGGTTTATTCAAATAACATCCTTGTAGAAGAAAGAAACAAAATTACTTTTCCTCATCCAAATTAATTGAAAGAATTTATGTGAAGGAATACCAGGCGATTGCCAATTTGCCATTTTCTTTCTAATTTGAACCACTAATTATTAGGTGGGCGGAAATCAAAAGCTCTTCCCCTGGAGCTTGACAACGATTACAGAATTTTCTACCGGCTCTGATTTCAATTCTTGGCATTATCTCAACACACTGTTGTAGAAAGCGCGGGGCTGAAATTGTGGATGTGATATTTTCTTGGTAAACAAAATTCTAATTGGACAATATTTCCTTTTTGATTGTGGCTCTCTCCGTTTGTAGTACTGGTAGTATCATATTTTAGAGAGAGAGAGAGAGAGAGAAAAAAGTAGAAATTGTGAGTGCGAATTTTGGCTGGGTGTGTGACGCATGTATTGTATTATTTGTTAATTGCCGGCCTTTTTGTTTGCATCTTTAGTTAGTGCCCTTTTCCCTCTCCTTCTCCCTCTCTTGAGAACAGAGAGTTTCATTGTTAAGCTTTAAACCTCTTAAAAAATTGAGATTTAGGAGGTGTTTAACCTTTGCTTGGCTTTGAGGTGGGTTTTTCTTATCTCACTAAACATGGATATTGGATTATTTTTTCAACTTTTGGTATGTTGTGTGTGTTTTTTAAAGTTAGTTTTGCTTTATGTATGTCTATGTTATGCTTGTTAGTATGTTATCAGAATCGGTTATTTTGTACATATTCTGATTTGGGTTTTGAGGACAGGCCATTTTCTGTTATCAAACTTTGTTACTTTTGTAAAGCTTATATTTTGAGTTGTGTTGTGTCTATTTTGTGTTCTATTTTAAGGGTTTGATGGACTGATTGTGTTTGGACTTGAAATAGAAAGTACAGCTGGCAATCATCTTTTTAATCCATTTTGATCAGATAGTTTGATTGGACTACTTTCCCCTTTCTGTTATGATATTGTCTTCTCCTGACCCTATATCAAGGATTTATGTTGCTAAAATCAGGGTTTCTTTACTACCTTGCAGTCATCTTCTTTGTATGGTTTATTTGTGTGGACATGTTCATGGGTTGTTGATTATATGGCCTTTCTTGTACTTAATCTATGTAGCTTCTGCAAGTAGTAGAAGTCTTTTCAATTTGTCACTAAACTCACCCCCTCCCTCTTATGCAATCATGAATTGCAAATGTTTTGTTTGTTTTGGAACAGGATTTTCTGCGTGTATGATTCACGGATGTATGGTTTTTTAATGTCTTTAACTCTGTCAATGTTGAAAGATCTCAGTGAGGATTAAGCTCCTTAGATATGGAGAATTCTTATGAAACATTGAGCAATGGTAAATCAAAAGATCTGGGTCTTCAGATTATTAGACACCCCTCTTACCAATCCTGCACAAATTTGTCATTGCCTTGGTTTGATATAAGAGTGTTCTATGTTAGAATCAGCAATTTCTTGGTTGATGATTCTACCCCCGAATGTCTCACTGTTAACCATATACCGCTGAGCCCTGATACCCTCCTTGAAGTGAATGGTGTGAGATGTAGTGTTTGTTCAGAAGGTATTTCTTGCAGTCTTCGGAGGGACAGGATAGATAAGAAATCTAAAGAAGCTACATTTGTGAGCACAGCTGGTATAAGGCTGACAGGAAGTGTGAAATTTGAGGTTTTTGATAGAGAGGTTCTTGTTCTTTCTGGGATTCTTGAGATGTCGAATAGAAATGGTTTTACTGGTGACTCAAAAGGCAATGGAAGAAGATGGAGCATGAATTGTGAGTCGCTGATGAATGCTTCCACAGGATTTTTGAAGGGAAAACAAATTGTGGGTTCTGAATCACTGTCACCAACCATAGAAGTTTATGTTGCCGGTTGCTTCTCAGGAATACCAATCATCTTAACCAAGACTTTGCAGCTTACTTCTTGGAGGAAGCATAATAGGAAGGGCATGCTAGATTCAATTCCTGAGTACGAGGCAGCTGAATCTCAGAAAGATGCTCCATCAGGATTTGATCTGCAGGTACTCCCCAATATTATTAGCATTTCTTTCATTTTCTAAGTCCTAAATATAATATTTGTCAATAAAGCTACTTCTTAATGGCTCTTATGGCAATTAGTTAGTGGTTAGCTTAACCTTTTCCCGCTATATTGTGATAATAAAGTTTCCATATTATGAAATGCATCTGATAATCTTAAATCTTAATTGAACGATACTGGATCAAATTTGAATTTGCTTCATCTTTTTGAAAAAGTGACGAGGCTTTTCAATTGTTTTCTAGCGCTAATAAACTTGTAATTTGGCTCAACCTTTGCCCTCTTTAGAGTGATATAAAGGATTACCATAGTATGTGTTCTATTGTTATTTAGGTAATATTTGGGCGTTGTTCACTTTTGGTTAGGGAAAACCAAGAAAATGAATCATCCTGAAGTTTCTAGAAAAATTACTTGTAACTGGCATCATTTTGTTGCTTGTACTAGTCCTCTAAATGAAGAAATGTGAGCATGTAGCATATTTAATGTGAGAATATTTTGGTATGACCTCTAGTAACTTCTGAATCACGGGTTGTAACACAAACTCTTAGTTCCACAGATAGACTGCTTACTTGTAGATCGCATGTGGACCTGTACCAATCTCCAAATTATGATTCTTTATACAGCTCACGTGCATGGTGCTTCGTTGAGCTCTTTTCTTGGCCCTGGGTAAAATTAATTCTTGAAAAAGAAAAATGTTGCATGCACCTTTAGAAGTTCACATTCCTGTGTCCTTTATTTTTCTTTGAGTGGTGACACGGCCTATACTTGTTCACGTACTTAAATTTTATAATAGTGTCCTTGTAGTTGAAGTATATATGATGTACAGTGCATGTTTCCCAACAAAGTTGTACAGTATATGTTTCAGAAATTATGTTGCAGATGTATTGGTTTAAGAGGGGGGGAGATTGTAGTAACAGCATGAGAGTCCCTCATAACAACCCTATCTGTTCATTGTGGTTGCCCACATGCTTCCTGTCTTGAGACATATTTCTTGCTGCAAAAGAGAGACCCCTTTCTGTTTTGGATTGGCAGAAGGAATCTTATCCTTGACATGTCATGGGTTATGGGCAGTACACTTTTTCAAAAAAACAAATCGGTTGAGTAATACTTGAACTCTCCCTTTGTTTCTGTTGCATCATCCATATTTTGCCAGCACTCATGTCATGGGCTTCATCACCGGGAGCCATGAGACTGGCTTTGTTCTTTTGTGGGACCCACTTTCTATGGGCCTTCTTCCAGATAGTTTCTAAGAGAAACTGACTCTATAGCATCTGTGTTTGAGCTCATGACAATATTTTATGAAGTTCTCAGCTTATTTGGGTTAACACCCACCTCACTACAGCCATTATCTGTTGTCAAATACATGTAATACCCTAATAAAGCTATTCTTGCGTCTTTGCTCCTTATTATATGATCAGGTTCATATCTATGGTTATTATGGTTGGCATTTCTTTGACATAGACCTTTGCTAGTTTTGAGCGTAAGGGAGACCATTGGTTTGTCAAATCTTTGTAACAATTGCAAAGGGATGTGAAAAATACCCAGACATTTCTTAATCTCCATAGCCTGCTTGCGTCCCTTATACTAGTTATTGTTTTCTGTAGTGGATTTACCTTCTTTATGGTGTTGGGATCTATTCAGAAGTCAGAACCCATCTATTACCAGTCAGACAGGAAGAAGCTAGAACATTGAACAGAGCAGTGGATGTATGACATGAACTTCTGCCTAAATAATTAAAAAATAGAGATTTTTAAATAAATGGAGTTTAATTAGTGTTTACTGCTTCTGTAACGCCTAAGACGTTCTCACCATCTTGTTTACTTGGATCCTACCAACTGCTGAATGTGGCAACTTGATTTTTTTGAAATTTTGTCTGCTCTTAGGCTGCCGCCTAGACAGAATCAAACCTCTACTTTGAAGCTCTACAATAGTAAAAATATACGTTTTTGTTAAGTATTAAAAGATTATTTTTTGATAATGTTTCATTTAAAATTTAAAAAAATTACATCTACTATATGTTTTGTCTAGTATAACAAGTATGTACATTAGAAAAATAAATAAATGAGACCACCTAAGAAAACGCCTAATCCGCCTAGGGAAACGCTTAGACACCGCCTAGGTGGCTTAGGTGTTAGGTGCCCCCTCCCTTGCCCAAGTCCGCCTAACAATTTTTAGAACACTATTCATGTCACTACTATATATCTTACCATGAGGTCTTTCTTTACTAGAATGACTTCGAGCATATCTAGACACTTGTATTTCTTCCATACGGCTTTTTGTGCCACCATTGAGTAAATGTAAAATTATTTCAGCAAGACCCTTTGTCAAATTACCTTTTGCCATTGCCTCTACTACAATATGGTAATTAAATAAAACCCTTAATGTATATATGTCTGCAGGATATCATCTGAAATTATGCGATACCACTGGAGAGGATATTTTGAACTCCTAGCTTTCTGAAGAATCTTGCATTTTGCAGTAATAATTGTGTCGATTAATGCATTATTGGTCATTCATTCAGAATTCCTGAGATATGTACTGCTCAACTTTTCAGATAGCAGAATACAAAAACTACAAAATAGGAAACGAGGAAGACTACAACAACTTATACTGGAGACGTACAGAATATATTGAAGGTGAAGACGGGGAACTCACCTGGTTTAATGCTGGTGTCAGGGTTGGTGTTGGGCTAGGACTCGGCATCTGTCTGGGAGTAGGAATAGGCATTGGTTTGCTGGTTCGTACTTACCAGACCACCTCCCGAACCTTCAGGAGACGGCTTCTGTAGTTCTTGCTAGATGAACATGTTTTCATTCTCTCCAGTCAAAAGGCCTAGAATCTCGCTTTTAAGATGCTTATGACTGCCAATTCTACTTGGTGGAGATCCTCTCCCTGCTGCTAACGGTCGCTCGTGTTTTCGTGTTTGTTTTGCTACCCTCTTTCTTTCTCAATTTCTTTTTATTTTTCTGGTGGTGTTTTACTGTTATTAAGGTTCCTTTTTGCTAATGTGAAAAAGCTGCATATTCAAGGTTCTTGAGGATAGATTTAATTAAGCTTGTATAACCTACACTGTAAATAAATTTCTTTATGTATTAGCAAAAGCTTTTCAAGCATCTTACTTCAGTAACCAAGTTTACTGTATTGTAATTGGTCCAATGAGCAAGCATCTTAAACAATTTACTTCAGAGTTCAAGGCAAAGTATGCTAATGCTTATAGTTATAACAAGTTATAAGCTTAATAAGTAGGATTAGGACTATAAATGAAACGTATTTTTGCTAATAGCTCCACTCATTTGATGAGTTTCTACTTTTATTAATGCTATATTTAAGTTATAAGATACAAAAATGTATTATATAAAGTTCTTTTAGCAGTATATACTCGGAATGGAGATGAATAATCGGATAGGCTTTACCAGTGTAACAATGCATTTTTGTAAGGCATCTCTAGACAATTAACATGCTCTCTCTCTCTCTCTCACACACACACAGATTCTAGGTATTCTAAACATAAGTCCCAACAAAATAACATCGAGAGAACAGTAAAGGACGGTCTATCCTTTGCACTAAAACTGGATGTGTTCTCAGCACAAGCATAACTAACAGCATCTTAGCTGCAATTACAATTGTCTAAAGAACAATATTTCAGCTAATAATTGTTAGTAGATAGACCTAATAACAATTGTCTCAATTACGGATCCAGCTACAATCAGGAGTAAAGTGGAGCCTTACTCTTTTAAACTCAAATTTTCAAATTATATCTTTACGCTAAGTTAAAGACAGGTGGTCAGCTCGCAGGGGAAGCAAGGCAGGCATCTGGAACGACTTCTGCTCCAGAGTTTGCGTGTTTGTGCTTTTCATCAAAACCCCAAAAGTTAGCAGCTTTCACGTCATCCTGAGCCATTAACCTTGAGAACTCCTCATGGTCATAGGTCAATGTGGTTGTGCCACCAAACTCAGTCGGGAGATTATCTACGTCAAAATATGACTTCATTAGTTCCACACTATCTTTATTCTTTGGATACACAAACTTCACCTTGTGGAATGTTTTGGTATCCAGGAAATACTTCACAATCTGCAAGACAGCAGATTTTATTGATCAATGGTAAAATTGCTCGGCGACAAAATAAATAAGGTTTGCATTTTAGGAATACACAAATCCCAAGGAGTATACTTCAGTGGTATCAATACAATAATGTGTACTAATTGTACTAATGAAAGTAATTCGTCAATTACTTATCCAACTTGGACCATAGAACAGAAAAGTATTTAACACAATTACACAGAACATGTGATTGCTACTTTGCTAGCCACTCTAGCCAGCACAAGCACCTTAAATAATGAATGAAGAATAATCAACATAGTATGATAACAATGAACATTTATTCAAATAAACAAGGTAATAATGGTGAGTTATTTCATTGAGAACAACAATTAACTAAAGGTGTAAGACAAACCTTCCAAAATGTTTCGAATAGTCGTGGGGGGCTGTATAAAAATGCTACAGCTAGTATCTCAGGGTACTGGTTTTGTAGTATAGTTATAGTGTCTCGAGCAGATTTGATTGGCACATTAGTACTGAAAGACCACCCAGTGAAGTCTATTAACCACACCATTTGTTCTTGACCTTCAGGAAGATTAAGGATAGCATTCTCTATGAGATACACCAGATGACGGATCTGGTTTTCTATTGACGTTGTATTCTGTAACATGAAACATAATTTTTAATTTATTGAAAATTTGTTGAAACCATCCAACCTGAAGATTGGTGATTACAACAAGATGACATTACCTGCAATCCTGGTTTAAGTATAAGAACAGTCCTCCCATGGCGGTCACGAAAATTTGCTCTAAATAATTTTCCTGTCTCGCCTTCATTTGCAACTTCGTGCTAAGAAGTGAAAAGATACATGGTCAGAGCAGATTGAGCAAATCAGCTTCTAGGCCCTCTATCATTACTCATAAAACTATAAAGAAAAATATGAATTAAATAAAGCTACAAGGTATGGATGTAATTTAGGGCACAGGAAATAATTGTAGTGCAAACTTGAAGTGACCCACACTTGCATATTGTTGCGAGTTGATATAGCCCCACATCAGCGTTGAAATGTGAAGTTAAAAAAGGCTTAACATACAATGTTGAGCCCCCAAGACCTATCAGTTTAACTTGTGGGGGCTAGTTAGTTTCAACAGGTGTATTAGGGACCTTCGTTAGTTACTCCCCAGCTCCCAAGTCCCAACTAATTTTTTAAATGCAAAGTTAAAGGATTAATATACAAGGTTGAGCCTACATACAACTATATATTTTCATGGATATATGACTTTTAGACCCTTAATGAATGAACTAAAAATAATTGATATGCAGTATATGGTGCCCCACATACACAGTTTTCTCTATTCCATTTACCTTACCTTTCTCCACATCATACCTCACCAATAATCTAATAAACACAATATGTGCTACTGAACAAACATTCCTCCTATCACATGGATAGTGGACCACACAAGCTTTATTCACCAATAAAGTGATCAGAAAAATAATCTTTGATTTTCCTACACCATCGAGGCATCAACACAGGAAAAGTCTCCCTACTTACCCAGAGGATTTCTTCAGGCTTATAGGTTGATCTCCAAATTAAAGTCTCTTCCAACATTTTCTTTGCTTTGTCTACATTCCAGTTACAAGCTTCCAAAAATCTCCTCAAGCATCCATTGGTGCAATATTGTAAGCTGCGTCCCGACAGTGGTCCAAGAGCAATCTTCAGCTCACTCACCTGAAGTTGAAGTAAAGTTTCATAAGTTAAAACAGGGTTTCACCAGATAGTATCTAAGTGAATATTACGGAATAAGGCAGCACTAACGTTACATTTAGATTGAAGGAATGAAATAGAGAAGAGAATGGAATGGAGAGTGAAATGATTTATTTCATTCCAACTAGAATGAGTCATTCCATACCCTCTCTCAAAGAATAAAATTCATAAATTTTGGAGGAATGGGAATGGTCCATTCCATTCCAATTGAGCAACCAAACACAATTTTTTTCATTCCATAGGAATGAGTAATTACATTTTGACATTCATTCATCCAATCCAAACGTAACATAAGTGTCAACTTTCGCACATACAGAACTACTGAATGAGGTCAAAATCTCATCTGAGCTAGGAAACATTTGATAAACTTGTGAAGTGATACTTCTGTTACACAATGCAATGGAAAGGTACTTACACACTAACAGCAAAAGGAAGCTACTATTTTATGAATTCTAGAGGTGTCCTCATGTTTTAGAACTTCTGTTACCTTAGCCTCAGGCTGCAGCTCTTTATTCTCATGTGCCTGATGAGAATTACTCCTACGGCGAAACATAATCTGGCAACTGACTGCAACCTATAAGACCAAACAACATATGCAAACACTTTAAGAAGTTTAAACCAATTGACTACTCAATAAAGATTCGCAATCATATGCCCAAACAGATACAGAATCAGCATTAATGTTGTGCAATGTGGGCTGAGAAAACACATATAAATCATTACCCAAAACTGCAGAAACATAAAAAAATGGAACAATGAAATCCAACGACACTTAATATGTAAAGTCAATGTCAGGTCATCTAACATTTTGTTCAAAGTAAGTTAACATGCAAAGATCGCTGAAAGTACTATAAGAACTCTCTAGATGATGTTTTATGGAGAAGATTTTTGAAGTGTGAAGAATTGGCCCTTTCAGGATCTATTGTCATGCAACTATACTTGGCAAACCAAAACAGAACATACAAAAATTAAAAGCATTCCTTGATGTGATTTATTAAAAATAGTAAAACATCAGCATCTATGACTAATTTTTCAATTAAATATTTAATGAACTAGCTAGTATCTGACCTAATTCAAATTATTTCAAAAAGATTAAGCTGCATCTACCAAGTTGCAAACTACTTTAGTAGGAAAAGGCTAATCAGCAAAACTCCATTTCTCAGCCCAAAACATGTTGCCTTCAATACAGACCTTACATCACCAGTTCACCACTAATTTCTCATGTGTGGGTTTACACATGTATATTGTGCTGCTTTTTTGTGAACCAGGGTTATATTTGTATAAGGCTTGATTAACCAAAACAATTTTTCACATTTAGCTTCACTAACTTTAGAAAGAGCTTAAAATAGAGGGAACTTCACAATCCTTGTTCACACTTGTATACAAAAAAGGCAAGGAAAATCCGACAATGACAAGTATCCTGACTATTACAGATGGGTTTGAATGTAATTTGTATCGAGTGTCAACAAATGTAAGACATTTTAATCACACACACACACACACACACACACAGAGATCTTTGCATACATATTCATTGCACAAAGGACAGGGGCATGATAAGGCTTAGTTACTATGAATTTTAAATGGTGAAGTAGATAACCTCACACCCTAGTCCAACCAGTTACTTACAAAAAGAAACCTTCATTCTAAGGTCGCAAATCACTTGAGACATTTAGAAGATTGACAAGTGGCAATCTATAGCTACACCAGATTTATTTCATTAAGGAATATTAACCATGGAGATAACTGAGCAAGGCAGCCATCCAATTAGTGAGATAATCAAATTAGCATGATAAGAAAATGCAATCAATAATATGAGTAATAAGTTGTTAGTTTAGTAGTGGTGACATGATAATGAAATTATGATGAAAACTTGTGGGCATATTCCAAACTGTGGATATTGTGTCAATTTACACCAATATCAATAAAAAGAGGACTTCTTTTGTGGGGGGGGAAATTGGCAAATGAGACTAGAGCAGAGGGAATAAAAGTCAGCAGAGGGATCCGATCGAAGAATTCCGAATCATCCTCCACTGGTTACTGAAAAAACTTTTGAACATGTTTTAATATATTTGTGTAGATAAAATTCCAAAAATTGATAATCAAACGCTTATTGGAGGCTCTGTTTTCTTATTTAATAAATGAAAAAGAAGCAATTTTCCACCATTTGCCTCAACAAAAAAATTAATTAATTTCCGTAACCAAACCAGATCACTAAATATTATTTTTAAAAATCAATAAAATCAATGAACTGATCGACATCCACAAAACAGAAAGAACCTACAGATCTAGGAGCAAGTACATGTTTCCATTCACAATTCCAAGGTCAAATGACAAACATATAGTCTATACGAACATACATACATACATATATTTCAGTAAATGTAACTCAGAGACAGAAAGAGATAAAAGCGTGAAAGTACCCTGCAAAGGAGGAGAGAGAAAGAGAGATCGAGGGAATTTCCTGCTCATAAATCTCGGAGAAGAGATAGTTAGGACTTGGGAGTCCTCACTTTTCTTCACCACTATGTGATCAGGATGAATTGTGAAAATACTAAGTTAATTTTTGGAAATATCAATTTTCGGATGAATAATGTTTTCTTTTACGCAATTAAGTTTTTATATTATTTTCCAATATACTTCTCCTTTGTAGCATCTAACTAACACCTTTGTCGCATCTTATTATTACTAGCTTATTTTAAGCAAGGGAGTTTATGTTAGTCGTAATTTAAATAAAAAAAAATTGTTATACTCTTTTGATTAAAATTCAATTTGAGATATTTTTAAATTTAAAATTAATATAATTTATTTAAATTTTAAAAATAATAATTTTTACAACTATTAATATTTTATAGATAATTTATGATAGTTATATTTATATTGATATAAATTTAATAAATTTATGTCAATTTTAAATTTAAACATATTTAAAATTAACTGTTAAAAAGTTAATATTAATTTTATAATTTAAAATAAATGTAATATTTAATAAATAAGCAAAAATTAAAAAGATGTGGTTAGTGAATTTTTTATATACGTTAAAATGTTGTACTCAACTTATAATTAATTTTGAATAAATGGTATCAAAGACAACTTTTTCAAGTTCTTATTTAAATTAAGCTATAAGTTGCTCCAAATAAACCTGCAACAAATACGGCTCCTAAATAATTAAGTATTAGTACAACATTAATTATTTTTTCTTTTGAAATTTTCCTTTTTAAGGGATAGTATTACAAATTGAAATATCAGATGAACTAAATATTCACTCAAACTGAGTATGAAATAAGTTTCAATTCATGTTTTAATAATATTGACTTGAATTACTTGACTTATTATAGATTCATTCAAAATATTACTTGTCTTATTATAGATTCATTCAAAATATTACAAGTGTTGGTACTAAACATATTAGTAATAAACAATAACTTGATAAAATTACATTTCTTTCGTTAGTTGACTTTATAAAATTAATTTGAGGTATTATTAAGTTTAAATTAATATAAATTGTTTGAATTTAATATAAGGCAATTGCAAAAAATATAAACTAAGTTAAAAATAAACATTAAAATTTTAAAATTGTCAAAAGAAAAAAAATGTACCAAAGAGATTTCAATTCGTGTTGTCATTGTATGTTTTCACTTAATATTTTTTTTGTGGTCATAATAGGTCTGTCAATTTTGTCAACCGATTCCGATTTTAATCAATTCAATTGTCAATTCAATTTAAATTTCACAACCGTACTTAATAGAACTCGATTTTTAATCTCCTGTTAAGTACCATATTGGGGCCGTTCAGAAAAACTTTTTTTTTAATTTTAATAAATTTATAAATTAAAATTTTAATAAATTTATAAATAAAAGTATTTGACATCGCTTTTACTTATAAATATGAAATTATAAGTAATAGTTATAAATATATTTAGCTAATAATGACTTATAAGTTAAGTAAAATATAAAAATTACTAAAATGTCATTTAATAAAAAAAACATTAAAAAAATAAAAATAAACATTTCTGTCATTTTATTTATTTATTTTTAAATAACAAATTCTTACTTATTTTCTTTTACTTATAAGTTAGCAAATAAATAACAACCGAACGAGAAAGTCGAAAGAATGACTGATAAAATAGGTTGGCCAACTTATCGGTCAATACCAAACAGGCTCATCATCTCATCCCACCCCACTATAATTATTTTTAAAAATTAGCTTTATATATATATATATATATATATATATATATATATTATATACTTATTTAAATTATTTTATTATAAATTCACAATATTTGTAATACAAAATGTTATTAGTAATAAAAATATTGTATATTGTTTGATTTTGAAAAAAATAATTGTACAAAAACAATACAATAAAAATAATTTGAGTAATTTAATTTGAGCGAAAAATGAAGATATTGAATAAACGGGGTCGGGGTGGGGATGATATGGAATATTGTTTCCATAAATAAATTTGAGAGAAAACTACGGGTATGTTGTCGTCCACTCATATATTAATTAAATTTGAACCCCGCATCTTACCTTTTGACAAAAGTAAAGAAAAACTTGACAATAGCAATTAAATGAAAAATAAACAACATGAAGCAACAAAGAGATGGAATTAAAGTTCAAATTACAAATAAGCCCACAATCCACCACAACTAAAGCTACCAACATTGCTTTATTGGCATCAATCTTTTGGAATTAAAAAAAAAAAAGCAGTAAAAAATGGTCAGTAAAAATAAAACAGGGGAAATATCAATTATTATAGATTAATCAAAACATCCGGTGCCTTTTACATATGGAGATATCCACTCCAGGCATATCAGCTTTCTCTAACAAAAGTCGGAAGATATGACGGCAAAAAAAAACCCTCGCTACCTTAGCCAGATAATCAGCAACTTAATGACCGACCTGAACCATCCCGGCACCATTGCTCGGCTAAGAGGTTCCTGCAATTGACTGCCTGGGGAGAAAGAAACATACCAGCAGATAAAGACTGTTTATATCATCAATTTAATAAAAGCCAAAACATAGTGAGGTTGTGTCACGAATTCTCTCCCGTTTACATCTACAAATTTTTAATTTTATTTCAAATTTCTCTCTTAATTTATTTTAAATTTATTCTCTAAATTTAATTCATTACAAAAAATGATCAACTTTCCTCTCATTCCGACTTTTTCCTCTTGCTCTAAAATCCCACACCAAGTTCTTGGTAGTAAAAATTAGTTCCCACCCCTGATTTTCATTTTATTTTACCACTTCTGTCCTTAATTATTCTCCAATATTTTCTAACTATTTTTCTCAAGTTTTATAATAGTCTATAAAAATTAGTTCAAGACATTTTTAAATTTAAAATTAAAATATTTTATTTAAAATTTTAAAATAATAAATTTTATAATTAATAATACTATAATATTCAAAATTATATCGTGATATATTACCTAAATTCGTCGCATATAGTATTTATTTTTTTAGTTACATGGTATGTTATATTCATTCTTGATAAAATGCAAAGATTATTTAAATTTTCTCTCCTTAATAACCTCTGCTTGCCATAAGGATCCGGGGATCCGTTATATTCTATTTATTAAAAGTGCACAATAATCGATTTAATAAATAAAAAATAATTAAATTATTTATAAAAAATTAAAAATTAAAATCATTTAAAATTTTATTTTTTAATCAATTATCAATTTAATCGATTACTAAAATTTAAACATAAAAAATAAAATTAATGTCATTAAATTTTAAAACAATATATTATTAAATAACATAAAATTATCATATCACCTACTTATAAAAAAATATATAATAAATATAAAATTATATAAAATAAATAATTATTAAAAATATATATAAATTATATTATAATATTATAACGTCCAATCAATTTTTAATTTTTTAATAAATTAAACTAAAACTAACAAATATATTTTTTAATTTTTAATTTTATAATTTTCACTTTTATTTATTAACAATTCAATTTAGTACAGTTAATTTTTTAATTATTTTCAATTTTGTGCACCCCTATTATTTACAACCAACCTGCCTCAAATATCGACTTTATTTAGGAAATCAAGAACCCAGGCGGATTTGAACCACCAACCTCTCAAACATATAATTTGAGCGCTCTTTCCTATTTGAGCTTATGGGTCCACTAAGGTCACGGAATAATTAAGCCATTATTTTACGAACGATTATAATAACTCGCAGTTTCAGCTAATAAAATAATATCTGGCCATGATCTACAGCTGTCTTTTTTCAAAAGCGGATACACATCCGATTCACTATACACCGTGAGTTTAAATACTTCCCCCCGTTCCACCATATTACAAGACCACTACACGCACCACATATTACCTAAAACGCGTAAAAACACAAATCCCAAATATTCCAAGTCGCCTTCACCTGGCTAACAACAATAATAGCCAGTCAAATGGTTAAGAAACTATTTTCAATATTTGTAATCAACAATTTGAAAAATCAAGTTTTTTTAGGAAAAAATATGCTTTCAACTATGATTGTCAATTCTATACATCACAAATAAAACCCTAAAACGTGAAGAGTATTTTAGTTTTTGAACTATAAATAAGATATTTTGCAATAATTAAATGGAAATAAAATGTTCACTCTTTAAACTCATGCTATGTTTATTTATAAAAAAACACCATACTTTAAATTAAACTATTTATTTTAATTTAATATTACTTTATACTATTCCTTTAATCCCATCAAAATCATTTAATAACTTAAAATAAAAATCATTATTAATCTCTAATTTTTCTTAAAATTATATAATTCTATATAAATAACTTCAGAGACAATAAAAAATAATCCTTAAAAAATTATTAATATCGTAACCTTGGCAAATAATATTTTCACACAGATACGAATATGTTAGCATTTCCACAATTCTTCTCACATGAATAGCATGAGAAACTAATAATAAATCCTCATGCAAATATACTATTTTTAATAGTACTATTCAAAGCTTAATTACAAACTTAAAATGACAACTACAGATTATTAATGCAAAGAAATAGATATATTGTACTTTTAAACCATCAGGTCCTTCAAGTAATAATAGCCTACATAATTGAAAATGTCTTCCGACGAGCTTCTAGCAACTGACTTGAAGGGAAAAAATCATTAATTCTTACCACATACCAAAAAATGGTAAACCAAGTTCTAATTTCCTCTTAAAAATAAAATTTAATCGACGGCTCACCAAATAACTACCAAGACAGACAAAATCTTCAGGAGCTCCATCATCATACCATAAATTCCAACGGTAACAGGTAAACTAACTTTCAATACAAGGCAGGAATGCTACACAAAAAAAATAAACAAGCAGAATCAACTAAAATAGAGTAAACCATAACTTGCAACATATTACAGAATCAACTTCAACAGAGCAAAAAGAAACTTGATACACTATAATAAAAATCTAATTATGCACTTGTTCCACTAGTAGACTTGGAGCAATTAATAACTCTGAACAGTCGAACCATATAGGAGTGCAACAAAGAATAAAACTAATAAAACACAATCAAAATTTATTGAAGTGTAACAGAAGATATAAACATCTCAAGTACCAAGCCAAAATAACAATAATTCATTAGTATACTCTGTAAACCTGAATTCCGGGGAAAATGAACATTATTAGCCAGGGAACAGAAATCAGCACCACCGTATCAAAAACTCTAGCAAGCAGATCATGTAATACTTTAGTGTGCATAAAAACTTTCACTGGATAAAGTGTTCAGTGTACCTGCTTCATGACTAGACATCACTAATTGATCTTTTTTTTCATAAATAATGAGTCGGTAAATCAATCACCAAATCCAGATAACAAATAAGCAAAATTGATTTACTAGTTCCATCAGAAGGTGAACAAGCTTGAACTCGAACGGCTCCATGAGAAGTTTCGGCTCAATCAGCAATCCACTAGGCACTAATCGACTTCCTCAATCAACAAAATATACAGAGGACACCAACAGACGAACAAATTTCTCCGTTGTTGAATGACAGCACGATTTCATCGCTAGAATATGGAAAACATTTTGAGCCCACTCGCCAGTACAACACTGCTGCTTCAAATCCTGAAATGAGCAGGCTACAAACAAGACCTTCACTCTTTACAAGTCACCACGGTGACCAACAATCACACTCAAAAGACTGCAACTTCCCTCTCAACAATACTTGGAATACAATTTCTCCAAACAAATTAGAACAAATAGAAGTAACATTCCACAAACAAAATGATCAACCCTCTCACCAATACATAGCATACAATTTCTCCCAATAGATTAGAAATAAACATATTAGAACAAATAAAACTAATATTATACAGTGGGCATGAACTAATGGTCTGAAATTTACTGGTTTTAAATAGTTTATTGATTTATAATAAAAACTATATTAAAATTAATTAACTACACTTTTGAATGTTGTACAAATAATACTTTGAATGCGTCAGATTTGTGTGTGGGGTTCAGTAATTGTCATTTGTGTCAGAGATTTGTGTCCGTCATGCTTAGTGCTTCATTTATAATACAATTCTATTTGATCATGTGTACTGAATTGTTGAATTAAAAAAGCTATCATATAATTCCGTTATTGAATGTGAAAAACTTGTATCAAAGTTAGTTGTAGAAGTGTGCTAGATAATAATTGCTCAGTGCATGAATAAGAAGAGTACAACTAATGAAATTATTTGACGGTAGTTGCAATTTGTACCTTTGCGGTGTGCCAACTCAGTGAATCCAATCCAAGAATTTGCTGGCTCAATCAAGTTACTATGTGATTGGATGTCATATTTGATTGAATGGATTTAGATGAATAAACATATCTAAAGCCTTTCCGACGCGTGTGAATAATGGAGATTGACGGTTTGCCGTTTGGAAGTTGCCAAGCAAGGTAAAAGAAGGGACACGAGACACCAAGAGAAGGGAGAGCCGGGCAAACCCCCGTGCCATCTCCCCTCAAAAACACAAAAAGATCATTTTATTAGGCTACTTTTGACCTGCCAAGCAAGCGCACCTGACATGGCAAAGGCCATCTAGCACAGATATGGTGACAATTCTCATAATTCCCTCACCTCACTTTTCTCTCAACTACAAAAAATTAAAGTATTGACAGAATCATAACATTTTAAATACCCATTCATTTATCTTCAACGCCGAATCATCCATCATTCGCTCTTCTACGCCCATGATTAACGATCAAGGTATTCAAATTGAATTCTCTCACTTCGTCTGAGATAGACGGCCGTGGATGATATGCCATAAACTGATCTGCGAAAACAAATTGAGAATCAGTTTACACGCATGAATATATATATATATATAGACACACACACACACACACAAAACATAAAAACGAAACAAGGAACTCATATTATTACCTTTAAACACCTTCAATCCTGCTAAAAATTCTGTATCCGATTAGATCCCGGATCTGATTCAACAAATCGAAAGGCAGACTACGGCTAACAAACAAACAAAGAACATCCAATTAATCTATCCATCTAGAAGTCAATTTGCCTTCAAAACCAGATTTACAGGAGAAGCCGATCTGTCTGAAATAAACAAGATCCAAAGCATACCTCTACATAACTATATACAAAAGCTTGAAATTCACCGGAACTCCGTGAATAGAACTCTATGCATACAAATTCGAACAGAAATAGAAATGAATAGCTGATTTAAACTATACAAATCCATAGTCAAAACGTAGATCAAAGAACGACTTATCCAGATCTAAAGGGAAAATTCAGAAATTAGATATGAGGAAGAGTAGATCTAAGAAAAATAAAAGACAAGAAGCTCAATGAGCGATGGAGGTTGAGATGAAAAATGAAATGACGATGGGGCATTATATTGACATGGAAAAGTGATCAAACGGCTAGAAATAAAAGAGTTGTTGATTCTTTAGACGGTTTAGATGAGAATTGAGAGTCGGTTATGAATATGACCTGTGGCGTCATTGCCGGGTCTTGACTTTTAGGCCGAAGAAAATTCCAGATTTCGCTACGTTATCCATACTGTACTCATCTTTTTTTGCGGGTATCGTTTTTCAATTAAATAATTAAAAAAAAATTCAATTATGCGAATAAGTTCGATAACCTGGCATTCTTATCCGAATACCAAAGAATTATCTGTGATAAAAAAAATTAATTTTAACATTTAAATTAAATTAAAGGGCAAAAATATAATAAAATAGTAATAAATAAATACAAACATAATTAAAATAATAAAACATACAAAGAAGAACAAAGATAAAAGAAGAGAATCAAGACGGTAATGGCCATTTGGCATGGTTTAGTTAGGGTATAGTTTTTGTTTTTTAAACCTTTATATTATTACAATCTAATTAGCAGAATTTAATATATTTGCTTTAAATCTATCTCTCTTATTTATCTATTCTATTGATGGAGAGATGACGTGTGTCATATTTTTAAAAAAATATTCTTTTTATTCTAAAATATAATATTATTATTGATTTATTAAAATCAATTTGATATATTTTTAAACTTAAAATTAATATAAATTTTTTTAATGTTAGTGAATATAATGATAAAATTATAAATTATGTTAAAAGTAGTCGTTGTAATATTTTTTGAAAAAATTAATATTTTTATATGAGATTTTAATATTTTTACATATAAAACTCATATGTAGAATACGATTTAACCGTCGTTATATATCTATGACAACATTTTTAGTTATTTATTTTCTTATACTAGATATATTTTTATTCAAAAAGAAGTTTCAAAGGCCCTCAAGTGGTATTATGATTATATATTGTTTAATATCAAATAAAGTTAATTTTATCCAAACGAGAATGAATTTGTCTATTTTATAGAGATTTAACTTTCACTTTATTTAGTGGTTTTAATTTTTTGTATGTTATGTCACTATATTTAATATAAAATATTTTTTTAATATAATTATTATTATATTGATATTTTTTATTTTTTATTATATATAATGTATCAAAGCCCCGCTAGGTACAAATAGTGAGTCCTTCCCTGACATTATTATTATTATTATTATTATTATTATTATTATTATTATTATTATGATTATATTAATTGTTATTATTATTATTATTATAGTGTAATGGTGAATTTAATTTAGGAGAAAAATTAAATTAAAAAAAAATTTCCCCTTGCTTTAAAATTAAATAAAAATTTATAGACTTTAATTTATAAATATCTTGAATTGATTTTTAAAAATTGATATTAATTCAATATTTTGAGACAGATGGAGTATTAATGTTATTATACTTTTTCAGTATATAAATATGCATATTTAGTTTCGAATTTGAAAAAACACAAAAAAAAAAACGTATTTATATAAACAAGATAAAATAATAATAAAAATATTTATCTCTCCTCTCTTTATACTACTTTTATCTTTGAATACCAAAATTGGATGTTCACATAGTCACACAGATATATTCATACCTTTTTTCCCTCTATTCGAATCAATAGGACACCAATAATAAAAAAAAAAAAAAGTTTAATGTTCTAATATTAGAGGTATCATAACATACTAAAACAAAAATATTATTACCTCAATTGGGTTGAGAAGCCTAATGAATCCCACCACTTTAAATAATTGAAGGATAATTAATTCCAACGTGACTGACGATGTCACTAACAATTACTTATATATAATAAAAAGAAAAGAGTAGTATAATATAAGTATTTACCTGTTTATAGTACACCCAATCTCTTAATTGATTTAGAAAAATGATACATCGTAAATTGAAATCCAATTAATGTCGAATTATATCAATTCTTTTTTATCACCGTTTATTAATGATTTAGTTATTCACTAGAATTCAATCACCGACTTATATAATCCTATACACAATGTAAAAGTGTCAAAGTTCATTAAGGATTATTTTCTCATGAGAGGACACGTCGGTGATTGGGTGCTTCAATCACCGACTTATATACATAGGGTGCTTCCTCAAAAAAAATATATAAAAAATAAGAGATTAACTAAACTATAAATGTTTAAATTATTACCCGTGCACAAATTAATGAATTTATGCAAAATAGGAACGACATAAATAAAAGTTTATTATGTTAATTATTAAGATAATTATGTTGGTTTGCATAAATCTCGTATACATATAATCATGTTATAATAAATTGCGAAAGTATGATATAAATCATATTTAAAAAAAAATTATAATTTAAATTTCAATATCTACCTTATGTAATAATTATTAATTGAGGAATGGTCAAATATTATACCTTCATGAAGATTATTCGAAACCACGAACTAATTTACAAGCATCAATTATTTGTTCCTTTACACTACTCTAAAGGTGATCCACTAAGATTGATTAAAGAAGTAAATTTATGTTTCTTCAAATCTTTGGTGGTTAGCCATAATTCACTCGTCTTAATCGATAATAAGACTCCTCTTATTTATATACTTGTTTCTTCCTCCTGAATAGGGATAAGGTTTTAATTTACTTCTCAATATAATTAAGAGCTAAATTAATTATTATAATAATTACAATTCCTAAATCATTTAAGAACTATATTATTTATTATAATAATAATAATAATAATAAGACTCCTTTTATTAATTTATAATTAGTATTTTTAAAATACGTAATTATAAATATTATGCTATTTAATTTATTCTACCATGGTATAAATTAAATATATTTAATTTATTATTATTAAGCCAATTACTTCTAAAATAAATATTTCTCCTTTATTGTATAACTCTTTAGATTCAATAATATACCGACAGTAGAATAAATAAATTACAACCATTCTAATATTATTTATTATGAATTAAATTTCTTTAATTCAAAATAAATAAATATATTTATTTATTCTACATCATGAGTGACACCTCTCAGTATATAATGACTATCCAGATAATATGAAATCAACGTATAATCACAAAGAATCTATTCAGTAAATAGTTACTGTATAATTCAATCATTTTATCATACAATGTCTCGATCAAACATAAGACATGAAATTTATGTCAAATTTTATTTATTTGGTCATATGCATTTCAATTATTAAATACACAACTCTGATTAATGTAGATTATAATTTCCATTATGCATTGGCTAAAATTTTCTGAATTGTCATTTATCGAATCACATAGGATATTATCTCCCTTTACTGAAAGTGGTAAATCATTTGTTAATCATTCACCTATCTTTATGTACACTTTATTATACTCAAACATACCCTTTATGTAAGACCCCGAATTTATGAAATACAAAATTTAATTTTTCTTCATATATATTTTTCCTGAAACAGTAAATGGTTAAATTGACAAAATTGAAAGTTAAGGATGTTATGTGCAAATTTTATTTTATCGGACAATATTCTTTTTGTCGGGGAATATTCGTTTTGTCGGGGAATATTCGGGTCGTACGACGGCGCCGAAATAACAAATTATTTGTGGACCCCACAACGGAATATTTGTCGGATATAGAAAACGACAGAAGTAACCTTTTTAAATAAAAATAGTCAACGGTGTTAACTGTTAAAATACCGGTGATAAAAGAATAGTAGCATACGGTAATTTATGGTATTTTCTGTAGCACACGGTACTCTACAGTAGCACACGGTATTGCACAGTGTCTCATATTATTGGTCTGATAATTGACACCGTAATTGTTACGCATCATTTCATCAATAATTGTCACTGCATAATATTTTATATTATCAATTCAATTATTGTTGCTACACAGTATTTTGCATTATTGATTCAATAATTGTCATTACACTGTATTTCATATCATCGAGTCAATAATTGTTGGTGCACTGTAGTTTAAAATTATTGAATCTAATAATTGTCACAGTAGCAAATACACTATAATTTATATTATTAAATTAATAAAAATATGTAACGTGTTTCTTACATTATTGTGGTAACATTATTTTATATGTTGGACTCACAGGAAGAATAAATAAATAAATAAATAAAAAATAAAATAATTAATTTTACTATTTGAAATAGTAACGTGAATAGTGACGTGAATAGTGACGTGAATAGTACGTGAATAGTAAGAAACATGTGGGACCCATTGTGGGACCCACATGAAATGTGAGAAATGTGAGAATTTGCTGAAGAGTTGGTGGAGGCTGCGCAGCAGCCTCTGCTGAATTTTTTTCTGTTCACCTACCACGCATAGTAACTTATTTTCTCCTATAAATAGCTTGCTCAGCTGAATAGAAAAATCACACCTAAAACATAAAATTTTTCTATAAGAATTTTATGAGTTTTCTCTGAGAATAGTAAGGTTATTTTGAGAGTTTGAAAGCCAAAAGGAGTGCAGGAATTTTTCAAGTAAGTGTTTTATTAAAGAGTAGTAATTTCATAAATTCCTATTTTTCACGGTATTCACAAATCTTCCTTTAGAAGACTCTTCTTTGAGAAGATTCATTTTTAAAAGCTTTCTTTGGAAGATTTATTTTGGAATATTATTTTAAAAACTATTTTAAAGTTGTTATATTATACTACAAAAATTATGTTAAATATATATAATTTTGATAGTTCATAATATACGAGTTATCATATACTTTGAAATTTATATGTGGTAATTACTAATTATATTAAAAATATATAGGTTGATCAATCTCATTTAAATCAATATCCAGTCACGTGTTAAGGTAAGGGGTATCACTCTTTTCATCATCATAAATGGATATTATTTTCTTTCTTACTTGAAGGGATTATCATTCTTTGATTCTCGAAAATAATATCGTTTCTTTCTTGTGCCATTTATTTCCATGTATTAAATTGTGGGAATAACCTTACGGCGCGGTTTACCGCCTGTTGGTGAATAACCTTTTGTATTCATTCCTTATTAATCTTTGAGAATAACCTTACGGTGCGGATTATCGCCTGTTTGGTGAATAACTCTTCGTGTTCAAATTCTATTAAATTGTGGGAATAACCTTACGGTACGGATTACGCCTGTTTGGTGAATAACTCTTCGTGTTCAAATTCTATTAAATTGTGGGAATAACCTTACGGTGCGGATTACGCCTGTTTGGTGAATAACTATTCGTATTCAAATTGATGGGAATAACCTTACGGTGCGGATTATCGCCTGTTGGTGAATAACCCTTGTTATTTGTCTCGTGTGGAAATAATTTGTCTACACGAATTATCACATGACACTTTTATTCCATATTCGTAAGTGATATCATTTTCCTTTATACTCATAAGGGATACCATCTTTTTCATCTTCCATTATTCAAACTTACTATGGTAAGGGATATTAATTCCCTTCACCTTTTGTTAATCAAACCTGCTACGGTAAGGGATATTATTTTCTTCCATACACCTAAATCGAAACTTATTATGGAACTATTGCTTCTATAATTCCTGAAAATATTATATGTTCCATAATAGTTGAATTTCATTAGTTCAACTGAACCTTCCTATTTTCTGAACATTTCTATTGAACTGTAATCGTTATTCTGAACTGTGGATCTTGAATATCATTTTTAAATTTCACTCCACATCATGTTGGCAATTTGGACATTATTTGAATCTGCACAAAGTAAACTTCCGATACTTATTGTTTATCCTGTTCTTCTGTTCATCATTTGTATCACTGTTATTTGTATTAATCATCAAGAATCAAGCTGTTGTGAATATCTGTGGCCGGGGGCATAGATGTGATATAATTCTTGAACAGATGATAGGTTAAAGGCGATATACTAGGTTAAAGGCGATACATCTGTTCAGTGTCTTTTATGACACGTGGTGAATGTTCTCTTTGGCCCGTAGTGCAAAGATGAACTGTTGGTTGGTATGATTATGACCAAAGGCTGAATCTGGTATAATCATGACCGTTGGTGTTATATTGAATGTCTTTGGCCCGTAGAGCAAAGATGAACTGTTGATCTGCATGATTATGACCAGGAACTGTGAAGTTGTATTATCTTGACTAATGGTATTTCAGATGATAAAAGTTGATGATATTTTTACTAAAAAAAGAAGCGAGTGGACATTATAGTCTGCATTATTCTTCTAATAGATTGCTCATTCCGCTGCTATTATTGATCTGGACGTTGTTTAAGAATTTAACTGCAGTTTTTGATATAAACCTTGTAGTCTATTGTATTCTATCAAGAACTCAACTGTTGAAGGCTAATGATAAATTATTCGTCATTATCTTAGTCATGATATTTCTTACTGGGCTATTTGAGCTCACCTTTCTTTTCGTTCCATTGTTTTTCAACAGGAGATGAGAACGTAACGGGGTCTAGCCGGGGAATGGAGTGAGAGTGCGGGGATAGCTATCATAGTCTTCACGTGTTATAAAATAGTGTGGCAATAATAATGAAGACTTAGTTGTGTTGTATTATCCACTGTATTGTTGTACGTTGTATTTCATTGTAATAATTTTGTTGTAGTCTTTTGACGACTCAAGTTTGGGCTGTGTGGGCCTAGATTTGGGGGCGTCACAGTTGGCATCAGAGCTTAGGGATATGGTCTTTAATGGAGATCTGGGGTTAGAACTAGGAGGGGAGAGACGAATAGAATCAGTCACTAGTGTGTCCTACCTAAATTAGATTTTATTATCTAATGAGTTGATTTGAATATAGGGACATGAAGTGATGAGTCAGTTTATTTGAGCTAACATTTATTTTGTGACCACAGTTTAGTATGGCATCTGGAAATCAAGAGGTTAACTACGAAATACCCGAAGCGAATGTAGCCGAAAATCAAGAAGCCACAAACAATCCTCCTGCCAACTCAGGAAATAATATTCCTGATAACATGATGAATGATGGATTCTTTAGGAATTTCATGCAGTTCATGCAGAATCAGGCAAGAGGAAATCCAGTTAACAATAACGGTAGAAACGCTGGTAATTTGAGGATGATCACTGTCAAGCAATTTAAAGAATTGGGACCACCTGAATTCCACGGGAAGCCTGACCCACTCAAAGCGGAGGCATGGCTGAAGCAGACGACAAAAATACTTGATGTCCTACAATGCGCTGATGATCAGAAGGTGCCCTTTGCTACCTTTATGTTTCGAGGTGAGGCGGATCACTGGTGGGAAGCGGTAAAACGTATCCACCCTTCAGCACTTGAGATGTCTTGGACAGAATTCCAAGAGCTATTTAATGAAAAGTACTTCCCAGAAAGCATCCGCCATATGAAAGAAGTGGAATTCATTAAGCTGGAGCAGGGAAACATGACAGTTTCTCACTATGAAGCTAAGTTTGCTGAACTGTCTCGTTTTGCGACTCATCTAGTAGATGACGAAGCACGGATGAGTCGGATGTTCTTACGTGGTCTAAGATTCGAAATCCGTCAACAACTTAGCTCTCATAAATTTAATTTGTATTCAGATGTTGTTGATAGGGCTCAAAGGGTGGAGCAAACAGATGAAAAATTACAGCCAAGAGTCAATGATCAGAGAAATGATAACAACCACAGGAACGAGAACCATCGAGGAGGTAACCAACACTTCGGTGGTAATTCCACATCAAATAACAGAAGAGGAGAATCCAGTGGGAACAATTTCAAAAGAAAGAGATTCCATAATAATTATGGAAGGGCACCAGTACCAGCACCAGCACCGACCCCAGTTTCAAGGGGAGAAGATCGACCACCAGTGAGATGCTATAGGTGTGGTCAGGAAGGTCACATCAGCCCAAACTGTACACTGCAGTCCAAAAAGTGCTACAGTTGTGGGAAAGAGGGTCATCTTGCCCGATTTTGTCCTGCCACAAAATCAAGTCCAGCTGCAGTGATGATACCAAAAGCTAGCGCGGATAAGGGAAAATCTGTAGTTCAAGGGAGAGCTTTTGTTGTGACATCCCAAATGGCACGAAACTCGAACGAGGTGATAACCGGTAAGCTATTCATAAATTCTCGTGAAGTCTACGCTTTGTTAGATACTGGTTCTACCCATTCTTTTATCTCACCTGCATGTGCTCAGCGTTTAAACTTAACTCCTGAAAATTTGGACTTTGACTTATCAGTTGAAACCCCATTAGGAGAAATGACCATTACATCTACTGTCTTTAAATCTTGCCTAGTTCAAATCAACAACCTCACATTACCTGTTGACCTTATTTCTTTGGAGATGCATGAATTTGATGTGATTTTAGGAATTAATTGGTTGACTACCCATCATGCTAAAATTGATTGTTTTCATAAGATTATTAGTTTTCATATTCCTAATCAACCTGTCATGCAAATTCAAGCAACTAAACCATTGAAATCTATAACTGTTATTTCTAGCCATAAAGCCATTCGTTTATTGAAAAACGGATGTCAAGCCTTTTTAGCTCATGTCACTGATTTGAACAAAAATACGTCAAACTTGAATGATATTCCCATTGTTAATGAGTTTCCTGACGTTTTTCCGGAGGAACTTCTTGGTTTACCCCCAAACCGTGAAATTGAATTTTGTATTGATCTTGAACCTGGTACCAAGCCAATTTCCAAAACTCCATACCGAATGGCTCCCATTGAACTTCAAGAGTTAAAAGTCCAACTACAGGAATTGTTGGATACTGGTTTCATTCGTCCGAGCGCATCACCTTGGGGTGCTCCTGTTCTATTTGTGAAGAAGAAAGACGGGAGTATGAGATTGTGCATTGACTACCAAGAATTGAACCATGTCACCATCAAAAACAGGTATCCGTTACCTCGAATTGATGACATGTTTGATCAATTACAAGGTGCTCAACATTTCTCAAAGATTGATCTCCGTTCTGGATATCATCAGTTAAAGGTTAAAGCTGAGGACATTCCAAAGACTGCTTTCAGAACTCGTTATGGGCATTATGAGTTTTTAGTCATGCCTTTTGGACTAACCAATGCTCCTGCAGCTTTCATGGACATGATGAACCGAATATTCAAGGAATATTTGGATCATTTTGTGGTTGTCTTTATTGATGACATCCTCATATACTCCAAAAGTCGTGAGGATCATGAACAACACCTGAGATTGATACTCCAGAAGCTCCGTGAGAACAAATTATATGCCAAGTTGAAGAAATGTGAGTTCTGGCTTGAGGAGGTCACGTTTCTTGGGCATGTGATTTCTAGTCAAGGAATATCAGTCGATCCTGCGAAGATTGAAACAGTACTAAATTGGGAACAACCCAAGACAGTAACCGAAGTCCGAAGTTTTCTGGGCCTAGCTGGTTATTATCGGAGATTCGTAGAAGGATTTTCTCGAATCGCCACTCCATTAACTCAGCTTACTCGGAAAAGCACAAAATTCATATGGAGCGAGCAATGCGAGAAAAGTTTTCAAGAGCTTAAGAGGAGACTTGTTTCAGCTCCTGTTCTGACCATTCCATCAGGATCGGGAGAATTTGTCATATACAGCGATGCTTCAGGCAAAGGTCTAGGCTGTGTCCTTATGCAACATGGAAAGGTTATAGCCTATGCCTCTCGACAACTCAAAGATTATGAGAAAAATTACCCTACTCATGATCTAGAGTTGGCAGCAGTCGTTTTCGCGTTGAAGATCTGGAGACACTACTTGTACGGAGAGAAAGTGGATATCTATACGGATCATAAAAGTCTCAAGTATTTCTTCACCCAGAAGGAACTCAACATGCGACAACGACGTTGGCTTGAGCTGTTGAAGGATTATGATCACACAATCCAGTATCACCCGGGAAAGGCGAACGTTGTAGCTGACGCTTTGAGCAGAAAATCTTATGCGAGTACAAGTGCACTGCTGACAACACAAAAGCGTATTTTGTACGACTTGCAAAAGATGGAGATGGAGCTAAAGACACCAGGGACCCACTCGAAGATTGCTCACGTGCAAGTAGAACCAGCTTTAATCGATAAAATTAAAGCTGCTCAAGCTACCGATCCGGAACTGATAAACATGATAAAGAAAGTACAAGAAGGTACCATTCCCGAAGCAAGAATCGACGAGAAAGTAATACTTCGAGTCAACTCTCGACTCTGTGTTCCTAACGATCCTGAATTAAAGCATAAAATCATGATGGAGGCACACAACACGCCATTTGCAATCCACCCTGGAGGTACCAAGATGTATCGAGATCTTCGACATACATTTTGGTGGAACAATATGAAAAGGGAGATTGCAGAGTTTATCTCAAGATGCTTAACTTGTCAACGTGTCAAGGCAGAGCATCAAGTACCTAAGGGTCCTTTACAACCACTTGAGGTTCCCGAATGGAAGTGGGAACACATCAATATGGATTTCGTGACGGGTCTTCCCTAAGTTTCTCAAGGCTTAGATGCAATTTGGGTCATCGTAGATAGATTGACCAAATCCGCTCATTTCTTGCCTATACGAGAAAACTTTTCACTTGAACGTCTTGCCGGTATGTACATAAATGAGATCGTGAGATTGCATGGCATGCCAGTTTCCATAGTTTCTGATCGAGATGCTAGATTCACTTCACGCTTTTGGATCAGTCTACAAAAAGCTATGGGCACTGAACTACGTTTTAGTTCTGCATACCATCCTCAAACGGACGGACAATCGGAAAGGACGATCCAGACCCTCGAAGATCTTTTGAGACTTTGCGTACTAGATTTCAAAGGAAGTTGGGATAAGTACTTGCCATTGGTGGAATTTTCCTACAACAACAGTTACCAAGCAAGTATAGGTATGTCTCCATTCGAGGCTTTATATGGACGCAAATGTCGCTCTCCAGTATGTTGGAATGAGGTAGGAGAAGCAAAACTGTTGGGACCCGAGTTGGTACGCTTGACGACCGAAAAGATCCAAATGATCCGACAACGAATACAGACAGCACAAGAACGACAAAAGAGTTATGCCGATCTTCATCGGAGAGATGAGAGATTCAACGTCGGAGATCATGTATTCTTACGTGTTTCTCCATGGAAAGGGGTTACGAGATTCGGAAAGAGAGGAAAACTCAACCCTCGATTTATTGGCCCATTTGAAATCCTCGATCGGGTGGGAACTGTAGCTTACAGACTAGCCTTACCACCAAGTATGTCTCGCATCCATAACGTTTTTCACATATCTATGTTACGTAAATATGTGAAGGACCCAAACCACGTCATTGAGTTAGAACCAGACGTTATAGCAGAAGATTTAACGTATGAGGAAGTACCTGTTAAGATCCTAGATAAGAAGGAGCAGATCTTACGCTCAAAGGTTATACCTCAAGTTAAGGTTTTATGGAGGAACCAAGATATTGAGGAAATGACCTGGGAGCTAGAATCTGAGATGAAGTCTAGGTATCCATACCTCTTCGAAATGCCAGGTACGTCAATTTCGGGGACGAAATTTCATAAGGAGGGAGGTTGTAAGACCCCGAATTTATGAAATACAAAATTTAATTTTTCTTCATATATATTTTTCCTGAAACAGTAAATGGTTAAATTGACAAAATTGAAAGTTAAGGATGTTATGTGCAAATTTTATTTTATCGGACAATATTCTTTTTGTCGGGGAATATTCGTTTTGTCGGGGAATATTCGGGCCGTACGACGGCGCCGAAATAACAAATTATTTGTGGACCCCACAACGGAATATTTGTCGGATATAGAAAACGACAGAAGTAACCTTTTTAAATAAAAATAGTCAACGGTGTTAACTGTTAAAATACCGGTGATAAAAGAATAGTAGCATACGATAATTTATGGTATTTTCTGTAGCACACGGTACTCTACAGTAGCACACGGTATTGCACAGTGTCTCATATTATTGGTCTGATAATTGACACCGTAATTGTTACGCATCATTTCATCAATAATTGTCACTGCATAATATTTTATATTATCAATTCAATTATTGTTGCTACACAGTATTTTGCATTATTGATTCAATAATTGTCATTACACTGTATTTCATATCATCGAGTCAATAATTGTTGGTGCACTGTAGTTTAAAATTATTGAATCTAATAATTGTCACAGTAGCAAATACACTATAATTTATATTATTAAATTAATAAAAATATGTAACGTGTTTCTTACATTATTGTGGTAACATTATTTTATATGTTGGACTCACAGGAAGAATAAATAAATAAATAAATAAAAAATAAAATAATTAATTTTACTATTTGAAATAGTAACGTGAATAGTGACGTGAATAGTGACGTGAATAGTACGTGAATAGTAAGAAACATGTGGGACCCATTGTGGGACCCACATGAAATGTGAGAAATGTGAGAATTTGCTGAAGAGTTGGTGGAGGCTGCGCAGCAGCCTCTGCTGAATTTTTTTCTGTTCACCTACCACGCATAGTAACTTATTTTCTCCTATAAATAGCTTGCTCAGCTGAATAGAAAAATCACACCTAAAACATAAAATTTTTCTATAAGAATTTTATGAGTTTTCTCTGAGAATAGTAAGGTTATTTTGAGAGTTTGAAAGCCAAAAGGAGTGCAGGAATTTTTCAAGTAAGTGTTTTATTAAAGAGTAGTAATTTCATAAATTCCTATTTTTCACGGTATTCACAAATCTTCCTTTAGAAGACTCTTCTTTGAGAAGATTCATTTTTAAAAGCTTTCTTTGGAAGATTTATTTTGGAATATTATTTTAAAAACTATTTTAAAGTTGTTATATTATACTACAAAAATTATGTTAAATATATATAATTTTGATAGTTCATAATATACGAGTTATCATATACTTTGAAATTTATATGTGGTAATTACTAATTATATTAAAAATATATAGGTTGATCAATCTCATTTAAATCAATATCCAGTCACGTGTTAAGGTAAGGGGTATCACTCTTTTCATCATCATAAATGGATATTATTTTCTTTCTTACTTGAAGGGATTATCATTCTTTGATTCTCGAAAATAATATCGTTTCTTTCTTGTGCCATTTATTTCCATGTATTAAATTGTGGGAATAACCTTACGGCGCGGTTTACCGCCTGTTGGTGAATAACCTTTTGTATTAATTCCTTATTAATCTTTGAGAATAACCTTACGGTGCGGATTATCGCCTGTTTGGTGAATAACTCTTCGTGTTCAAATTCTATTAAATTGTGGGAATAACCTTACGGTGCGGATTACGCCTGTTTGGTGAATAACTATTCGTATTCAAATTGATGGGAATAACCTTACGGTGCGGATTATCGCCTGTTGGTGAATAACCCTTGTTATTTGTCTCGTGTGGAAATAATTTGTCTACACGAATTATCACATGACACTTTTATTCCATATTCGTAAGTGATATCATTTTCCTTTATACTCATAAGGGATACCATCTTTTTCATCTTCCATTATTCAAACTTACTATGGTAAGGGATATTAATTCCCTTCACCTTTTGTTAATCAAACCTGCTACGGTAAGGGATATTATTTTCTTCCATACACCTAAATCGAAACTTATTATGGAACTATTGCTTCTATAATTCCTGAAAATATTATATGTTCCATAATAGTTGAATTTCATTAGTTCAACTGAACCTTCCTATTTTCTGAACATTTCTATTGAACTGTAATCGTTATTCTGAACTGTGGATCTTGAATATCATTTTTAAATTTCACTCCACATCATGTTGGCAATTTGGACATTATTTGAATCTGCACAAAGTAAACTTCCGATACTTATTGTTTATCCTGTTCTTCTGTTCATCATTTGTATCACTGTTATTTGTATTAATCATCAAGAATCAAGCTGTTGTGAATATCTGTGGCCGGGGGCATAGATGTGATATAATTCTTGAACAGATGATAGGTTAAAGGCGATATACTAGGTTAAAGGCGATACATCTGTTCAGTGTCTTTTATGACACGTGGTGAATGTTCTCTTTGGCCCGTAGTGCAAAGATGAACTGTTGGTTGGTATGATTATGACCAAAGGCTGAATCTGGTATAATCATGACCGTTGGTGTTATATTGAATGTCTTTGGCCCGTAGAGCAAAGATGAACTGTTGATCTGCATGATTATGACCAGGAACTGTGAAGTTGTATTATCTTGACTAATGGTATTTCAGATGATAAAAGTTGATGATATTTTTACTAAAAAAAGAAGCGAGTGGACATTATAGTCTGCATTATTCTTCTAATAGATTGCTCATTCCGCTGCTATTATTGATCTGGACGTTGTTTAAGAATTTAACTGCAGTTTTTGATATAAACCTTGTAGTCTATTGTATTCTATCAAGAACTCAACTGTTGAAGGCTAATGATAAATTATTCGTCATTATCTTAGTCATGATATTTCTTACTGGGCTATTTGAGCTCACCCTTTCTTTTCGTTCCATTGTTTTTCAACAGGAGATGAGAACGTAACGGGGTCTAGCCGGGGAATGGAGTGAGAGTGCGGGGATAGCTATCATAGTCTTCACGTGTTATAAAATAGTGTGACAATAATAATGAAGACTTAGTTGTGTTGTATTATCCACTGTATTGTTGTACGTTGTATTTCATTGTAATAATTTTGTTGTAGTCTTTTGACGACTCAAGTTTGGGCTGTGTGGGCCTAGATTTGGGGGCGTCACACTTTATTATACTTAAAAAGTCTTAAGAAATATGATATAAGTATAACTTATAATACACAAAGTACTATGATGATCTAAAGTACAATGATTATTTGTATTTTTGTATTACTATCACTATAGGAACTCTTATTGATAAATATGTAAAACTTCACTATGTGTTCCTTTAAGCGAGTCACATTCAATGAACTTATTCTCCAATAAGTACATATATACTTGTTTTAGTGTTTCTACATAAATGATTACGAGATCAATTATCCTCTTTAAAAGAACAAACATAGCATGTACTAATTTATGCGAATCCACAAATGCCACATTCGTGATCCTATGATTATGAATATTTTAGTTTTGAATTATTTTAAATTTAAATCCCATTAGCATGATGATCATCATAATTTTAAAAGTATTGATATATAACTATGGGTATATCATATTAATTAATTATACTAATTAAACATGGATAACTAAATACCTTTAAATAAAATAAACTCATTTATTAATAAATGAATAAGATTACAAAGTATATGCAATCACATCAAATATGATTGTTTTGAGGACATAGCACTTTCAGATCAAGTAAATGTAAGATAAATATTTAATTAAAATCTAGAGACGATAGTTATAGTTATTAAATTAGTAAATATTTATTTAAATAATAAATTATTAAATTATATAGTATACGTTTCCTTGATCAATTATAAAGTTAAACATTTGAATGAGGTGCAGATTTATTTAATTATAATTATGTAAAAATAATTTATTTTATTTTATTTAAGTTTGTAATAAAATTCTACTATAGTGTTTATATTGTCGAAATTTGTTTGAAATTCTAATATGCATAGAACTAATAAGACCTTGAGTTTTAATTAATTTTAATTTAGTTATGACAATTACTCAATAATAAATTTACTATAATTTTTTAACTAATTTTACAGTTATTATGTTTCAAAAAAATTCAAATATATTAATAATATAATTAATTATGCGATTTGATAAAAATTTAAATTTTAATGAATTTTAATAATGAAATTCGTGACTAATCTTATTATAATTAAATCATGTGATTTGTTAAGATTTTTTTTCGATATCATAATATTTTAATAAAATTATAATAATAAATTCATCCTACATAAAATTTGCTAAGATATTTTATCTTAAGTAAAATTGCGATAAAAAAAAAACTTTTAATAAAATTGGTAAAATCAAAAATAAAAATTCTTTTAGAATATAAGAACAAAAAATAAATTTCTTTTTCCTAATTGGTTGGTTATTTTGAATACTTTCCAAAGTTGGAACTTATTTAATTGTTACAAATTTTGATAGTACTTATAGTAATTTTACAAATTTGGACAATAATTATAGTAATTTGAATAGAAAAAAAATACTTAACCAAAAATTTGTCAAACTAAGTTTGTATTTTTAATTGTACACTTGATTACATTCCACTTCTTCTTCTTTTTTTTTTTTTTTGTTGTTGACATTTTCACTGTTTATTCTTCGCACTAGTTTTGCTACTGAGTTTCTATTAAGTGAACATTATAACATTGATATCGTCAACATTACTTATAACGAAATTAAGAGGGAAAATGTAGCAGTCAAAGTTTGTAATAATCATTAATAAGTTGGCAAATAATATCTATACTTTCAGCTAACTTTGTCCAAATCATACACCAAATCTAAATACTAAGGTCATGTTTATTTGTGAGAATTATAATTTTGAGATTATAATTTTAAGACACGAATTAAAATTTTAAGGTTATGTTTATTTATAAGAATTATACTTAGAATAAGACTATTAACCTCATTTTTGTCTTATTTACTTTTAAATTTGAACTTGGTACTATTAGTTCAGTAATTATAAAACAACTTAAATATGATAGACTATTTAATACCATGTTCAATCAAAGATTATAATCCCAAGACTATTAAGTCATTTTATAATCACTGGACTAATAGTTCTAAGTTTAAATTTTAAAACAAATAAGATATTTTTAAAATTAATAAATTTATTTTAAATATAATCCTTGCAAATAAATATAATTTTAATATTATAATCACCTTATTATAATTCTTGCAAACAAATGTAACCTAAGAAATTGCTCAAATGAGCTATAAAGATTTGATCTATTATTAATTTTGGCGTGTTTTGTCCTAAAACTTAAAAGTTATAGTACTTCAACTTTAATCACGAGATTAAGATCTCATCAAAGTTTTAGATATAGAGTTGGTTGTATTTAAAGCTTGAACACATTGTCTAATTTATGATACAGTGAAGTTAAATATATATATATATATATATTTTAAATGAATAAGATTCTGAAGGTGTTTGACAAGCTTGGAATTCAAGCATACCAAACTTAACAAGATCACCGACCTCAAACTATCTATCACCTTCTTGCTTAATATATTCTTGACTTGATTCATAAATCCGGAGTATAACTTTTTGATGATCATTAAATTATGAAGTATTATGTTTATCGAAATACTATGATACTACCAAAATTTATTAATTATATGTAGTATTATTTTATTCATATAAATAATATAACAATAGTTAAAACAATATTAAAATATTTTATTATAAATAGCATCAATGTAAAAAAAAAAATATAGGCACCAATTTAGGCCCAAGATTGTCCTTTGTTCGACTCATCTGGTTGAATACTTATGATATATTTGAATTGAATGAATAAAATAAAGAAAAAAATAAAATAGAATGTGGAATAATTTATTTTATTTCAATTGAAATGAGTTATTTTACATCCTCACCAAAATAATAAAATTTATAAATTTGACAGTATGGAGATGGTTTATTTCATTCCAATAGAATAATCAAATACAATTATTTTATTTTATAAAAATAAGTTATTATATTTTTACATTCATTTCTGCGATCCAAACGTAACATTAGGCTCTCATATAGGCGAAATTAGTATCAACTCTATCTCATCGATTTAATGAAAATTCTAAAATGTACAATATAAAATGAACTTATTGTGTCTAATAATATTATTTCTTGCAACTAATATATACTTCATATAATGTATGTAAATACATACATACATTAAAGATAAATAAAAAATAACCTTATAGAAAAAACACATAAATATTAATTAGGCACCCCTTACATTGCCTAAATATATGCTGCCGCTTTTTAAAACGCTAATTTGTACTCAAATTTGATTTATGGTCGATAAAATTGGATTCAACGCCAAAACTAGTTTTTTATTTAGTGAGCGAGTTCAATTTAATCTCAAAATAATAATAATAATACATAAATACTCGACTTGGCTCTATAAACTCCACTGTCATAGAAAGGTTGAACAATCATAATGCTCATAATTATCATGGTATATTTATCTTTATCACTATATGAGAAATTATATAAAAATAAAAATAAAACTAATGAGAGAAATAGACATCATATAATCTATTATTTACGTAAAATTTAATTGCCATTCACTTCTTCAAAATCAATGCACCAAATTTTATTTTATTCATAATTTATGTTAATTTTGATCATTTCTTATGATAAAACAAATTACTAAGTGCTATACTAGATTCACGTCCAAGTACTTTTTTTATTTGTCTTAATATTCAAAAAATCAGAAAGAAATAAATATACACTCAGCGGGAAAAAAAAAAACAAATCTTGCATGTAGATAATAATTATAGAGAATGTGTGATTATAATATAATAATATTCTGCTGACTAAATATTAAATACAAAAAAGAGAACGCAAAATGATGTCCATAATAATGATCATTGGTTAATTACTATCCTTGGGCCGCTCATATATGGTAGAATATATGTATTAATTATAATTCGATAATTATAATTCGATATATGTCAACCTAACATTACTCAATCCTAATAATATTCGAAGTTATCTCAAAAAAATTAGCTCGTAAGCCTCTCTTACGGCATAAATCACGTGCTTAATATTTTTATTATTTAGTTTTAAAGTCACTCGAATAAAATTTATGATAAAATTACAAGTACATAGAATATTATTACGATGACAAAAGAATATTAAAAAAATAATTTATAAAATAATATGCTAAATTATAATTAACTGATAAACTATTATATATGGGTGAATCTATTGATCATAAATAATTATAATTAATTACATTATTTTATATTTATTTTTAATAAACAGTCTTTAGTTATCGAAGTATTATCGGTGATTTATTAGAGCGGTTAATTTAGTCAATAAAAAGAGCGGTTGTAAATAATAAGCGAGGAGAGAATCGATTTTTCCACTTCAAAAGTAGTGCCCCCCACGAAAATTTAAGAATCTAAAGGTTGCGCTTGGTAATCTAAAGGTTGTGCATTGTGTTTGAAGGTTTGAAAGTATACTTTTCTCTCGTTATACTTTTAGCATTACTTGCGAAGGAATCATACTCTCTCGCTAAAGTTTGTCCACTTTTATGCGCTCCAGCCTAAAATATCATATATATATATATATATATATATATATATACACACACTCCATATTAAATGTATATGATAAGCTTTGTCATTCCACCTAAAACACTTTGAACAAAATTCTCTTTATATTTCCATTTCGCTTTCTTCCCCTCCCCTTTCCTTTTGAGTACAAATATCATTAGGGCCATAAATTACTATCAAAAATTCGTATTCGTCCGTATTCATATTTTAAAAAAAATAAATATTATTCGCATTCAAAAAAAAAAAAATATATTCATATTCAATTTAAAGGTATCTACAAATAAACAGATACGAATACGGATATACGCGTATTCGTTTAACATCCAACCGTAAATATATTCGCCGGATATCTAGAATCTGATATCTGAATTCGAATCTATATCCAAAATTCGTATTCGAATAACTTATATATGTAATAAGCAAAATATTTTTTTTAAGTGACATTCTTTATATAATAATTAGTTTTCACTATCATACGAAAATTAATTTTAAAATATGTCATTTCACTTCTAAAAAATAGAAAATAACATTTTTATTATAATATTAATAAACTGAAATAAATTGATTTAAGTATAATTAATGAATTTTTACTATTATAAAGTTAAAATATCTAAAATGTATTATTTAACAAGTGTTATAAATGTTATAAATATCATTTAACAAGTGTTACAATATAACTTTTGGATCATTTAATAAGTGTTATAAATATTATAAATATCATTTAAATGTTATAACTATAGATTATAAATATTCATACACACTATAATATTACTCTAAACACATAAAATGTACATCAACTTATTAATGGACACCTAAACTTTAATAAGTAGATCATTCATTTTAAAATGTAGGATTTCAAAAATAATAAAAACTTTTTTAGATTGTAATTTAGAGTATTGATTATTGTATTTATTAAAAATAAATAAATTAACATTCATTCATTAATAAACTATACTTTAAAAATAATTATTCTATCCTTATTCTAGTTATATATAGTGTTACAATATATCTAAAATGCATCATTTAATAAGTGTTATAAGTATCATTTAAATATTATAATTATAAATTATAAATATTCATACACTACAGTATTACTTCAAATTAACACATAAAATATAAATCTACTTATTAATAGATATCTAAACATTAATAAGTAGTGCACTCATTTTAAATTTAGGATTTCAAAATAATAAAAACTTATTTGAATTCTAATTTAGAGCATTGATTATTGTATTTATTAAAAATAAATAAATAAATATTCATTAATGAATTATACTTTAAAACTCATTATTTTTTTCTCTTATTCTAGTTATATATAGTGTTACAATATATCTAAAATGTATCATTTAACAAGTGTTATAAATATTATTTAAATGTTATAATTATATATTATAAATATTCATACACACTACAGTATTACTCCAAATTAATACATAAAATGGACATATACACATTAATAAGTAGAACATTCATTTTGAATTTAGGATTTTAAAAATAATGAAAACTTTTTTAAATTATAATTTAGAGTATTGATTATTGTATTTATTAAAATAAATAAATTAACATTCATTCATTAATATGTATAATTTAAATTTTAAATTGCGATTGGCTATGAGTAATTATTCAAAAAAAAAATTTATTTTTTATAAATAATTTGAATGAATTTTATATTAGGTGACTGATAAACGAATCTGGATACCCGAATATTCGAATAATCTATTTATTCAAATAAAATAAACGAAAACGGATATTATCTGTATTTAAATATTATTTCGAATATCGGATACGGATAATATTTTTAAAATTCGTTGAATACCGAACAACGAATTGATTTTTTGGATACAAATACTACTGTATTCGGATTCGTTTATATCCGTTTGTATCCATAAATATCATAGTTCAATTCTAAAGATCGATTTTATACTAGGGCTTAGGAAAGGCAAAGAAAGAGGTTAGGAAGGTAATTAGGGCAAAACTTAAGAAAAAGTTGTTTTTTTAATCTTTTGTAGTGCCTTTTAAATTTTTACTTATTGTTATAACTTACAAAATTGGCTCAAGTCTGCCGACCAACCGTTGTCCGCTAAAACGTGGGCTTTGGACTTATTAATAAAAATAATAATAATTTTCGATAAAACTGAAACCGAACCAATCCAATCGATTTTGTTATAAAAATTTAGATAATTTCAGTACTAGTTCGATCCGAATGAACACCCCTATCCACGGGAGACTCGACATTCCCATGAAATTCATTTCACTTCATATGTTGAAGATTTATCTCATAATATTAATGATAATTTGATATTATTTTACAAGTAGTCCACCCATTCTTTTTTCCCTTAGTAACGTGAGTAACCTACCTATATTAAAGAAACAATAAAAAAAAACTTAACAATTCATTTAATTTTCTTTAGCCCAATAAAATAGTTTAAACTTGTACATTTGTTAAAATTATGATATTCTAAATAATGTAACTATTGTTGTTTGTAAGGTTATTTTATTTTGTACATATATTGTGTTGGTTTATTTCTAAAATGTATAATACTTAATATAAATTTTTAAAGAATGAATTAAATTTTGATTGAATAGATAAGAAAGTTAACGGAAAAAAAAAGTTATGAAAAAGCCCACAAGCCATTTTGGCCCAATCTAGATTTAGATTGACTTACTTTAACTCGACTCGTTTGGACTTGACTCACCCATTTGTCAAATAGATTTATTTTTAAAGGATAAACTTAAATATTCGAATATATAATCTTTTACAGTAAAAAAAATATGTATTTATATTTTCGTTTCTTTTTTTTGATTTTGATACTGGATGTAGAGAACATTATCTAGTTCTCGCGGGAAAATGTTCTCTCTTATCGAGAAAGGAAAAAGTTATATATATATATGGATTTTCTTAGAATGTGTTCTAAGGGCATATTCTAAGCGCTGAAAATAATGCATAATAATATTTATTTATGTATTTACACAAAATTCAATGTATAAAAAAATAATATACTAGTGGACTCCATGTATTGAATTCCGTATAAATATATAAACAAATAAAATTTAACCTTGTTTTTCACGCTTAACATGTAATTTAAGGACACATGCTAAGAGAATCCTCTCTCTCTCTCTCTCTCTCTATATATATATATATATATATAGTCACTTTAAGTTATTGAAAGAAACTGATCCCCTAATTAACAATGTTAAGGGGAAGCTAAGGTTTGGTTCAATTGTTACAGGGGATAATATTGTCTACAGTTGAAGTCTTTCTCATTATTCTCTTAAAAGTAGAGTACATTTATTTGGTCTCTTTTGGTATGTTAATTATTTTTTTCACTGTTTATGGTTGTTATAGTTAAATGTATGTTAACTATTAAACAGTAAAAAACTTCTTTTACTCATGCTAAACTACATTATGGCCACAATTATTCTACTATTTCTACTCCATCCATTAACTTATTCCCGTCTATCCCTATCTAAACTAAACTTCCCAACCCCGGTTGATTTATAATTTTTTTAAAGATTATTGTGAATTAATAATATAATAGAAATAAGATATCTTTTTTTATACTATTAATAAATTTTAATATTTTATATTGTAATAAATTTTATTGCACACACATCACGTGTGTCACAATAACTAGTATTCATAAAATGGACGGTACAATTCGTAAATATTTTATCAAAAATAAGATTTGACAATTTTAATTAGTTTTACCAAGCATTGCTCTTCTGCGCATTACTCAAGCTTGTTCGAAATGATTTATTTACAAACGATTTATAAATTAAAATTTAAAATAATTTATAAATTGTGACTTATAAATAAATGCTTAACACTATTTTAACTTATAACTTAAAATAAATAATGAATATATTTAGTTAAAATGACTTATAAATTAAAAAAATTGTAAAAATTAGTAAAATAAGAATAAAAGAGTTTTTTTTACATATAATTAAACCTATTTTTTTCTAAAATAACTTATAAACGAATTTTTTAGAAGTAAAAAATTATTATTTTTTAAAAATTACTTATAAATTAATTCCGTAATTAAAAAATAAGCCACCCAAATAATAAAAAATTACTTATAACAGGCCTCGGTAAAAACGAAATTAATCTCCATGTTTAGATTACTAATTTACTACTACTCCTACTGCTATATTATATGCTGTCTGTGTGTTTCTTCAGCCGACCGAAAGTACAAGTTTTTCTGCCACCTTCTTTTCCTTCTTCTTCCTAAAAACAAACAGAGCATACAGAAAGAAGAAACAGAGCTTTGTATTTCCAATAGTTATGGAGATCAATCTTCCTTCCACCTCAGCCTTCTTCTTTCTCTTCCTTCTTCATGTTGCCACCCATTTCGCTAGTAAGTCAGACTCTTAACACTTCAATCTATACATACACTGTCATGTATCTATCTATCTTATGCTTTAACATGTATAATAACTTGGAGGTTTTCGAAGAAAAAATAAAGGGCTTTTATATTTTTACCATTTCTAATATAGTCATTAACAAATCCACATATTTTTAATGCTTTAAAGTGAAATTTGAAGTTAAACTCCACTTTCATTTACAGGGTCGGAACCATTCATTGGTATAAACTACGGCCAAGTCGCCGACAACCTGCCTCCCCCGTCGGCGGCGGTGAAGCTACTCCAGTCCACCGCAATCGAGAAGGTACGCTTGTACGGTGCTGATCCAGCAATCATCAAAGCACTCGCAAACACCGGAATCGGGATAGCCATCGGCGCGTCGAACGGCGACATTCCCGCTATGGCAACAGACCTGAATTTCGCCAAAGGATGGATTAATTCCAATGTAATTCCATTTTACCCTTCCAGCAAGATCATTCTAATCAACGTCGGAAACGAAGTCATGACCTCCGGCGACAGGAATTTGATGGGGAAGCTGTTGCCGGCGATGCAGAATGTCCAAAATGCCCTGAATGCGGCTTCATTAGGCGGGAAAATTAAGGTCTCGACGGTCCATTCCATGGCTGTGTTGAAGCAATCTGACCCGCCGTCGTCTGGGAGTTTTGATCCGAGCATTAGAGATTTGCTGAAGCGTTTGTTATGGTTTAATAATGCTACTCACTCGCCTTTTACCATCAATCCTTATCCCTTTTTTGCTTACCAAAGGGATCCTAGGCCTGAGACTCTGGCTTTTTGCCTGTTTCAACCCAACTCTGGACGCGTCGACTCGGGCACCAGGATCAAGTACACCAACATGTTTGATGCTCAGGTGCGCAGCCTTTCATCAATTTTCATTTTGGTTTGAAAAGTATTATGAGTAAGTCGTTTTCCGGTAGTAATTTTTGGTGCGTTTAGATTTTGGAACCTACCACACTATTTTTATTATTTTGTGTTTGAGTTCAATTACTAAGCTAAATAAACTATTTTAAGACAAGAAAGATTTTCAAGTGTCTTTGAAACGTTTAAGATTTTTAAGTACTTTTAGAAGGTTTGAGATTTTTAGGTACGTTCGGAGATTCGCTCAAACCCGCTAAAAGTTTTATAGGCTATGTAATCAAAACATATGCTAATACAAAATAGAACAACTATCCCAATTTGAGCGATTTATTTGTAATATGCTGCACGGGCTAGTGCATAAGTTCAATTATTTTTAAATAATCTCAGAGCCTTTAAAAATATAATATTGGAAATATGATCTGTTTGCTAATGTTCGCAAGTTTACAGAATCAGTATAAAGGTCAAATGAAGGTCTTATTTAGAATGATTAATATGGTAAGTATAGCGGAATGAGAAAACCAAAATATTGCACGGACTTACTTTAGCTCACTTGCGAAAATCCTGCACTAAAAACATATTCAATCATTTGCAGGTTGATGCTGTTCGATCTGCATTGAACTCTATGGCATTCAAGGATGTGGAAATTGTGATTGCCGAAACAGGTTGGCCATATAAAGGAGACGCCAATGAGGTCGGCCCAAGCATTGAGAATGCAAAGGCTTACAATGGCAATTTGGTCGCGCACCTTAGGTCTATGGTGGGAACTCCATTGATGCCGGGGAAATCAGTGGATACTTATCTGTTTGCATTGTTTGATGAGGACTTGAAACCTGGACCAGCCTCCGAGCGATCATTTGGGTTGTTCAAGCCTGATTTAACCATGTCCTATGATGTTGGGCTTTCTAAGACTAGTCAGGTGAGGATTAACTTTTAACTTTCTTTTTCTAAATTATGCTTCCACAAAAAGAGTACTATTTAACTTGATTTTAGTATTTTACGTAATGTTAAAATTGAAATTTTGATGCGAGTTTATTTTAATTTTTGAATTAACAAGTTCGTGCTTAATCATTAGTCAAAAGCGAATAAATCACATTAACTTTGAACTTTGAGATATCGTAATTTATTTTTAAAAAAACTTAAATAAGACTCTTTCTGTGAAACGTAGAGAATATTATATTTTAGACTTAACAATATAAAATGGTTCACTGTAAAGAACAAAATGGTCAAACAATCTTATTACCAAAAGGGTCCTTTGAATACCAAGCTGGTGTCTAATCCATTAAAGAAGCCTCAAGTTACTCAAAAATGTTTAACATGTAAAGGATTAGGAACCTCTTCCACCCACAAATCACACTTATATTTCCTTGTAATCGTGGCGTCAGGCGTGAAAGTACCCTTTTACATTCCTAACGAGATTTATTCTGTTTCTAGACCCCATCAACGCCAAAAACCCCGGTAACCCCAACAACTCCATCAGCAGCGCCAAAGAATGCTGTTTGGTGTGTGCCTAAGCCAGGTGTATCAGATGTCCAACTGCAAGCCAATCTGGATTATGCTTGCGGATTTGTCATAAATTGCGCTCCAATCCAACCAGGTGGAGCTTGTTTTGAACCAAACACCGTGGTCGCTCATGCTACATATGCCATGAATCTCGTCTACCAAACTGCAGGGAGGAATCCGTGGAATTGTGATTTCTCACAAACAGCCATGCTTACATCTACTGATCCCAGTAAGTCCTCTATGTTTGAGTAGTCTCCATATTGCAACACAATGGAGAATTAAATTGAAACTTAGGTGTATCAAATTTGAACTTTAGTTAAAAATTGAAGAATAGGTTGATTTTAAGTCATTAGAATACAGGCTTTAACATGTGCCAAATATAGAAGAAAAATGATTGGAGTGAGTGAATAAATACAGTAATTTCATAATATAGAAGAAAAATGATTAGAGAGACTGAATAAATACAGTAATTTCATAATATATTCCTTATGTTGAATCAAAAGTTTCACGTTTTATTAGGCTTAAAACTATAAGCCCAAAACCTATTTTTTTATAGGTGAGTTGGGCTGTCCTGTGGGCTTGAGATCGTTACATAGTCTTTATATCATTTGATTAAAAACTCTAGATATATTATTTGAAATTTATCAAATTAATTGTTGACGCCTCACCATTATAAAATTTATTCGTAATATTTGAAATGTATCACTTAAATTGAATTTTAATACTATAGATTTTCAAAAAAAATAAAATAGATTGAACTAAAGCTGATTGGATGACTTCAATTTAGATACTTGCTTCCTTTTCTAAACTTGGTCATTATCTTCTGAATGTGAATTTTAGGTTATGGTGGATGCATTTATCCAGGTGGGAGTACCCAAGAGCATGGGTGTCCATAAAACAACTCATGGAGATGGGTATTTAATCTTCTAATTCTTATTCTTCAGAAAGTGGGGATGTATATCAATTACCATAAGGGATAGAACATTAGGTGCAATTATGTAAAGGAATTTCACTAATGCCCAATTCTCCCCATGTATATGTAAGGGTTTATGCTTCTACAAGTTTGTGATTCTTGTAATTGTTCATATATATCTAAATTTAATGTATAAATAATTTGTGGTTCTCCTTATTTGGAGTTATTGAATTATTCCAAAGCGCCCTTATTCTTGTCTTTTTTCATGTGATAATGTCTCCATTTGATGCCTGGTTTACTGAGAGAGAAAATACATAACTTAAAAATAGATGATTTATTAATTGTATATTTATTTACTCTCTCGTTTCAAAATTATAAATAAACCAACGACTCTTAAATAATTTTATATTTTTAAATCATAAAAAAATAATGAGTCAAAGAGAGTTAATTTTAATTAGATTATAGCCGACCAAAATAAATTATTTTACATTTGTACACCCAAATATTGTTAATTATATACTCACTATGCTTTAACTTTCGATGAGCATATATTAGCATGTTTGTAAAAAGAGAATAGTTAAAAAAATAATATTAGAGGTGTATATTTGAGAATGTTTCCACCAAGAATTTTTGATTAATTATGAGTACACTAGTCATTTCATTGAATGAATCATAAGAAACAGGGCATATCAATATTTAGTATTTATGCTATTTAAAAATATTATATATATATATATATATATATATATATATATATATATATATATTACTCGTTTCAAAAAATAGTCTTATTAATAAAATTTATAAATAAGTAAAAATAAATTTTGTTGTATAAATACTTTTAAAAATAATAAATTGTTAGTTTAATAATGAAAATAAAAAAATAAATTTATAATATCAAATTTGAGAATATTGTATTATTTATTATTATTATTAATAGAAGAATTTCTTATGTGAAATAAAAGAAAGAGCTAAGATTCTTTTTGTGGTACAAAATTATGGAATAATTTTTGAAGGGGTCTAATCAAAATATTTCAATAAAGAGAGGACCAAAGAAATATTTAAAAAAAAAAACTCTTGTAGGGTCGTTGCCCGCGCCGCCCCTGCATGGTGCATGTTTTGGTTCTGCCCCTAGTTTTGGACACCTGGTCGAATCTCGGCAGCGAAAACAGTCATTGACTAGACAATGGTAACAAACGACGACGTATTCTACCTTCTGGATGGACACTGATCAGCTATTTACACATTTTGAGGTCAATAGACTCCATACTCTTTTTCGTCACTTTTTAGTTTCAAAATTCTCTCAATCTCTCGGTGCATATTCAATTTCTACGGGTTTGTTTTTCGATTTTTTATAGCGCACTTTGATTACCAGTTTCAACTGACGAATCCCTATAAATAACATTTGAAATTGTTTGCAGATGACTTCGTCCACTCTAATATGCGAGACACAGCCGTGGAAGGATTTGAAGGTGACAAATTATACATTTCATTTTCGTTTTTAGCATAAAATTGAATTTGGTTAGATGTAACATTTGGTTTGAAATTTGAACCATATATATTCATTGATAGGCCCACTTGGAGGACATTAAAAAGACCCATTTACGCGAATTGATGAATGATACTGACCGCTGCAAGTCGATGATGGTGTATGTCCTTTTTCACTACGTTCTGGATTAGGAAATATTCTAACAATTAGTAAAAAAAAATTGGGTTTTCTTGTTTTTTGGGTGTGAATTTTCAGTGAATTTGATGGGTTATTCTTGGATTACTCGAGGCAGCGTGCCACTGTTGAAACTATGGATAAACTTTTCAAATTGGCAGAAGTGGGTGTAGCAATTTGCTCTTTTTTTTATTTTGGGGTGTGGATGATATGGTAATTGTAATTGTTCTTCCTGTGTTCTAATGCAGGCAGCTCGCCTCAAACAAAAGATCACCAGTATGTTTAATGGGGAGCGTGTAAGTAGTCTTATTTAAATTATTCATATCATCATTAATCTAACAAACTAACAAAGAGTTACCTTTTGCAGTATCAATCAATCTGGCATTCATTAAATTTTATTCCTTTTTTTTTTTTTGTGAGATAAGGGACACTTAGATTTTCTTAGAAGATTGCAATTCCTAAATCTTCTGCTTCAGATGTCATCTTGCTTTTTTTTACAAGACCGAGTCTCATGTTAGTATAGTAACTTTCAAATTTCTTCAGTTAACCTGCCAATAAGCAAAAGAATTTTATGTATGATTTTAATATTTTTGGTTGGGCTGGGACAATGTCCAAAAATCAGATCATCACGAATTATTTTGGGTGACACCATCAGATAAACAGCACGGAGAATAGGTCCGTCCTTCATGTAGCTCTACGTGCTTCAAGGGATGCAGTCATAAAGAGTGATGACAAGAATGTGGTCCCTGATGTGTGGCAAGTGTTGGACAAGATTCGGGAGTTCTCCGAGAAAGTCCGAAATGGTTCTTGGGTAAACTTCTAATATGTATGTGATCTCATTACTAATTTACAGCCTAAATGTTTGCTAAAATGCAAGATTGGTAGGTTGGAGCTACAGGAAAAGCATTGAAGGATGTTATTGCGATTGGTATTGGTGGCAGCTTCTTAGGTCCTCTCTTTGTGCATACTGCTCTTCAAACAGGTGGACTTAATGCTCTCCAATCTGCATCCCTGTGATGTCAACAAGTTATTTACTTACTGTAATTATATTTATGTTTGTTTTACTCATTGATAATTTGAACCATATCAAGGACAAGCCCTGCCAAAATGCTCATCCATTAATTTTTGGCAACTTACAGATCCAGAGGCTATTGAATATGCAGCAGGACGACAGTTGCGCTTGTAAGTATATATCAACACGTTTTCAATGTATATAGTTCTTGTTAGTGAACTGCGGAAATCCTTAACTAAACTCTTCATAGTCTTCTTACTGCATTATATTTATAATTCTTTGACTTTAAGTTGCTTCACGGAGGAGCAGGTGACACCTTGTGTTGGATAAATAATGATGTTGTAGCTTCCAAAGATTGTCTAAATTGTTATTGTATTTAAGAACAAGTTAAGTGGTGGTTATATTTCACAATGAATTGAATACCTCTTTCACGAGACAGCATATGGCTCTAATAAAATTAATTCTTTTGTTGAAGGCGTATGAGTAATATAAATGATTTAAAACATTCACGTCACATTCTAATGGAATAAGGGAAGTACATTAAACTAAATTTCAGGCGTATCATATATGTTCTCCATCGTGTGTCTGCGTGTGCTTCTGATAGATTTCACCTTTCTTCATATGTTTTCTTGTGAGTTATGGAGTTGGAGGGAAGTGGTGGCACTGCCATAATAGTGTGAGGTCTTGCAGTGTGGTAAACTGTTGCACTTTACATGATTCTCACGTATGCATACAGCACTGTTGTTTATGGTATTGCATTGATATTATCTTACCCCTTCTTTCCCGTTCTGCATTTGGTTACAGTCTAGCAAATGTTGATCCAATAGATGTTGCTAGAAATATCTCAGGCTTGAACCCTGAAACTACACTAGGTAACTTTGTGTTATCATGTATTTACTCTTAAAATAGTATTGAAAGGCATTTTTTTTTAATGTACTGTCAGGACTACTGGGGGTGTTATTGTAGTCATGTGTGTTTTACTTATTTTACTTGCAGTTGTCGTGGTTTCAAAAACCTTTACAACTGCTGAAACTATGCTGAATGCTCGGACGCTAAGGGAATGGATCTCTTCCGCATTGGGGTTAGTGAAATATCAAAATGTCGGTTCTTTAAAATATTGGTATAATGAGAGTTTCTTGGCTTAGATTTTATTAGCTTCAAAGCTAGTGTGTGGTGCCCTCAAAATGGGAATATTCAACATTCAGGTCCAGGTTGGGACATGATTGCGTTTGTCCTACTTGTCTATATCGTAAAAATAATTTTGTTCATTGAATAATAAATGGGATTTGGTTTTCATGATAGTAGATGTGTGAAATTGAATTTAAGAATAAGCAAACCAGTGCTTGTACGAAGAGAGTGAGATACCATTGCCGAGCAATAATTATTATTTCTTTAGTAAAGTACAATTCTTTAGCACAATATAATATCATAAGTTCACGATGCAGCACTTGCTTTGACCATAACAAATATTGCTTCGACAATAATTTTCCTTGATTGGAAGTAGGGGGAGGTGTTGTCTCCCTTAACTCCGCTGTATCAGATTAATATTTACATATAATTTGGAAATATTCCAATGGATATTATAGGAAATTTGGAAATTATTGAATTTTACTTGTCAAATCTTTCTTCTGTTCATTACTAAATAATCAATAAATATAAGAACTACTTTTGAGTTTATAACTATCAATGTGAGTTAGAACATTAAATCTCTCTCTCTCTGTGACAAAAATTGACTATCACCATTATCCAGGGCTCAAGCTGTTGCAAAACATATGGTTGCTGTCAGTACTAACCTTACGGTATGATCGCTTTCCTGTTTTCTTGAAGCAGCAGGTGTTTGAACATCTGGTGTGCTGAAAAAATAATGTGTATGTTCATTTATATCCCCATTGTTTTAGTTTTTTGGACTGGAGTAGGTATGCGATTGTACTCATATTGCTTTTGACATTTTTCTTGCTTTGATGTAAACAAATAATTCTTTGGCCTCTCCTGACTATTGCATTTCGAATTTCTTTTTCATTAGTTCAGCATCTCTCTTCTTGTACCTCTTACATTTTAGATTTGTTAAAATGTGTGCTGACTGCCTATGAAGCATAACATATGATTGATCAGCTACAGAGTTTGTGCCCTTTAAATATCTTAGATGGGAAAAAAAAGGGGTAAGGGGTTGGGGGCATAAATAGGAAATTTGAATGCCTTTTTCTATTGACGGAGAGTGAATCTGGTTACGTCTATTTGCGACACCTGCTCTTCTCCCTGTTGGAATAGAATCAATAGATTGATATTTGTAAATGTGTTTATATTGATACATACATGTGTTATTAAGTGTAACATGCTCAGTTATTTATATCTTGCAAGTATGTTATTCTTCTTGTCATCCGGCAGACAAGCAAATAGTATTTTTGTTAGTTTAAGGATGATACATCTTTTTCCACTTTTTCTAACCTTTCATCTACCTTTTGTTCCCCTATCCTTGGTATTGGTCTGGGTTTGAGTCATGAATTTGTGCTGCCACAATCTGTACCTGAGGTTGTGTCTGGATTGGTTCTCTTTCCTAGGCCTTTCCTTCATGTATGAAAACTCATGTTTTGCTAAGCGCTATAATAAGAAAAGATCCTTCTGTATTACTCTGATTGCTTCCATTTTCAGTTGTGTATACAGATGATCTAAATGGAGCATTCATGACCTAATTTGTTGCAACTTGTAATACATAATATATTTGTGCAGAACTATGGAAAGGTCTAATGCCGTACCAAACAACTAGTTCTTTGTGATATATATAAGAAAGTAGTATGCTGATGATTTCCTTCGGTTTCGGGACATCTTTCGATCATTTTTAATTTTGTGACGCGTAAACAAACTTTATTGGATGCACTCTACATATTATAGGCGATTCACTTTTTTCATATAATTTTCATGTCAATATATTTTTGCAAGAGATCCAAGTATAAGAAGCTGATTAATGATATTAATGGAATAATAGAGATTTTAATTTGCTAAGTTAGCCATTTATTGGCATCTCTTAGAGATATTTTACTGTTCTTCAATGCAGCTTGTGGAAAAGTTTGGAATTGATCCTAAAAATGCTTTTGCATTCTGGGACTGGGTGGGAGGCCGATATAGTGGTAAGTTTAATCTATTTTCTTGAAGATTTTATTCATATTATGATGTTTGATTAATCTTTTTATTTTACAATTTTCAGTTTGCAGCGCAGTAGGTGTGCTGCCTTTATCAATCCAATATGGTTTCACTGTTATTGAGAAGTATGGTAAACTGAAACTTTCTTCTTATTGGAGATATTGGTTAATATTTTGTTGATTTCATTTACCGCAGCTAATCTGGAAATTATATGCTGTGATTAGTGTTTATTACTTATAAATCTTGGGTTGTTCTGTTGCTTAGAATAATGTACTCAGTATGAAAAGAATATTTAAAAAGATGGAAGTAGAGGCTTGTACTTTTTTGTGCACTTCATATATGAAAATGAAGCCTCAGGCGGTCTCTTCGGATGCCAGTTTTCCCCGTCTTTTTCTGTTCTTTGTGTCCTAAATGAACTTTGAGTTAGCTTGATTAAATGTTTAATTGTTCAATAATTCCACGGATAAGATTTTGCTTGACTTGGTCTGTATTAGGAGACAGAGTTAGTCTCTTGTAGGACTATCAACATATCAGAGGAATCCTCTATGGCTCTACATGTAAACTAGAAGTAGATACTCTTCTTTTTGGAATTTTAATCTATGGTGATCTTATTATCAGTTATATTGTCCTGATTTAAGTGCAATGTTTGAATTTATGATTGCTGTTCATTTATTGCCTCATTGATTTTGACTGGGTTCTGCTGATACATTTCTTAATTTAAAATTTTGGTAAAGTAATATGTTTCAGCATCAATTAGCTTTTGTTTATGCTTAAACTGTTTGTTTTCCTTTTCAAGGTTCTTGAAAGGAGCTTCAAGCATTGATCAACACTTTTATTCAACGCCTTTTGAGAAAAACATACCTGTATGTGCCCCCACTGAGTTGACTTTTTCTTGGCATGTACTACTTAATGGATATGCCATAAAATTATCTTTCATACCTCTATCGCATGCATTACTGGCAAGGTAAACTTCATCTGTGGTCTGAGGAGTGAGGACTGCTCAGCAGGGCTTATATATATATATATATATATATATATATATATATATATATATATATATATATATATAAGTCTATTGTTCTGGTTCCAAATGATGGATACTGAATCCTAGGTTTTACACTACTGCATTCGGGTCTATGTTTCTCAGTGGAATAAGATGATATACATTAGACATTCTAAAACCAGTTATTTAGATTTGCTTAATCAGTTATTTGAATCGATGTTTCTCAGTTAATGACATGGCATGATTGTTTCAGGTGCTTTTTGGTTTGTTAAGCGTATGGAATGTTTCATTTCTTGGGTATCCTGCAAGAGTGAGTGCAGCCATGTCTTCCAGATACTGTTTGAATTGCCACTTTTTTGGTGCTTCTTAACAATCCTCCCTCCATCCCTCAAACAATGTCACTAATGAGTTTTATTTTTGCGGGTGAGAATGAGCGTATGACTGTCATGATTGTATTTGCCTATCTTTGTGGGAGATATTACAATTATTTTTAGTCATTTTTATAATCATTTTCACTTAAAAAATAAAAGTCAAAAAGTGACATTATTTGGAAGACAGAGGTAGTCTATTCTTATTGGTTATGCCATAAAATTGAATCATACATTTTTCCAGGCCATTTTACCTTACTCTCAAGCCTTGGAGAAATTTGCCCCGCATATTCAACAGGCATGTTAACCGTACCCTTTCCATCCACATATTGTTTCAAATCTTTTTAGAAAATTCTTTTACCCTTCCAATATTGAAACCATTTTAGGTTAGTATGGAGAGTAATGGGAAAGGGGTCACCATTGAGGGAGTGCCTCTTCCTTTTGAGGCTGGGGAGATTGATTTTGGTGAACCAGGAACAAATGGTCAGCACAGCTTTTACCAATTAATTCACCAGGTAATCATATATTTGGTAATAGTAATTTTTTTTGATCTATTAATATGTTAAAATATCAAGTAAAATTATGTGCTCTATGTAATAGAATCTTGCTCTGTGTACTTGTCTCTTATTCAGTATTTCAAGTTCTCCTTTCTTATGTGTTATTTATACAAGGAAAAAGATATGAGCAGTGCACTCTCCTTTTTTAATTTCAACAATTTGGTGTTTCTTTGAGGTTCAGAAACATCACTTGTCAAGGGTGGTAAATGTTGAAAGGTAGTCTTGTCTGGAAAACTGTTTGATTTTTTTTTAACGGATGTTCTATGGAAATTTATTTGCTTGACAACCTGAATTAATATAGAACTATATTCTGGGTACTAGGTAATTGTTCCATTACTATATTATGCTGAATATAGTTTTTGAAAGATGTATCTTTATTACCATCGGCTTGGAACTTCCAGGGTCGTATTATTCCTTGTGATTTTATTGGGGTTGTGAAGAGTCAGCAGCCTGTGTACCTCAAAGGTACTGAGTTTTTTTCTCTAGCTCTTACGTTTTCATTTGTCTGTTTTTGGGGAGGGGGAGGGGGAGGGGGAGGGGGGAGGGGGGAGGGTGGGGTGGGGGTCTATTTCATTTTTCACATAATTGGCAATTTATTTTGCAGGAGAAGTGGTGAACAATCATGATGAGCTCATGTCCAACTTTTTTGCACAGGCAGATGCTCTTGCATATGGGAAGGTAAAATGTGTTTTTGTTTCCTGGCTAATAGTTTCCTGTTTGATTACCCAGATATAGTTAAATCTTCATACTTTTCAAATTGTAAAAGTTTCAAACTTTCCATTTGGTCTATAAAAAAGAGGAGCCAAATAAACAAGGATGGAAATAACAGAAAACTAAATGCAGAATATAGGAAGGTTGCCTTCTTATAGAGTAATAATTGATGATTTTTCTACAGCCTTTTAAGATAAATTCTTGCGTTATTGCAGTATTACTTTCGCATTATGATTTCTCAATTCAATTGCAATCCTATACACACATATATATATAGGGGACCGATCTATTGACAACGTTATAAAAGTTTATTTATTCTTATAATAGATCTCAGTCGTCTAGACTGAGATCCGACGGCTTATATAGCTCTCGTCCGCAGTATAATATAATATTCAGGTATCTGCAGTATTATACTGCGAACAAAGGATATTGTCCAAAATGCCCCCAACATTTAAATTAACAAACTCATAGTCCGCGGTATAATACTGTAGACGACGGAAATTACGAAAATGTCATCTGCAATATTAAATAAGTGATGACATTTTTGAAATATCTACCGTTTGTAGTATTATACTGTGGACGATAGGAATTGCGAAAATGTCATCAGAAATTTTTTTGTCGTCCGCGGTATTATATTGCGGCGATAGGAATTGCGAAAATGCCATCAGCAGTTTCGAATGACATTTTTGAAATTTCTGGTAGACCTCCTTCCTTGACTGATTTTAGCTAGCTTTCCTGGAGTCTGAGTAATCTTTCCAAAACTATACAATCAGCTTCAGAGTCTTCCTCACACTCACAGGGATGTACGATTCAGAGAGCATAGCATACTAGTAAGCGTATATCTATAGATTGGTAATTTGCAATTTCTTTTGTGAAAGTTATTTATTTGTTTTGCCATGGATCTGTTTGTTGAAGAATCATTTCATTCAATTTCAAGTACTGAGGAAGAATTGCATGATAATAGTGATGTAACAACTGCTTGTAAAATTCTTGATAAGATTTCTGATGAAACCGTGCCTTATGTTGGTCAAATGTTTGATACGTTGGAAGATGCTGAATTTTTTTATAGAAATTATGGGAAATGTGTTGGATTTGAAGTAAGAATAAAAACTAGTAGAAAACATTGCAACAGTAATGATTTTTGTTCTAGAATGTATCGGTGTCGTAAAGCTGGCTCTAAGGTAAAAGAAAAATGAGGATGTCGCTGATGATGAAAAAAATAATATGAAGGGAAAGAGGAGGAGGGAATATTGATAGAATAGAATATAGAACAAAATTTTATGTTGTTCATGATAAGAGGAAAGATAAGTGGTCTTTGTCTACGCTTGATCAGAATCACAATCATGAATTTGTGTCCCCAAGTAAGGTTTCACAAATTCAAACGCAAAAAAATATTTCAGGATGTGCTAGGGATTTGATTGAAACCCTTAATAATGCTGGGATTGAGCCAAATAGGATGATGAATGTGCTGAGCTCATTGGGAGGAGGTATGAGCAATGTTGGGTTTTCTGAAATGGATGTGCGAAATATAGTCTGAGATATTAGACGTGATAATATAGATTTGAATGATGCACATGCTGCAATAGATTACCTGAGAAAGTTGCAGCGTGAGAGCCCGAGCAGATTTTATTATAGTGTCAAACTAGGCGTGCATAATCAGGTAGGATATATTATGTGGGTAGATTATAGGTCAATACTTGCTTACCAAAATTTTGGTGTCGTTATTTTTGATACCAAATACCGAACAAACAAATATTCAATGCCTTTTACTCCTTTTACGGGTGTAAATCATCATTACCATTCTATATTGTTTGGGTGTGCACTATTGAGCAACGAGACTGATGATACATATGTATGGTTGTTTGAGCAGTGGTTTGAAGCAATGAATTTCAAACATCCATTAACCATTGTCACCGATCAAGATCGTGCTATGTCGAATGCGATTGCTAGGGTTTTTCCTAATGCACATCATGCATTGTGTACGTGATACATTACTAAAAAATATCCTGAAAAACTTGGTCATATTTATTCTGCTCATCCGACTTTTAAGTCAGATTTGAATTATTATGTCTTTAAGTATTCAAGAATTTGAGGACAGGTGGAATTTGTTAGTGGAAAACTATAGTCTGCATAATCATGAATAGTTGAAAGCTTTGTATGAATTAAAAGAAAAATGGGTTAGGGTGTATTCAAAAAAAAATTTCGCAGCGGGAATGACTACCACCTTCAGGAGTGAAAGTATGAACAGTTTTTTTGACGAATATGTAAATAGTAGTACGGGAATTAAAGATTTTGTTTTAAAGTGTTAACAAACAATTGAGAAACAGTATATCAGAGAGAAACAAACTGATTGCATTACAATCAATCGTACAAGAATTTTTTTTTTTGGTCCGTTACAGATGCATGCAACAAAAATATATACCAAAGAAATGTTTTGGCGATTTCAGATTGAACTGACGAAATCGGACAAGTTAACTAGTTCAAAAGTTCATGAGATGTTGACTCTTGATTCTAGAACATACTTGTTGTTCAAAGCCACAGTTCCTAAATCTTTTCGTAGACATTTCACCGTTGTGCATAATATGGATACCATGTTTGAACATGCTGGTACTCTATGCAGGAATATTTTGAAGCAACTAACTTCAAAGAACCATGTTCAGATTTCTACAACATTGATATATAAGCGATGGACTGCCCCGTATATGTTGAGCTTGGTGACAGATTATGTTGAGACGCAGACCGGTCGGTTCAATCATTTGTGCAAAAGATTTTTGGGTTTTGTGTTAGAAGCTTCATGTTCTAAAGAGGTCGTTACTTATGTTACTGAAATGCTTGATCGTGAGATACAAATTGTGGCCAAAATACATGCCAAAGGGGTGAATATAGAACGGGACAACGGTGTTCAACATGTTACCCTGGTTGACAAAGCGATGGAATTGCACGATGGTGATGATGACGATGAGGTTGAGGTTGATCTCAGTGATCCTGTTTTTTGATCCAATTTGTTCGCAGACAAAAAGTCGTAAAAAAACGAGATGATTGAAAAGTGTTGTCGAACAAATAGCACAACAAAAGTCACTTCGAAAGTGTGCAATATGTGGAATATTAACAAACCATGATAAGCGTAATCATGATAAAGCTTTAGGATTGAAATAAACTGTTTGTAATTTTTGAATTATTTAAACAAAATGTTGGTAATTTTTGAATTATTTAAATAAAATGTTTGTACTTTTTGAATTCTTTAAATAAAATATTTGTACTTTGTGAATTTGTTAAATAACACGTTTGCAGTATTATACTGCGGACGGCGTGCAATGAATTTTTAACTCGTCCGCAGTATAATACTATGGACGGCGGGAATTTTGATTTTTAACTCATCCGCAGTATAATACTGTGGACGGTGTGCACAACATGCAGGGAATTTATATTTTTTAACTCGTCCGCAGTATTATACTGCGGACGGTGCACAATGCACCAACAAATTGAACAATCTAGGAATCCCAATAGTATATTAACATCCAATAAATTCAATTGTCAAACACATCAAAATCTATATACAACATTAAATTCCAATAGAATATACAATTTAAGATATATTCTCCAATCAATCCAATTGTCAAAAACATCAAAATTTATATACAACATAAAATTCCAACAAAATATACATTTTAAGATATATTCTTAACAGTCTTAGTCATTTGTGAAAAACACATGTCTCCTACACTTACGCAACTCATGGGCAATTCTATACCTAAATACCGATGCGTCATCCTCGGACAAATCAAGCGATCCTATAGCTATGCATTGGACAGCGTAGTCAATGTACTTCATTACGTAGACTCCACAATCAACACCATTCTTCTGTTTAGGTCTAGCATACTTGAATGCCAAGGGTAATTTTCTGTTCGGGAATTTTCTTTACAAAATCATGCTATACACTAAAAAAACAAACTTGTTAGTACTCTTATGATATACAATCCATGAAATTAAAAATTGAAATAGTCAAAAGTAGTGACTTACCATATATTCTAACTCGAGAAGATATCGACTGTTTATTTTAGGGCTTGGTACATCGTCATGGTATGAATCCATAAGTAGAACTCCCCATTCATTGAGGTCTAGAACGAATAAAAAATGTTGGTTATTGTGATTAATGGGGAAAAATGCAAAATCACACTTAGACAATTCCAATTATCGTCCCTGGTTGAAAAAAATGGGGAGATATCGGAAATGTCGTACTTATTCTTTTTTGAGGTAGGCAGTTTGTTGTAACCCTTGTACTAAATGGAAGAAACAACAAGGCATGAAATAAAAAATTTCTTGGTTGTATCGCCCTTCTTGCAAACGAATTTCGCGTAACTTCAACAAATTGATATACGCGTTGATCATTTGATCCCATATCATGTTCCCTTACCGAAGCAAGAGTACATCCTTATGCACCAATCTGTACTCGTCATTCGGCCCTTTATAAGGGAACTGTGACTGATCCACCACATCTAAAAACCAATTGCGATTCAGCCACTCCACCTTAGCTGCCTTCAATGGTTTCACCGGATCCCTCTTAAACACAGATGTCCGCTCCACCTGTAGCCACCTAGGAATATGGTGATATACTCCCACTCCCTCCGAATGAGATTGAAGGACGGGCATCTCTTCAAATATTGGAGTCAAATGCATAGACTGCACTTGTCCCATATCCTCAGTATTACCAGAGGGAGTCCAATCATATGTGTAGGGGTGGAGGTGTTGACTGCAGCTTGGGTTCCGGTGAACTCTGAAATGGGATGTCAAGCCTGTAAGGAGATGCTTGGCTGAAGGGATCAGGACCTGAAAATAACATTTCTTGAGTGTAATGATACGGGGGATCATTGGGGATCGAGTCATTCAAGCCGTCAAATATGTCATGGTTTTCTTTCCCGAACAAGATAGACCTTGCATACCACTCCTCGTACATGTGCCGAGGGTTGTGCATAGGTGGTACGGTAAGAATGTTCCTCACAAAATCGCGAGTTGCATCAATCTTTAGGGATACACCACAGATATATGATTAGCAAATAAGAAAATAAAAAAAAAATCATAATCTTTCATAAATAAAAATGAATATTAGACTTACAAGATTTGCAGCCTCGTATTGCTGAAATAAGTCATGCGGTGTATGTCTCGTTTCGTTCAACTTGCGGTCAGTTAATTCTTGTACGACTAATGCGTCTATACCACCTTAGGTAGTCCACAAGACTAATCTGTTGTCACGTAGCCACCGAAAAATCTAAAACGATATCTTTTCACGCATATCACGTGGCTATGTAGTCGACACACAACTCCATATAATCTACAGAGCTGAAAACCCCCCGCTCTCGATGGAGTTCAATTATTTCTATAGGAGCCGCAAGAATATCTTGTAGTTCCCCAAATTGTCTCAACACGCGATCTGGCATTTGAAATTCTACGACGTCTAGCCAAATCATGGGAATACGTGCGTCCCCACTATACCAAGCTGTCTAGTACTCTTGAGCCACTAAATTGTCAAAATCTGAATACGACCTCCAGCGTACCATAGCAGCTGTCATCCCATCAAGCGCCCCTCAATAAAAAATTTGGTTGTGATGGGGGTATGATTTTCAGGACTCTTTAATTTTGTCCTTATTTCTTCTGTATGACCAAACTCTTGTCAGGGGAAACCAGTAGTGGACTCCTTTTTCGTAATTAGGCCTCCCAATTGCCAACCGTTCATAAGCCCAAAACTGTGTACCATTTTCTCAAGTTATAAATTACAAATACAATACGAGGTAATTTTATTATCAATGCAAATTCACATTTAAGTAGAGTCAATAAAATACCTGGAGAAGTGTTAAACATCCCGAAAGCTTTTAACATCGAGGCGGGTGGCTTTATGTAAACTACTTTACAAACAAGCCCAAACTACAGCTCCTCATGCATAATCACACACTTTGTCGACATCTTATAGAAATAAAAGATATCTGGGGTGTATGACATCGCGAAAAGGAGATGCAAATAAAACTTTCCTCAATATATACTGTACGTACGCTTTGGTGTATGTCACCACCATCTATGTTGGCATCTAAGGGCAGTTCAGAAAATCTACCAACCAACTAGGACAAGAGAATATCCCCTCGGCTATACGACTTATTTACTTTCAATACATATGTACTAAATTTACTTTACTTAAAAAAAAAAAATAGGATTTTTTATTAGTGTAAATGTTATTGGTCAACCTATTACCGGTAATCCTAGAATGAAGTATACATCTTCTAAGGTTATTGTCATTTCATCCGTTGGGATGTGAAACGTATTTGTCTCACTCCGCCAACGCTCCACCGAAACTTCTATCAATCCAACATCTAACTGGTTAGATAAATTTATATTACAAAATACCTCGAACCCCCAATCTTGTAATAACTGTTTTTGGGTATCATTTAACACCCACATTTCTATAGATCTTCCACTCTCATCTGTTCTTAAGGAACGTGTAAAGTGAGGATTGTTCCATACAATACTGGAGATGTGGTTAGCCTGATCCCACAATACATAATTATCAACTGGTCCAGCATTGAATTCCATTTTGATAACTAAACCAAACAAAATAAACATATATCAACACTTTGTATGCAAAATTTTTTTGTAAAAAACAAATATAGACATAAGGTTGATCTTTTGCATACAATAAAGAAAAATATCCAAAATATTATCAACTTCGCTTATCATAAACAACCCTAACAAACATGGATATAACAACTTACCTTAGTGGGTAAAAGCAAAAATGTCGGATTGTAACATTTGTGCCGATCAGAACGGTTGCTTAGTCGCTTTTATCTCAAATGTGCTTGGGTCGTCTAGATCTCAGATATGAAAGATTGTGGAAAACAGAAGAGTTTTAAGTGAACAACGTCTGCAGTATGATATTACGAACGAGAGCACTCCTTAAAACGACGCCGTGCGAACTTATATCTACCATCCACAATATTTTTAATACTGCGGACGGTAGAAATTTCAAAAATGTCATCCGAAACTATTGATGAAATTTTCACAATTCCTATTGTCCGCGGTATAATATTGCGGACTTAAAATACGAGAGCACTCCTTAAAACGACGTTGTGCGAACTTATATCTATCGTCCGTAGTAAATGTCATCCGTAACTGTTGATGGCATTTTTGTAATTCCTATATCGTCTGCAGTATAATACTGCGGACTTATAATACAAGAGCACTCCTTAAAATGACGTGCGAACTTATATCTACCGTCCGCTGTATTATACTGCAAACGGTAGAAATTTCAAAAATGTCATCCAAAACTGCTGATGGTATTGTCACAATTCCTATCGTCCGCATTATAATACTGAAGACGGTAGATATTTCAAAAATGTCATCGCTTGTTTAATATTGCAAATGCCATTTTTGCAATTTCCGTCATCCGCAGTATTATACTGTGGATTATGAATTTGTTAATTTAAATGTTAAGGGCATTTTGGACAATATTCCTCATCCGCAATATAATACTGTCCTACCTGAATATTATACTGCAGACGAGGTCTATATAAGTTGTTGGATCTCAGCCTAGACGATTGAGATCCGTTGCAAGAATAAATCAACTTTTACAACGTTATCAATGGATCGGGCCCCCCATATATATATATATATATATATATATATATATATATATATATATGCTTTTATATCATAAACTTTGTGCTGTTTTTTCAAGTTGTACTTGATATTGCATAAATTCATTTGTTAATTGAGCCTGCTATATCAGTGAATTTTCTACCTTAGTATCAGGAATTACTTTTGCATTATGATTTCTCAATTCAATTGCAGTACTACCCTATGATATATATATATATATATATATATGTATATATATATGCTTTTATATCAGAAATTCTGTGCTGTTTTTTCTAGTTGTACTTAATATTGCATAAATTCATTTGTTAATTGAGCTTGCTATATCAGTGAATTTTTAACCTTAGTATCAGGATACTTAAATCAACATGTACTTTGTTTCAGACCCCAGAACAGTTGATTAGTGAGAATGTTGCGCAGCATCTAATTCCTCACAAGGTGATATACTTTTAGTGTACATTATGCATTCTGCTGCTTACAATTGGATGTTTAGAATTTAGATTGACGATTGCCTTATATTTCACAGACATTCTCTGGCAATCGACCTTCCCTCAGTCTTCTACTTCCATCTTTGAATGCATATAATATTGGCCAGGTTTGTATCTCTAAAACCCCTCTTTTCTTTCTATTAAAACATTTTTTCCTTGAAGATGTTTGTACATGTTTAATAGCAAATGCAAATATTCAACTAGTTTAAACGCAGTCGATGACTTATTTTTCTGTAAGAAAATCTTCTTTTATCTGGGAAAAAGAAAAATGCAAAAAGATTACTAAATTCAGTATGTTCACCAGAACCAGTGGCCTGGAGTTTCAAGCGTAGTTGTCAGTTTCATACATGACACCCTAGCATATCCAAAAAGTGAGCCGTATCTTACGATACGACACACGTCTCCTATGATACAATTGAGGACATGGTCGATACATTTTTAACTTAGAGACGAACCTGATTAGAGTTGAATGATACATTAAGCCTTTTTTAACACGAGGTGTTCACTCAATCTATTCAATATTAAATCTTCAAATGCTTTCTTCACTTTCTGTTTTTTTCATGATTTTAATACATAAATAAATAGTTTTAGAGTTGTCTTTTAGTCTAAATTTAGCAATTGGGGCTTAATTTCACTTTGGTTGTATACTTATAAGTTAAAAGGTAAGCTATTCCTCTTGTTCCTTAATAAATATTGCTGAAATAATAATGATTATTAACCTAGTTTAAAGCTCTTCAATCTATAACTTGAAAATTTAATGTATGTTTATATGCTTATTTGACTACCTTAACTCACACTTAAGTTAATATACCTTATTATCCGATAAAATAAGTTATTTGTTTAAATATCTAATTATTGTGTTTTGCATTTTATGTATCTTTTGATACGATTAACAACACAATATACAATTCACAATTCGGGAGTTTGGGTATACAATGATTCACAATTAGACAACTACGGTTTTGAGGTCCAATCATGTCAAGTACTCAGCTACACTCAAATTGAACAGGGCAATTCAGAATATTTTTGGAACTTTAAGTTAATTATTAATCCAAATTCAGGTTGGAGCATTGCATAAGTCAAGCATGACTTCCAAGTGTTAGCATGATTTTTAAGTTAACTATCACATTTAAAACTTTTCAAATTCTGTGAAGTAATTCATAATTTCTCAGTGAAAGTATACGTGTTTTAACTACCATGTGAAAGGTGACCAAGGCTTTATTTATTTATCCGGACGTGATAATGTCTATATTGGTCCTTCATGAAGTGTAACTGGATCTCATGCTTTTCGTGGATTTGCTTTTGTGCCCTCTCCCTCTTTTTACCCACACAGAGCAAAGTGGAGAGTTTGTAACTCACACTTAGTTTCTAAATGGAATTATGCCTGTTGATCTACCATGCCTGATTCCTAGAAGTATCACACATTACCTCACAACTTGTATGGTCTAGTCTATAAAGGATTATCTAATTTACAATTTAATTGTACATGTCCCTGCATGACCACAAAAAGCATGCAGAAACTAAAATATACTCATATATATATTATGGGTGTGTGTGTAAAGTAATAACTAAGCGCATTAGGAAAAAGTAATAATTAAACGAACATTAACACATTAGGGGCTGTTTGATAATATTGAATGAAACGGTTCTGAATATTTAAGCAATTTGAATGAGTTGAATGAAGTAGAATTTTATACATATCTGAAAACTGAATGAAAAAAATTGTTTGAGAATTAATATGTTTGAAACATCTGAATAACACTCTTTTACTATTTTACCCCCTCTGAACTATGCTGAACAAGTATATAATTTTGTCTAAACGTACTAAAAAATAAATTAAATACAATATTAATTGTACGATAGACAAAAATAAATAATTCAAACAAAACTACCAACCAAGTATTAAATATTATGTCTAAATTTTAAAATAGAAAGCGTAACAAGTTAAACAAATATGTAAACATAATAATAAAAGTATTAAAATTGTTTTAACTTCAATGAGTAGCTAGTTCACGAGCAATTTGTTCTCATAAATTGTTCTTATATTAAAATGATTAACGAGTAAAAGAAAAGAAGTATACTCTAGTAATGATTGATTAGTTGGATGTAAGTTGAACACACTAGATTAATTTTCCTTTATTTTAATTAATTTAATTTCATGCTTATTTAATTATTTCCTACAAGTAGTGTACAATAGATTTAATAGAATCATAGCATGCGATTTACCCCACTGTCTTCCCTCTCATCAATTATATACTCTCTCTCTCTCTCTCTCTCTTGCTCTGTTTCAATTCAACATAGACAGAAAGTTTGGAGAAAATCTAGCCCGAAAATGTCCGAACCAGTTGAAGAAGAAGAAATTTCCCCCAACACAAAGTTGTCGTCTTCTATTGCTATTAATGCTACTATGCCAATCGCTTTGAAGAAGAAAATAGAAGATGAAGATTTCTTGGAAGTCTCTAGCAGTGGAGGAGAACAAAACGGTGAACGAGAAGATAATAAGATGGATAATATATATATATATATATATATATATATATATTTTTTTTTTTTTTCATATATCATGTGAGGGTATTTGTGTAAAAAGAAATCTACTTGTTGATTCAATCAGAATTTTTTGAAAGAATCAGTTAGATGTATTCGGACCACTTCAAAATTTAAAAATTATAAACAAACTATCTGAATGACTTATTCGGTTAGATCTTGGGTCATTCAGATCTATTCAGAAGTTAACAAATATCCCCTAAGACATACTGAATTAAAGTTTGAGCTTTGCCTCTGAACTAAAAAGGCTTTTTTGGTTTTTCCATTACCAAGAACTTGTCTCGAGATATTTTGATGGTTCAGAATACAAACAGACACTATGAGAGGAATACACTATGAGAGGAAGAAATATTATGTTTCAACTTGGGTGAAGATGGTGGATGTCGGGGAGCATGTACTTTGAGTTCGCCCCTTTTGGGCGCTTTTAATTGATTTATTTACTTACTAAAAAATATACCTAAGACGGATGAAAAAGTGGTTATCTTCCTAGCTCTCACCCCACATCCTCTTTCTTACGTTCATTTTATCTTTTAGTCTTCCCAATCCTTTTCGTCGAGAACATTTGGAACTCGGAAAATTCAAGGGAAAAGAAAGGAAAATGGAAAACAAAATGAAATCTAAAAATTTATTGGTATATTATTAACCATCTATAACACTAAATTTGAACATTATTATCGATACAAGAGTTTTGATTTAGTATAGATGATTGAATATTTGTGCCTTAAGCTAGTTTTTCTTGTATTTATATTTATTTTTCTTTTCCTTTTCCTTTTCCTTTCTTGTCCTTCTCATTCAAGTTCCAAACCTATATGTTTGGTTTCCCTGTCATTCTTAGATCTTCATATAGTGGATGTCAGTCTTTGCAAAATTCAGTGCAGATATGGCATTCTTACTGCAATTGCAGTTGACGCATGTCAATAAGTTTGATTTCATGGTTAATCTGCATATAATTCTTACTCTATTTTCTTCAGTTATTGGCAATTTATGAACACAGAATTGCTGTGGAAGGCTTCATTTGGGGAATCAATTCTTTTGACCAGTGGGGAGTTGAGTTGGGAAAGGTATTCCTTTAGAGAATTTCTCCAGAAAAATAAAATAATATATATATATATATATATATATATATATATATATATATATATGAGAATGAATCCCAGCTAAATTAACTTCTCTTGCAGCTTCTCTACATCATGCTATGCTTTTCCAAAATGTAATGCGTCTTCTATCACGAATGTAATTTTAATATTTTTGCTGTGGTTTACTAAAATGCAGTCTTTGGCTTCTCAAGTTCGGAAGCAACTTCATGCATCACGTAAGAAAGGAGAAACTATTGAAGGCTTCAATTTCAGTACTACAACAATGTTAAAAAGATATCTAGAGGTATGGAAACGCATCAGTTTGTGGTTTTTGTTATTTTTTATTTTTGACACCTAAGAAAAATAATGTAATTTTCTGGAAGAAAGCTACTATCTTCGCCAGCTAGTTAATGATAAGTAACACAGTCTGGATATTGGTGTCTATATATTTGCATATACAGACTTGCACATAAGTTTGTGATAATAGGCATTGCTGCAAATATAAAGTACTGTGAAACACTAGCTTGGGTGATAGCAGCTATGAATCTTAATTCCATCCATAACTGAATTGGTTTATGTTTTTATTTCATATGTATCAGGAGTTTTGCTATGTACAATGATTTTATCAATGATCCATACACTTATCTTTGTAAAATATGGTGGGACCCACCACTTATCCCACCGTGGGTCCCACCATTTTTTACAAAAGTTATTGCATGGATCATTACAAAACATTATTACTCATATATTTTCCCATGTATCAGTTACCTGAAGAAGTACATTTTCTTTTTTATGTTGTAGAAACTATTGAATCAGACAGTTGGAGTTCCACTATCATTACCATTAATAACATGACCTGCGTTTGTTGTATGTAGATATCTACCAAATTGACATTATTATATGGTTTCTTACTCACGCAACAAATACTCTAAAGTCTAAAATATGTTGGCAACTTTATTCATTTGGTGAAGTTCTCTTTTACACAAAAGACAGGGAAGTGAAATGTATTAATAATCAAAAGATTAAAGGAATCTAACTTTCTGATTTTGCTGCTTGGGATCTGAGTTGTGAGTTGTGATCCATCATGTTTATTGTAGAGGCAAGTCTTTATAAAAACAGTCTTTATTTGGACCTGATTCCTTGTGTTTATTTATTTTTTATTAATTTCATTTTGAATTCCTTGTTTTACGGAGAGGCTCTTTCACCTGACTTTGCACTGTTTGCATAATTTTCTTGGCAGGCAAGTGCAGATGTTCCTTCGGAACCTTCCACTCAGCTACCAAAGATGTAACTGCATCTTTGTCGGGATCTGTCAGCAATAACAGATGTATAAACTGCATTTTGGCTAGGAAACTGTCAGCAATAACAAAGTCAGATGAATTCATGACCTCGAGTTGAAGCACTCATCTGTAACTTACCAACACTTGTAAATTTTATGCCCAAAGCTGGTACATCTTATGCTTATTTGGCTTATAAACTGTTTTTATCACCTTCATACCAGAATAAGTAGCTATTGCAGTTTTCTCAAGTACATCACATGTTAAAATAAAATTCTTTACTTGTTTGAAATAATCAAATCTTGAGAAGCAATACTAAGCTGAAAACATAACAGGGTGAACCGCGGAAAAGATGCTGTAAAATAAACCCTTGGTTGCTGCTCGTGCTTAAATTAAGTTCATTGAGATGTAAACTATGTATCAGTTATGATAGAGTTGAACATTTCAAAAGGAATTGAAATTTGATTTTTTGTTATTTTATGCATCATTTATTTCAGAACTGTGTGATAGTTGACAGGATGTAGAAAGAAAACTGATAATCGGTATTAACAGAATCTGTAGATCATCTTCTTGGATTTGACTGTTTATGGAATCTAGTTTCTGTATCGGACGAAGACTAGTACGTCTGGTTCAACTTGAAAAGAACATCGTCACTCCAACATAAAAAATTGCAAAAACTTCGTTGAAGTTTATACTCCCTCGGTCTCAAAAATTAGTTTAGTTTAACTTTTCTGATCAAATTGATCAATTTTAAAATTATAAATTAAACATATTTATTTATTTATTTCAAACTCGTGAAAATTGAAGGTAGTATGTAGTAAATCTGATATAATATCTTATGGTTATAGTTGCTTCATTTATATTTATAAGAAAATAGCATAAATAGTTTCTTTTGGTTATTGTTGTTTCACCTATATTTATAAGAAAATAGCATAAATTTTGATTATAAAAATAATCAATTTGACTGAAAAATTGAACTAAAGCAGCTTTTTTCTGGTTAGAGGGAGTATATGCTATTTTTTATAATAATGACAAGATAATAAAATTATGATGATAAATTTATAAATATTGCATCATTTTAAATTAGAATCGAACACTATTAATAATTGAATCTTTTTATTTACAAAAAGAGACTTTTAACTGTATTCAGAAAGCTTAACTATATTTGACTATTCGTTTGATGGCTATATTCCATTGATTTATCATTTAACTTACTGGGTCCAAACAAGGTCCCGTCATTTGCAAGTAGAAGGCATGTGATAATACAAGTGTGTGATTTGGGTTACCTTCAAGAACTGGAACTTATAAATGCTTAGATTATGAATGTCAATCATTTAACTTCTAAACTTCTTAGGTCAAACAAAAACCATATGTTGTTTGCTTGTTTGTAAAGGGATATTCATGTTCACCTTCACATACTTTCCTTTAAGCTAAGCTATATACATGTGAAATTATGAGTCTAATTTCTTCAACTTCAATAGCTCCGCTAATGGAC